>VMDO01000007.1:7500-365459 GCA_007922755.1 Pedetes capensis
TTTCCTGGCTGGGATTCTTGGTATTTATTACCACATGCAGCTTAAAAAGTTTATAATCTTTTACCATACTTTTCTGTATTTTTTCTGTTTTTTTGTTTGATTTGTATTTGATATTTTGTATTGTTGGATGTCATAACCATCAGGTATTTTCCATCAGTGACATTCATTTTCCTTTTTTTTTCTTGTGGTGCTGAGGGTTGAACCCAGGATCTTACACATGCTACGCAGGTGCTCTACCACTGAGCTGCACCCCCAGCCCAGTTTTCATTTTTTATATTTGTACTTACAGGTGTTACTGTATAGTATTAGATAATTTCAGAAATGTTCTTGCTTTTTTATGAATAAAAGTTGAATTTTCTCATTTTATTTCAATGATTTTTTTTTTCTCTGTAGTAATTGGAGGTGGAGCCCAGAGCCTCCTACATCCTTTGCAAGTACTCTACCACTGGGCTGCATCCCCAGCCCATTTTTATTTTTTATTTGAAACAGAGTCTTGCTAAGTTATACAGGCTGCCTCTGGCCTCAGACTCATGATCCTCCTACCTCTGCCTCTGAAGTCACTGGAATGGCAGGCATGTGCCACCATACTCAGCTATCTTTTTATTATTGCTATTACTATTATTAAAGGACAGAGTCTCATTTGTAGCTCAGAGTGGCCACAAATTTATGATCTTCCAGCCTCAGCTTCCTGAGTGCTGGGATTATAGGTGTGCGCCACTATGCCAGGTTCATCTTACATTATAAATAAGAAAATATTTAGACCTTGTATCAGTTAGGGTCAAGCATCTTAGTTTTTGGAAGTAAAAAGTGTGCTTTTAGAAGGTGTAAGTTGGACATCCTCATCTGACAATCTCAAAATCAAAATGTTTCGAAATCTAAAACTTTTTGAGCGCCAGGAAATGATGCTGAAAATGTCTCAGATTTTGGAGCATTTTGGACTTCAGATTTTTTGATTAGATATGCTGAACTGGTAAATTCTATGCAAATATTCCAAAATCTGAAAATCTCAGATATTACAAATACTCTGGTCCCAGGCATTTTGCGTAGGATACTCTAACCTTGTCTATACTATTTCTAAGTAATTCCTTAGAGCCAGAAAAAGGAATATTGATGAAAAGCACCACTTTTATCCTTTTTGCTGTGGCTTTTTTGGCTGATTTTTCTTTGCAGTTCACCAACAATTGTTACAAAATAATGGTTCCTTCCTACAATCCTTTCCAGCTGAATTGCCCTTAATCGATTTGATGAAGTTGTATGAAGGTGCCTTTCTGCCAAATTTTCAGTGGCCACAGCCTGAACCTGACTGTGAAGATACAAGCGGAGAAGAGGGTATGTCTCTAAAGTGTCTCTTGTTGTTGTTAGGTGCCGTCGAGTCGGTATCCGACTCATAGCGACCCTCGAAAAAATTGGAAGTATATTTTACATGTAATTTTTTTTTATTAAACTTTAAATTCTGTGCTTTTTATTTATTAACTTGGTACACTTACCAGAGCACTGGATCAAATTGCAAAGATGTGGAAATGTTTTTCTCTAGATGTGTGAGAGTCATTGGACCTAAGTTTTTATTGTGTTTATCCAGGCTGTGCTCTTTAACCACACAGAATTTGAGTTGATTTTACTTTTTATTAGGCAGTCCAGACAGATACACAGAATATACAACAATGTCTACCTGTCTAGTTCTCATTCTGTGTTCTTATTGTTAGACACATGTGCATGTGAGTGAGGCAGGATGGGGAAGAGACTGAGACAGGTGCCTGAGGGTCCCCCTGTGGAGTCCAGGGCCCTTTAAGGTCCTGAGCTTGCAACAGAACCAGGGTGGGAGAGGCAAGCTCCCTTGTTTCCAAACTTGGGAGAGCTTTCTGTTTCCTTTCTTGGTAATGTTGTTGTTGTTAGGTGCCGTCAAGTCAGTGTCCGACTCATAGTGACCCTACATACAACAGACAAAACACTATTGTCAGTGCTTCTCTGCTATGCATAGGGTTTTCAATGGTGCATTGATTTTTGGGAGTGAGTTGCTGGGTCCATCTCCCAAGCCTACAGCACCTGGTGTTCCCAGGCAGTCTCCCATCCAAGTACCAGCCAGGCCGGACCCTGCTTAGCTTCCAAGATCTGACTGGATCGGATGCCACAGGGTTATGGCTGCAGGCACTTTCTTGGTAATACTAGAAAGGAAATCAATGAACCTGAGATATCTGTCCGTCTATCCATGGCATGAGCGCCCAGCTGACAGGGAGATCTTTCCCAGATAGTAGGCTCTGTAGGCAAGTCATACCCCGAGAGCTTTCCAGAATGGTCATTTTGTTTGTTTTTGTCTTTTTTGCAGTACTAGGGAGTTGAACCAGGGGCCTCATGTATGCTTTTTACAAATGCTATTCCACTGAGCCATACCCCCAGCCCCAGAACAGTCTTAAATTTGATGTTTCATAAGAATTCTTGCTCCTTTATTCAGATGGTAATATATTGTTGTTGTTATTAGGTACTGTCAGGTTGATGTCCAACTCATAGTGACCCTATGTACAACTGACAAAACACTATTGTTGTGTTTCTCTGCTATTCATAGGGTTTTCAATGGCTAATTTTTTGGGGGGAGTGGGTTGCCGGGTCCTTCTCCCAAGCCTACAGCACCTGGTGTTCCCAGGTGGTCTCCCATCTGGGTCCTAACCAGGTCCTACCGTGCTTAGCTTCTGAGATCTGATGGGATTGGAGGCCACAATGGTACAGCTGTAGGCAAGATTGTATTAGAGATATGTAAAATGGATTACAAACAAAAACTACTGATGAATTCTGTATTTGAAATGTTCTTAGTTTTCTTACTTCCTGTCCTATTTTTTGTTTTATTTTTCATTTATTTTTTAATGTTTAGGCTCAAAACTCACAGCAGCCCCAGTTTTGTCTGTTTCCTTGTTCTAGATGCAGAAGACTGTCCTGGTGACAGGGAGAGCCGGAGGGACTCAATTCTCATAGACTCGCTTTTCATTATGGATCAGTTTAAAGCTGCAGAGAGGATGAACATTGGGAAACCCAACACAAAGGACATTGCAGAAGTTACTGCTGTGGCGGAAGCCATCCTGCCTAAGGGCAGTGCCCGGGTCACAACTGCGGTGAGGCACAGGGTCATTGTATGCAGGTTGCATGGAAAGCTTTTCCTACTTCCAAGCAAGCTCTTTGTCCTAACTGCAGAAATTGCAAGAAAAGACAATTCTTGCTCCTCCTCTTTTCTGTAGGTCATTTGTGACTGTCCAATAGGTATATCATGTGACTCTTTGAATTTCAGCTTTAAGAAAGTTTTGCCTATTACTGTGGTAAGCAATCCTTTGGTGGGTCTGTTACTACAGGTGAAGTTCAATGCTCCCTCTTTGTTGTATGGTACCCTCCGAGATTATCAGAAGATTGGCCTGGACTGGCTGGCCAAACTCTACAGGAAGAATCTCAATGGCATATTGGCAGATGAAGCCGGGCTTGGTAAAACAGTACAGATTATTGCTTTTTTTGCTCACCTCGCTTGTAATGAAGGTAAGAGTCTGTTGTATTTTTGAGCAATACCTATATGCTGAGACTTAACAGTAGGCAGTGTGTCTGGTGTGAGGCTGAAGACTTGGCCTTCTTATCTTCTCTGTTTTTGTTCTTTGACCTGAGCTGGCATATGACTCAGAAGTAGTCATTGCAGTCAGGCAGCCACATGGTGTATACGTGGTGTCTTAGCACTCATGTGGCCAAGACAGAAGGATCACCTGAACCTAGGTGTTTGAGGCCAGCTCAGTCAGCCAAGGGAGACCTTGTCACAAACAAAAAAAAAAAAAAGAAAAAGAAAAAAGAAAAGAAAAAAACAAAAAAAGAAAAAAGTATTTGCTGCATAAACAACTCATTCATAGTTAACATTAGATGGACTGTCTTTTGTTTCTTACTTGGGGTGGTTGACACTGCACTGTGTTGCTGTGTCTTGGGCTTCTCATCCTCAGATAACCAGGAAACCTCAGGAGCTCACCACTTCTCCAAGAGCAGTGTCTGTTACTCAAGAGTTTTACTTAGGAAGTGCTGATTAACTCACACAAGATAAAAGTTGCAGTTGCTCATGAACTCTGTACTGTTAGTCTTTTTTCCTTCTAAAGGAGAAGGAAAGTGTCCCTTGCCTAGGGGTTTGCCTCCCTGGGTCGTCACCACGGGACAACTTAGTCCTCCCCAGCCTCCTCCTCAGGTTGACTAACACCTTTAGATGCACGTAATGGCCACATTTTCCTTTCCAAGAATGGAATTGTAGGCTGCATAGTGGGTTTTTTAACCTTGTTTTCACTTTGAGTTTGATTTGTGTTTCCTCACTGTAAGGTTCTGTATTTAAAGAGTTTAATGGGGCTGGAGTGTACTGAGTGCCTGTGTGAGAGGCCCTGGGTTTGATCTCCAGCATCATAAAAAATAACTTATTGTCCTTTTGTGATTTTTTTTTTTCCCTCTGTGAAATTTGCATTCACATCTTTGGTTCATTTTTCTTTGGGATGGTTCTTTTTCAGCATCAGGAGCAATGCTTTGTATGTTAGCAGTAATGGCCATAGGTGTGTGAAGTGCAGCTGTGTTTTGAAGTTAGCCATTTCAGTCTTTTAATTTGATTTGTGTTTCATTTATGGTATATAAGTTGAAATTTGCCATATCTGTGTTACTCTGATTACCTTTTAAAATCCTGTTTTCACACTAATCTCAGTTGCTGGATGGGCTGAGTGTGCTTTGCCTAGAGACCAGTGTGATGGGTAGCAGGAACCCATGGCTCACAAAGCCCAGTTTCCGCTGGGTACCAAGGTCCTGCACCAGTAGCTTTCTTGTTCCTGAGGCTTGTTCATTGTAGCTTGGCGCTCTCTCCCAGACTCATGGTAGGGGTTCACCATGATTTGAGTGAGTCCTGCCTGTTTTTGACTGTTCTTCCAGCAATGTCCGCAGAGGACAGCAGTACACAAGGACGGACCTGCTCCAGTTCTGGGAGGTGTGTTGGCAGGGGACAGTGTTTGTCCCCTCCGTGTCTGCCCTTTCCTGGCTACTTACTAAGCCTCTCTGGTCAAACACATTTCCAGATCATTTTAAAGTGAAAAATTATGTGTCTTTTTTCTTTTGTAGGTAATTGGGGTCCCCATCTTGTTGTCGTGAGAAGCTATAACATTCTCAAGTGGGAACTTGAGCTAAAACGGTGGTGTCCTGGGCTCAAAACTCTCTCCTACATTGGCAGCCACAGAGAGCTCAGAGCAAAGAGACAGGTATCTTTTTTTTTTTTTTTTTTTTTTTTTTTTTTTTTTTTTTTTTTTTTTTTTTTTTTTTTTTTTTTTTTTTTTTGGGGACAAACTCAGTCTGGCTGTGTAGCATGGATGATCTTGCATTCTCAATCCTGCCTCAGCCTACTCAGTGCTAGGATTATAGGCTTGTGCCAACCATGCCAGGCCCCATTTGAAATTTTATGCACAACAAATTTAAAAATGTGAAGATATGCTTCTTAATGTAATTACTGTGTATAAATCAACAATTTGTGGACCACCCAACCCACAGGTGGTTCTAGAACTTGAGACCTTGAAAGTGTATACAGAGGCCTCAGGCCGGCCTACCAGTAGAAGAGGTCACTTGCACATGGGGTTCTCTCCCTTCACAGGGAGTGCAGGGTCCTTCTAGAATTTAGGTACATTCTGGAGACACTGCAGGCTTCCTGCCTCAAGACTTGCGGGTTTTCTCAGGTGTAAAGGTACGATGGCAAGACCGCTAGAGCTCCGAATTATAAATCTGTAATGTAATTTCCCTGGATTGTTCCCAGGAATATTTATGGCTGACAGATAAGCTTCCTTTTGTCCCCCAGCACTTTGTAATATCAGGTCCTACGTGAATGTATCGGCCACAGCTTTTTATCACGTATGAAGTATTAGCTTACAGTTAGACGCTAGTGGCTTGGGTAGTTGTTACTGAAAGAGTGAGTACCTTGAGGTATGTTTTCTGTTTTCCCATCTCAGTCTTCTGCTGTAGTACCACAGCATAGGTGATTTATAAAGAATGGAAATCGGTTTCTCATAGTCCTGGAGACTTCAAGTCCAAGACCAACATGCCAGCAGGTTTGGCATCTGGTGAGAGCCTGGCTTGGGATTCTCCTGTGTCCTCACCTGGCAGTAGGTGGAAGGGCAGAGGGCCTCAGGCCCCCTGTGGTCCTTGCAGAGTCATTCCTGAGGGTAGAGAAGGCCCCGTCTCCTAGCATCCCCACAGTAGGGACTCAGCTCAGTGTGAATTCTGGAGGGCACGCACTTGAACCATAGCCCTATCTCCAGTTACTAATTTGCTTTTTAAAAGCTTGTAATGCATCTGGTTGCAGCATAGATATTTGCATTTCTTATCTTCTGAATGAGTCTTTCCATGTTCAGATTATGTACTGTAAAAGCCGTCCCTTTTCAGGACCCTCTCTCATCTTTTTATTTCCTAAGGGATGGTTGTCAGTGCCTCCAAAGTAGTTTCTTAATTTGTTAGCAACAGTGCTTTAGACTCTAGAGGAAAAGATAAAGAGTATCAACACAGTCATTTCTTTGTATAGTAAGCCTTGTGAGAAGAGTGGGTGTGGTCGGATTGCTGATGGTGGGCACCGCTCGCCTGGGGGTGAAGCTGGTTGTACTCTGCCAACAATGGCTGCCAAGGACAGGCAGGAGGATGAGAGCCTCTTTTTGTGCTGCAGGAGTGGGCTGAACCCAACAGCTTCCATGTCTGCATCACATCCTACACGCAGTTCTTCAGGGGCCACGCTGCCTTCTCACGTGTGCGCTGGAAGTGCTTGGTCATTGATGAGATGCAGCGAGTGAAGGGCCTGACTGAGCGGCACTGGGATGCAGTCTTCACCCTGCAGAGGTCTGAGCGCCATGCAAGTAATGTGTGCTGCCCACCCATCCCTCAGGGTGCTTTGTTGTTGTTACCTAAAGGTTCTTTTGAAGAAATTTAGCTCATTGTAGACACACGAATTGCCTTTTAGTGACAAGGAGTTACTCTTAATGTTTTTGGTAGCATGTGGGGCTAAGGGAAACCAGAGTTCTGTTGTTCATTCTCTTACTTCAAGGCATGTATACACATCCATCAACTCCATATGATTACTGTTGTCTCTTTTTTCACGCATTGCCAGAGAGAATGATTATGCAGCCACCCTGGTATATTTCAGAGTCGCAGCATTGCCTCCTTTCATTTATAGCCAGCAGCGCCTACTTCTGATTGACGCACCATTGCATAACACCTTCCTGGAGCTCTGGACCATGGTCCACTTTCTCATCCCTGGGATCTCCAGGCCTTACCTGAGCTTCCCTCTGAAAGCCCCCAGTGAGGAAAACCAGGATTACTACCACAAAGTGGTGATAAGGCTGCACAGGGTATGTCTGGTTCTGACCCCACTGGTGCTCTTAAAATGCACCTGTCTTACTGTAAGCATTAGCATTGTTTTGGAAGGAAAACAGCCATTATTTTCTCCAGGTGACACAGCCATTTATTTTGAGGAGAACAAAGAGAGATGTGGAGAAACAGCTGGCCAGGAAGTATGAGCACGTCCTGAAGTGCCGCCTCTCCAGTCGGCAGAAGGCCTTGTATGAAGACGTCATTCTGCAGCCAGGGTGAGTGCTGGGTTCATGGGTGCCTGCCTGCACCCATCAGCTATGAGGAGTGGACATGACCTCTGTGGCCACAGTAGGAGCTGCTGTTGTGAGGACAGGGCCTGGAATGGGCACTGCGGTTTTGGGGAGTCCCTGGCTCTCTCAGGGTCACTTGGGCTTGTCCTTCCTGCTCCACCTGCAGACGGGCTGCAGCTGCCACACATGTGCTGTGGTGTAGTGTAGTATCTGCTGTGCCCCTGCTGCTGCTGGATCCTGGGTCACCTTGAGGTGCTCAGTGGGGCTCAGCCAGGAGGGATGTGCTGGTTGACCAGCTTGACCTGTCAGAGCAGCCATAGCACCGGGGAATTCAGGTTGATGTGGCCTGACTAGAAGGGGTGTGATGTATATCTGGGGGTGCAGGCCAGTGGGGAAGAATCTACACATCATGCAACCACTGTCCTATGACCACCCCTGGCCACACCACATCACATTCGGCTCCTAGCTTCTGCCCAGCCAGGGGCAGGTGGGGGCATGGTAGTTACACCCCACACTCCATCTTAGTGGGCTCACACTGAACCCTTTGTGCCTTCTCAGGGCTCCTTTGATTTTCTGTTGGGCTCTCTAGTTCCTGCAGGTGAAGAAAACAGATTCAAGAAACATAGAGATCAAGTTCCACAGGTTTTTAAATTTGCTGGCTGTGGGCAGAGGCAGCAGGGTGGGAGGCCTGGCCGTCCCCAGGGGCTGTGGGGCCTAGCTGCCTCCCGCTGATTTTCACCTGCACCACACAGGGTGTACTTGAAACCCCTAAGAGAAGGTTTATGTGTCTGGAGTTTTTAGTAGTGTGTGGTACCCTGTGCACCTTCACGATGTGGTTTGGCCACGTTCACAGTGTTTTGAAGGCTTATTGGAACATTGAGGACAGAACATGAGTGCCTGTGTCTTCCCTTCCATGACTTCTTGAGCAGACAAACTGCATTAATAATGCGACACTCCGCTTATCACTGACTTTAGAACAGAAGCAGTGAGACCACAGCTCTTCGCGGCATTTGCTGCAACCAGCCCTTTGAACACTGCAGAAACTGTGCCTGAATGGAAAGCAGATTTTTCACTTTCAGTGAAATGTTGCTTTCATTCTCTGCTGGCTTTGGTGATGTGCTAGTTCTAGTGGGTGAAGCACAGGGTTGGGTGGAGAGGATATAGTTTCTGTAGAGTTCAGGTGCCATTACAAGCATGCAAGGGGAAGTAGCTCAGTTACCCTTGTGTTCCTTGGCTCGCCCGCCATACAGTAGTTTACACAAACCATTGCCTGGGGAATCCAGCTTGTTGATCTTCTGTGGCCATGCCTGAGGGCTATGCTTGTGCTTGGCAGTCATGATGTCTGTTATGGGGGTGGAAGAGACCCTGGCACTGCGGCCACCAGGCAAAGCTGATCGTGTCTCTCTGATCTTTCAGCTGGTTCTTTGGCTTCTGCTTCTGAGTGGAATGGCAGGGGGAGACTTTGCCTCTTCGGGTGTGTTTTCCTTCTCCTGCTGAGCTGCAGATCAAGTGCTAGGGCATTAGGTCTGCACTCACCTCCATCCCACTTTCACATCTGGGAATCAGCTTTCTAGGTGTTGTCAGGCATGTGGAGCACCAGCGTGAAGGCAGCCACTGATGGCTTTGGGGTCTTGACGGACACTGGGTGTCTTGTCTTGGTCAGCTCTCCGTTCTGCACCTTGCTGCCCACAGAGACATGGAAGCCACCTGTTCAGACCCCACCCCTCCTCTGCCCCATCTGCTTTCATGTCCTGGCTCCTGGGGGTGCTGCCTTTCTGTTCTCAGTGCCTTAGCCTGAACTGTGGGACTCGTCCCTTCTCTGGAAACTTCTGTTTTCCCTTGTCCTTCACCTTTCTTACACCTTTAGCCTTTCTCTTGGAAGTGCATCCCAGCATCTGCCCTTGTACACACAAGTATGGCACCTTTTTTTTTTTTTTTTTTTTTTTTTTTTTTTTTTCTTTTTTTGGCGGTACTAGGGGTTGAACCCAGGGCCTCGCACATGAATGCTCTGCAAGTACTAAACCACTGAGCTGCATTGTCAGCCCATTTTTTTTACTTTTTGAGACAGGGTCTCGCTAAGTTACGCAGACTGAAGTATGGCACGGTTTTAAAGCTGTTGCCCTTTTGTCCTTCTGGCTCTGCTGTCTGGAGCCAGGTATGGAGGTACTGTCTCTGCTGTCCCCATCTCTATGCTCGCACGCCCTTTTCTCTGCCCTGTGCAAAGAGGACCACACCACAGGATGAAGGGCCGGCTGTATCACATCTCTGGTGACTTCCAAGCAACATCCAGGGACTCCTCCTCCTCTGTCCTGTGATATTCTGTGTGGCCACTGCCCTTGTGTTGTCTACCAAGAACTGCACACTGTCACTTCCCACATTGAGCCTGCCCTTCCTCTCGAGCTGGTGCTCCCTGGGCCCTTCCTGTTCTGGATGTGTTAGAAGCCTGCAGAGCTCTTTCCATACCTTCCCACGGTTCTGTGTTCCTTCCTGAGTCTCTCCAGTCCAGCCTTTCTCACTCTCTTCCTTGGGCTGCTGGCCCTGCTATGTTCTGCTCTCCTTAAGCAGGACGTCAGCTGCATGTTGCAGCCCTTGATCCTGGTACCTTGTGCTCAGCCTAAAGCCTGATGAGCACCTCCTCGGCCACAGTACACTCTCCCTACCGACTGGGATTCACAAACTCTGCTCTGAGGGAGCCCAGGGGACACATTTTCTGGGCTGTTCTCATCTTGCCCTTGACTTAGCTACTTTTCTCTCACTCTTCAAAGCACACCTTGGATGTGTCCATTCTTTCTTCAGGGCACTCGCCATAGTCATGGCTGAAATGCATGGTTACCTTTGTAGAATGGCCCTCTTCTTGCACTTAATTGCTGGTCACGTCCAGCCCCTCATCCCTGGTTCTCCAGAAGGGCTTCTTTTTGCATGGGAGTGATGAGTGCCTTGAGGGAACACAGACCTGTATGAAGATAAGGACTTGAGTGTTCATTGTAACTTACTAACTCAACTTAGGCAAATGTGCTAGGGTGTTCATGTGATTAGGAAAGTAGATCGAGAGGTGTCTGAGTGGTAAACACACATTCATGTTGAGCCTGACTGTCCCTGTCCCTTCTCCTATGAGCAGGACTCAGGAAGCTCTGAAAAGCGGGCACTTCATCAGCGTCCTGAGCGTCCTCATGCGGCTACAACGCATCTGCAACCATCCTGGGCTGGTTGAGCCCCGGCTCCCTGGCTCATCCTATGCTGCTGGCTCTCTGCAGTACCGGTCAGCTTCTCTCATTCTCAAGGCACTGGAGAGAGAGTTTTGGAAGGTAAGTGGAGGCCTGAGAAAGCTGTCACTGTTTCAGGTCTTTTCAAGGCACATTATAGATAAATCCCACGCATCTGTGTGAGCTGCCACCCTCGGTTCTCTCCCTGCCTCTCCTGGCCGTTGCCTGTCTAGCTTCTGTCGGCGGACTTGCCTGTTCTGGATGTTTTATGTGGATGGACTTGCATTGCAGCCTTTTGTCTCTGACTTCTTTACTTAGCATATATTTAAGATTCATCCTCATTGTATTATATGCCAGGATTTCATTCCTTTTCAAGGCTGAATGATACTCTTGTGTGGGAAGTTTATGTTTTGTTTATCCTGTATCAGCTGATGACCATCTGGATGGGCTTTGTTTCTGGCTCTGGTTAGTAATGCTGCTAAGAGCACTCCTACAGAATTCTACACATATGCATTTTCACTATTCTTGGGCATACACTAGGAGTGGAGTCCCTGGGTCACACACCCATGCTGCATCTACCTCTCCGAGGAGCTGCTGGTGGTGCCACAGTGGCTGGCCCACTTTGCCCATGAGGCCTCTGCTCTCCACTCCTCCCTAGGATCCTCCTTTTGGCTCTCTTCTCTTGGGTGTGAGGATGCTTTCTTGCTGTCTAAAGTCCTGAGAAGTACAAGTGGGTGGTGCTGGAGAAGGCAGGTCACTTGTTCCTGCCAGGTTTATGGTTATGCACTCAGGCTGTGTCTATGCCAGCTGCTGCTGGACCAAAGGCAGTGCCCTCCTGTAGCCTTGCTCCTGCTCTTTGTGTTTAGCTGTCTCTAGAGTGAGCCTTGCAGAAGTCACTCCCATTCTCACCTGCATTGGTACCAGTGCATGTCAGCCTCACCCAGCCCTCCCTTCTCCTGGAGGAGGCCTACTGTTTCCATGTTGCTCAGATCCAAAGCTGCCCCTCTGTGTTCACACAGCCCTAGGGAGGAGGACCAAATGCCACTGTTCCCATTTCAAAGAGAGGAGTCAGGTCTCCTGAGACACATGGCCTGCCTAGCCTGAGCAGGGAAAGGCTTGGGACACTGCCTGGGTCAGAGCCTGCGTGGGATGGCTCTCTGCCATAACATTGGTTTCTGTTCTTGGTCAAGTGTTTCCTCTTCCACCTCATGCAGGACGTTTTCTTTCTTTTTTTTCCCCTACTTAGGAAACCGATCTTTCTATATTTGATCTCATTGGGTTAGAGAATAAAATCACTCGTCATGAGGCTGAATTGCTATCTAAGAAAAAGGTGACTCGAAAATTCATGGAGGAGGTCTTTGCTTCACCACTCCCTTCTGCCCGGCCGGCGGCAGTGAAGCTGAAGGCCAGCAGGTGCGTGGATGTGGGTTAGAAGTAGCATGAGGTTTGTCCAGCTCACTGGCCTGCACTGAGGAGTTCCTGCTGGCTGAAAATTGGCTCCCCAGGCTGTTGGGTATCACTGTCCTCCATTCCCCTAGTTGGCCCTGGACTGTCAGTGGTAAAGAGGACTGCTGTGGTCTGACTCTTTACTACAACAATTTCAAATCAAAATATATGATGTATTTTATTTCCAGAAACTTTTTTGTTACAATAAACAAAACAAGAACATGCCTAGCAAAATAATGGGAATGTATAAGAGTTTGCAAATAACTCTTCTCTACCACTTTCTTGATCTTCTGTCAAGTTCATACCCACTCACTTTTTGACATACATGTGCCAATGGTAGTCAAAGGACTAATTGAGAATTCCCAAATGTCCTTGGCTGCAGTGACCATAGCCATGTACAGGTGCCCCTTGGGCAGTGAGCATGGAATGCCCTTCTTCATCATCTTGAAGCAAGCTTTGGGATTTAGGGGTATATGAGGGTTGAGTCCAGTCTGGTGTTGGGCATGGTGGCCATTGGCATGGCCAGACCAGATATCTGAGTTGTGAGGGGGCAGGGTGTGCTCATGGGGCAGTGGTGAGGGCAGACAGGGCTTCACCCAACACAGTGAAGCCATGGCTCCTACAAGTGACACTACAGTGATATAAAATGATTTTTACAGGTGTTATGATGCTCAGTGAGAGAAACATTAGATGATGAAATTGAGATAAAAATGGTTCGGACAGACTAAACTCAGTGATTAGAAGGATATAAAATGTTATGCTTGGGTGAAAAGGAAAGAAAAAGGACACAGGTATTTTAGAGACAAAAAGGCCAGTTCTGCAGATTGGTAGCCCATTTCCTTGCCTCTGTTGCATTTGGCTTCCTCCGGGCCTGCAACCTGATCATCCTCACCTCTGGCAGTAGCCACAGGTTTCTGCTCAGTCCCAGCACTGCAGACCCAGCTTTGCTCCTCAGGGAGCCCATGACCTGGGGCTCACAGACAGGGCCATCCACTTGCGTTCATCTGGGCTTCATTAGAAGGCCTCAGTGGCTTTAAACAGGCGTTTTGATAATTGCCATTCCCATTTTCTAGGTTGGCACCATGATGAGATCTGGAACAACAGCCCAGCCAAACACTCTTTGCAGCTTCCCATTGCTCCTGTACTGCACCCATTTCCTGAGCCACCTGTTGTCACATTGTCAATCCTGGTGGCTTTCTTTCCCCTCTGTCCTTATTGCAAATTGTAGTGTCATGGACGTTATGTGTCTGAGGTGCTTTTTACTAACCCACACTGATATGTGCTTAAAAATTAAGGAAGTCTGTCCTCGTATCACCAGGAGTTAGATGATGTCTTGCTTTTTAGTGTAGGGCTTGTCAGCAGCTCTCCATAAGCTCAGTGAGCTTTTTGCAGCAGTGTCTAGACTCCTCCTGAGCTGGGGACCCTCAGTGGGCCTCCCTGGGGCAGTCCTCTAGAGCCTGTGTACTCTGCAGCTTGGTGATGCTCTTTGTCTTTCTGCCTGGGCCAATGGGCATCTAGGTTGTTTCAGCCCGTGCAGTATGGCCAGAAGCCCGAGGGTCGCACCGTGGCGTTCCCCAGCACACACCCACCCCGGACGGCAACCGCCAACACAGCCACTACTGCTCCACAGGGCCAGGTTCGAGGACGGCCACCAATTGCCACGTTCTCTGCCAACCCGGATACGAAAGGTATATCACCTAGCACCCACTCTTCTGTTGTGGAAGGCTGGGGGGAAGCTCCTGGCACTGTGTTCTAGCTCTGTGGCTTGTCATAGCCCTGCTGAGGGAGAGCAGGAACCATCTACTGACTTCCAAAGACATCACCTCCAGTTCTTGATGAGCCACAGGTTTTTTTTTTTTTTTTTTTTTTTGGTTTTTTTTTTTGAGACGTATTCTTGCTACTTAGCCTTGTATTCACCATCCTTCTGCCTTGGCTTCTCGAGTGCTGGGATTACAGGCATGTACCACTATGCCCAGCCGTGGACTTTATTTCCTGTGCTGGGTTTTCCATGTATAAGAAATTTCACTTTTAGTTGAGCAAATGTTGATGACAATGGATGCCTTGGCAGAGCATGTTCCTTTATGCATGTCAAGAACATTGAGGAAAGTTCTGAGGAAGTCTGTTCTTCTTGTGTTTGGTACCATCATTTCAGCTTAATTGATGGTTACTTGAAGAAGGCTATGGTTAAGTGGCAGAAAAGGTCAGCAAAGTGGCATTCCAGCCTTTGGCCAGAAGTCCTCTGTTTCAGCTTCATGATGCTTCTCTGAGATAAGCAAACACCTGAAACAGCAGCGGCAAGACTTCTCTGTAAAGCTGCGTGTGAATGCTCCTTTATGTTTAGGGAGTCATTTGTAACTGATAGGAGCGTGTGATTGGGCTGGCTGTCTTCCTCAGAGAAGTGTACTCTGTGTGCACTGATCAGCGCACAGTGAGCCTAACTAGTCAGCAGCAGGTAGACCCTCATGTTTCTCTTCCCCTCGGGACTGTATCAGCCTCTCTGGTTTTGTTTTCTCAGAGAGGGCTTCTCTTTCAAGAGACTGTGAGATAACGTTTATGAAGTTTTCCTATAATTCAGTGTAAATACTACATTTATGGAGAACCTCTAACGGCTTTGCACAAACCAACCTTATCGATTACAGCCACAGCAGCCCCGTTTCAGACCTCTCAGGCTTCCGCCGGTGCACCTCGACCCCAGCCCGCCTCGACCTCCAGCACGGCAGCGGCAGCGGGCCCAGCCCACCCTGCGAAACTGCGGGCTCAGACCGCTGCCCAGGCCACCGCCCCCGGCCCGCCCCTGCCCCCGTCCCCGGTGCCCTCGCTGGCAGCCGGGCAGAGCGCGCCGCCGCAGCGGCTGGTGCTCACCTCGCAGGCCCAGGCCCGCTTGCCCAGTAAGTGGCCTCGCCGTCCAGGGTCTGCTCTTGCTGCCCTGGGCAGCGTGTCAGGAACATGGGGGTCTGAAGAGCCTTTGCTGTCCACTCCCTCTGTCTGTCCCTCGGCCCAGGCCCAGCGCTGCCTGGAGCTGCTGCCAGCCAGAGGTTGGTGTTCAGGGCCCTGCTCCTCTCTGCTCTTTCTCCTTACCCTTGCCAGCTCTGCTCTCCTCCTGTGCCTGAGGTGTGCCGGGGGTGGGGCTCATGCCTCCACCCAGCACCAGCCATGTCTCTGTGCCAGCAGCCCGCAGTCCACTCTGGGGAGCATTCGGGGAAGCAGCGTGAGCTAGCCCTGTGTTTCTAGACCCCATTAGTTCTTTTTGGTCTTTCACAAATTACCAAGGTTAAACTTGGAATGAATACTTGCTCAGCAGAGGTGTTTTATAATAATTCAGTGACTAAAACATCACAGTGTTAATTTTTTCCCAATATAGAACTTTTTGCCGTGGCCAGTGAGATTAACACATTTCTGATATGGACTTTTATTCATTCTGTTGTGGAAATTACCCTAATTTAAAATATTGTAGATTATATTGTTTCTCAGATGTCACCTCATGTACTTTATTTGTTATATAACAAAATCTTGCTGATCCCTGGAGAGATGGGCAGGGAAAAGCTGTGGAGGAGATGCTGAGCTCCAGCTCATCTTCTCATCATGAGTCTGTCTGCCATTGCCACCGATAAGAGAGTGGCTGTCCTGGGTGACGTGTGAGGGGAGAGCCCTTGTATAGTGCATGTTCTGTAGGGCTAGAGGTAGGAGTTACAGCGGGGGACAGAAAAGCTGTGTGTCAGGCAGCGTTTAATATGGGTGGCATCACATTTCCCACCCACTGGTCTCCACTCACCTGCAGACCAAGGAGGGCTGATGGAGGTTTAGATTTCTGCGCATTAGTCTCTGTCTCCCAGTTTCCTTTTCCCTTCCTTGTTTATGGTTTTTCTGTAGGGAAGACATCTTTAGATGTTTTTCTAGTCTTTTACTAACTATTTTCTTTATGGAACCACTAATAATTCTGGCATGGATTTTTCTTGGGAGGACCACTTGGACTTGCATATCAGCAATTGGGGAAAAGCCTTTAAGCTGCTACTCAGTTATGGCCTGAGGGAGGACTGTTTGCAGTGGGGACATGGGACACCATTGAGTTACATTATTAAAAAAGTATTCAAACAGTGTTAAGTTTCACATTTGTCCACAGTAAATGTTACAGGTCAAATCCTATGCTTTAATTGGAATTAGTACAAAACTTTACATCTTAAAACTATATGTATTATTGGCTTAAATACATTCCAATTTAATTATTTTTTTTGGCAGTACTAGTAGTTGAACCTAGGGGTTTGTGCTTGCTTGCATGCGCTATGCGCTGTCCTATCAAGCTATACTCCTAGCTTCTTTTTATTTTATTTTGAGACAGGGTCTCACAAAGGTGCCCAGGCTGGCCCTGAACTCATGAGCCTACTGCCTTAGTTTCCTGAGTTCTGAGATTACAGACATGGGCCATTACACCCAGCACATTGCTAGATTTCTAAAAAGTTACGGGTGTAATCAAAGCTTTTTATACATTCTTTTGTATCTAGTGATGTGATTTTATTTGCCTCTATGGGCTAAGTTGGACACATTTAAATTTTGAAAGTCTTCTAAAGAGTTTCCAAGGCAAACAAGAGTTTACAAATTTATTACAAGCAGATTTCTGCTATTTTTGATTTTGCTGGGTTTTTTGGGAGGGAGGGAGAAAAGTAAAATGTTCCTTAACAGTTGGGTTAATAATAATCTGGCATCTAAAATCCCTACCAGTTAACGAATAAATAAGGTAACTGTTAAAATCTTATATTTTAATTGTTTTTTTCTTTTATTAAAGTAATTATTTTCTTGAAGCAGTAGAAAGCAATACCTAATTAGTCTAAGGCACTTCAGTTTATCATAGGTGGTCATGATTTGCAATAAATGATCATCATATAACAAGCCCAAAGCTTTCCCAAAACAGTGTTAGTTCACCTTTTCCTCTGCACGTCAACAGGTGGAGAGGTAGTGAAAATAGCTCAGCTGGCATCCATTGCAGGACCACAGAGCCGTGTTGCCCAACCAGAGACACCTGTGACACTGCAGTTCCAGGGGAACAAGTTTACTTTGTCACATAGCCAGCTGCGGCAGCTCACGGCAGGCCAGCCCCTGCAGCTACAAGGTAAGGGGCAAGCAGCTGGTCCTGATTCTGACTGTGACAGGTGCACACCACCATTCACACCAGGTTTGAGGACCTGTTCGTCATAGCAGGGTCACTGGGCGAGTGACAGGTCCTTTAAGTTTCAATTTCTTCACTTGGGAGTGGTGTTGATCTCACCTCATGAATGTGGTTGAGGGCTGGTGAGACATTTGTTGGTCACCTTGATAAGTGACACTAACTAATAGCATCTGTCCTTCAAAAAGAGTTTCCTATTTTGTAGATCAAGACAGAAATGTTGGGCTGGGGTGCAGCTCAGTGGTAGACCACTTGCCTAGCATATGTGAGGCCCAGGGTTCAAACCCCAAGTCCCCCCCACCAAAAAAAAAAAAAAAAAAAAGTTTGGTGCTTTCTAATACCAATGGGAGGTGAATTGTCCTCAAAACCCTAAAAGGCTAGAGATTTACATATGAGAAAGTATTTTATTTTATGTGTACACTTTTTTATTTGCCTTTTTTTATGACAGGTCCTCACTGTGTTGTCCAGGCTGGTCATGAACTCCCAGTCTTAAGTAGTCCTCCTGCTTCAGCCTTCTGAGTAGGTGGGATTATAGGTTCATACCACCACCCCTGACTAGACATTTTCATTTTAATTCCCAGACCCAGACTTTTGGCTAAGAGCAACATGTTTGTCTGGTTACTGCTTTTAAAGAAAAGGAGGGAACAAAATTTGAGTAGCTCCTTCAGATCAATCTTCAGTGACTACATGACAACAATTTTGGCCATGCTAGCCCCTCTCAGGGCTGGGATTTAGCTCAGTTGGTAGAGCACTGCGCTGCAGTCTCTGAGGTCCCGAGTTCAATTCCCAGCACCGCAAAAATGGGAGAAGGACCTGGCAATCCACTCCCAAGGCAATCCCAAAACAGTCAGCCATTGAAAATCCTGTGAGGGTCGCTATGAGTTGGATACCGACTCGACAGCACCTAACAACAACAAGAAGCCCCTCTCAGCGCTAGACAATCAGTTGCTACTCATGCTTAGGTCAGGTTTCAGAAGTCATGCCCACGGCATCCTTGGCCAGCTCCTTCCCCTGCACCTTCCCCATGAGGTGTTACTTTGGGCTCTGGCTGCTGCCATTGGAGAACCCATTTCCTGTGGCTTAACTCCATATCTCTTCAGATGTAACTTCTGTGGTATACCCTTGGAAAACATTCCCCCAGAGCCAAGGCTCTGGGAAGGATCAGGAACACATGAGAGAAAGTGGCAGGCTCTTTAAAAGAGCAGCCACAGAGACACAGGCACCTGAGCCAAGTCTAGCTCTACATCCCATTTGGCGGTACTTCATTCCACTTGGCGGTGGCTGACAGACTCCCTCATAGGTTGGGTTCCTGGGGTCCTCCTGTGGCTAGCACAACCCCGTGACAGCCATGTAGCCCCCAGTAGGCACACATTCAGGTGCCCAGGTGAGGTACTGCAAAGGGTTAGTGGCCTTTGTCCTGGTAGCGAACAAAGCAGACTGCTCCTCAGATGCTTTTACATCAGGAATGAGATGTTTCCACCCTCCTCGAAGTAACTGAGCGTTGCCTTGATTTGCTTGTGTGAAGTGATTCCGAGTCTCCATTGTGTCAATGCATTTGTTTCTGTGCCATGTGGAAATGAGGAGCATGTGGCTGTAACACGCACACTCCTGTGACTGATGCCCTGACTGACGTGTGATTGCAGGCAGTGTCCTCCAGATCGTGTCTGCCCCTGGGCAGCCCTACCTGCGAGCCCCTGGCCCCATGGTGATGCAGACCGTGTCTCAGGCGGGCACTGTGCACAGCGCCCTGGGAAGCAAGCCCCCAGCCAGTGGCCCCAGCCCTGCACCCTTGACCTCACAAGGTAGGGTGTTCTGAGCAGGAGGAAGGCTTGGCGTGGAGCTTCTTCCTGACTCTCTTCTGAGCGATTTGGAGGCACTGTCTGTCTCTGACTGTAGACCCTCTGCATGTCAAAGCCTCTCTGGTGATTGTCTGCTTCCCACAGGTGTGCTATGGTATCAGCTTGGTTTATTGTCTTCCTCTTGTGCCTGCAGAGGTTCTGGTAGACCATGACCAACCCTCATTCTTCTGCATTTTTTGTTTTGATCTTATTCTAACAAGCACCTTTGGGAATCATGATGTTTTGCTTGTTAATATGGCACACACACATTAACTGAGCATGCTTTGGGCTCCTGGGGGCACTGTGCATGCAGGATTCAGACTCTTCTTTGGCTGATACATGCCCCAGAGCTACTGGGCTCCCAGCTCCTGTCCTGTCCTCCACCATCTTTTCCCCTAAGACCCTAGCCCCACTTGCATGTGCTCCGCCATGGAGCTGATTGGGGGGTGTGACATGTGGACACAGCAGGGAGCCCCAAGTGGCTGACACTTCATCCCACCATGCCCTAGTTGCTCTATGCACTTTTCACTCAGTTTTTGCCCATCTCTGAGTCATCCCCAGTGATGCTGGGTGGGTCCTCTGCAGACTGTGTGACACTCTGCCAAGGTGGGAGGACGGGAGGGTGGTTGACATGAGACTGAGTCTGAGTGGGGCAGGGTGAGGTGTGGGGTTCCATCCCTGTCAGTTTCACTCAGAGCAGTCTGGATCCCATCTGTGGTGATGGCATCTATGCGCCAGGGTCCCACTGTGACAGAGCCAGCTTCTCTTGCCTTCTTGGGAATTGGGGTGCCAGTGGATGACCCCCACCCTGAAGGCTGGCAGGTCTCTGTTCCTGGCAGCCCACCTGTACACTGGACCCTGTGCATGTTGGCTTGCCTTTTCAGGTCTTTGTTTTTGTGTTTGTAGTTGCTGTTCCGGGTCGGGTGGCAGTGAGTGCCATGGCTGTGGGAGAACCTGGGCTGGCCTCCAAACCGGCCTCTCCTGCTGCTGGGCCCACCCAGGTAAGGCCCCAAGCTCAAGGATGTGCGTTGGCAGATCATGAGACTGTGGAGCTAAGGCAGGCAGTGTTCCGAAGCTGCTTTCTACATCTGCCATGGCAGTGAGGGCTTTTGTGAGTCTTCATCCAGTTACCAGCCTCAGAGATGCATGTTTTCTCAGAATTACAGGGTCTTGATTTTAAAACACATTCCCAATGAAAAGAAAAAAACTGAGCTCTACAATTTCAAATATCTTTCTTTAATTATTACTGTTCTTCCATGTCTTCCTGGGCAGTAGATGTGTTCTCTGTGACTTGAGAAGGAAGAGGAGGCTTGCTCTCTCTGCTTCCTTTCTGTTGCTAATTCCCACAGAACAAGGATATGAGGGATCCCAAAGTGTTCAGAAAGGAGATAACTTGCTGTGTTATTTCTCAAGTAACCATTTTTCATCTTGCTTTTGATGAAGGAGGAAAAGACTAGACTTTTGAAGGAGCGGCTAGATCTGATGCACTTTGTCAATGAAAGGCGGTGTTCCCAGGCTCCAGTGTATGGCAGAGACTTGCTGAGGATTTGTTCCCTGCATGGCAGAGGAAAGATACCTTGGTGCGAGTCTTCTGACAGCAGCTTCAGGAAGGGGGCTGGGGCACTGAGCTGTCATGCATGTCCTTCACAGGGTCAGGGCAGTCTGGTTCTGACCCTGCATCAACGCCAGGAGTCTCTGCAGGACATCCTTGACAGGTGGGCTGGATTGCTGCAATTCCACGTTCTGACTTTTCTGTGTCCCCTCACTCTAGCACCCTGGCCATTTTGGACATATTTATTCCTGTATACTTCTCCTCTAGTTGTTCCTTAGGAATCTCTTTGGAATTGCTTCTCTGTCAGATGCTTATCTGTCAGATGCTCATGGTCCTTACACATCATAACCTTTTAGTTTGGATATAACTGGAAGCAAGTCGTCAAAAACCTAAGTTTAGCTGACGTGTACAGGGAGGGCTTTTCTGGTGCAGATGACTGGAGGTGGGTGTCAGATTGATTGTGGCCTCACTGCCCTGCTATCTGCAGGGTCCATTCCTTCTGGGTCTGGTCCGATCTGGTGGCACTACACCCACAGCAGTTCTAGGTTTCACATCCAGGAGATAGTGCACCTCTGCCCCCAGATTCTCAGCTGGATGTGAGCTTCAAACAAAAGGGGCTTCTCTGAACCAGTAGCCATAGTCTGGGGAACATCCCATGCTGATCATTTAGGCCTGGGCTGTCTGAAGTGGTCCTGGAGTAGCTGTCATTGGTCAGTATGTTAGGGTCTGCCTCTGTGCTGTGAGGAATGACGTTACCCCATGGTGATGGCATCGGTCTGCCCTCCCTGCTTCTCTGGTCACTCACATTGCTGGAGTGTTCTGCCTTCATCCTGTAGCCTCACCACCCACTAGTGGTTGGTTGCTGAGTGCCACATTGTGACTCCACTTGTTTTCTTTTCAGGGTGGCCTGTGTAATCCCGCCAGTGGTGGCTGCCCCTCCCTCCTTGTGGGTGGCGAAGCCGCCCTTTCTGTACAGTTGCAGGCTGAGAGCCCTGAGACAGCGCCTGAGGGAGCACACTGCCCCCCACCTGCGGCAGCTGCAACAGCTGACTTCGCTACGCTCACTGCAGTTCCCTGAGCTGAGGCTTGTGCAGCTCGACTCAGGTATGGCAAACCCTGTCAGCACAGTTCATGGCATGAGGAGTGCTTGCTTGGATAGCGAGATGCTCTTGATGTTTGTTTCCTAGGGAAGTTAGAAGCCTTAGCCATCCTTCTTCAGAAGCTTAAATCCGAAGGACGTCGGGTGCTGATTCTATCACAGATGGTTCTTATGTTAGACATTTTAGAAATGTTCTTGAATTTCCATTATCTCACCTACGTAAGAATTGATGAAAATGCGAACAGTGAACAGCGGCAGGTAAGAAATAACTTGCGTTGTATTATTTGTGATTCAGTTGTATGACCTTGAGTCACAGTCTTTGGCTTCATTTCCTACTGTTGTGTGGAGTCCAGGGTGCCCTGGCCCTTCCAGGGAGATGAGGGAGCATTTCCAACATATTTGCGCTTTTAGGCAGTCTGTCTGCTCCATGTTTTGTCATAAGGCTGTTACAAGTTAGGTGTCTGGTCAGTGAGGTGTCTCAAGACAAGCAGTGGTGACCTACAGCCACTCTGGGACAGTGCTGGTGTACTTGGTGGGGTGGCTCTGGAGCAAAGATGTGCTTCCCTTTCAGACGAACTTATACAGCAGTGCAGGTTGAACTGTGTGCCTGTTTCTGCTTGCCACCCCTGCCAAGGGTGCTCTGACCCTGTCAAGCCCAGCAAGAGGCCCTCCTATAAGGCTGGGGGCCACACATCACCTTCCTGAGAGCAGTGTGACAGCACGGACTGCTGAGTGCAGGGTCTTAGTGACCCACATCCAGTACTCTTATAGGTAGCAGCAGTGCACCAGTGAAAGATAGGTATGCAAAACTATTGGCCACAGAAGTGTTCATGATGAGCTGCAATCAGGAAAAAAGCAAATATTCAGTAGTAGAGGAATAAGTACACAAAGACTGTGGCCATATGGCTTCGCAGTGTCCTGAGCAAAAACTGTCCTCCAATGCTCCATAAAAAAGACTATGAAGCCCTTGTTAGTAGGCTGTCAGAGTGCACAGCCCAGGGGTCCCAAGTGCAAAAAGGGTGCTAGATGCAGCTTTTGTTGCCTACTTTATGTTTTACAGCAGATCTAGGGTTCCCACATGGTGCACACACGCACACAGAAAGGCCCAGAAAGAAGTGCACCAAAGTATTAACAAACCAATTTTGTTAATAATTATGTAGCACACTAGGTAGAATTTTTTGAAGACAGAGTGTCAGTCAACTTTTAGGTTCTGTTTTGGGACAGAGTTAATTTATGGAAGAAATATATTCATGCTATCATTTCAGTTGATGGTCCCAGGTGAGGTTAGGCAGACCTCTCTCCACTTCCTCAGCCTTACTCCAGGGGCTTTTTGCCTGTAGAGTGCCCTGGCATTGCCTGAGGATAGAGGAGAAAGCACATCTCCCTCCCCAGCAAGACTCTGCTTTCTTGTGGGGCCTACAGACTGTGCTGACAGTGAGTTCAGGACAGAGCAGAGCGTCTCCTTTTGTAGCCAGTGCCTGTGCTGCTTCAGCAGCACACAGGGATGTTTGTGGTCAGTAATGGGAGGTGATGCATAAGCCCAGAAGAGCAGAATAAGATGCTGAAACTGTGGTGTGGCTTACCAGGGACTCTGTCACAGGGAGCACAAGCTAGTTTGTCACAAATTCACTTTCTGGTTGACAAGCATTAGGAGGGGCCTGAGGCCTCCCTGTGTCTTCCAGGAGCACTAAACTGAGTGCCTTGTTTCCTCTCAGGAGCTGATGAGGAGTTTCAACAGAGACAGGCGGGTTTTCTGTGCCCTTCTCTCCACCCACAGCCGTGCCACTGGCATCAACCTTGTCGAGGCTGACACTGTGGTGTTTTATGACAACGACTTAAATCCAGTGATGGATGCCAAGGCCCAGGAGTGGTGTGATAGAATTGGGAGATGCAAGGACATCCACATATACAGGTGATGACCTCCCTGGGATGGTGCTGTTGAAATGCACCTAATGAGCTTTGTGGAAGATGCTGGTATAAACAGCACTAATGCAGAGATAAAGATAGAACCAAATGTAATATGCTACATTTTAACTTCAGAAGTGTTTACTTGGTTTACTTTTCCTTTAGACAGACTTACATTCCTGCTGTTTTTAATCTGTTCTTTATGCTTGACGTTTGCTTGAAAGTATAATTTGGTTAGCAGCTTAGACCTGTTAGCTTGCTGTTCTCATATTATCCCCAATGTTCTCATATTATCCCCTCTTTTTGCCTGTATAACTCTGTATAACAAGGGTGACTTGTATTTGGGTTGTGTTAAATATTATAAAATATAAAGTATCTGTTGAAAGAATGTATATCAATGTCATTACCTTCAAGCATAAAAATTAGAACTGGCCAAACATAGCTAGTTAGGGAAAAAAATGGGGCCTACTACATATTTCTAAATTTCTGGAAATACTCATTATTATAGTGACATCTCAGGCTGTATAATAAATATCACTGTACACTGAGCTGTCCCTGAGTGAGGGAATAGGGCTGGATCACCATTTCCCACTTAGGAATATGACACAGTCTAGGTGGGCAAAAAATGGGCAGTCTGTAGGTAAGTATTGCAGAAAGGTATAGTAAGCAGCATAAATAAAGATTAGGAAAGTTGTTTGTAGTTCTGAAGACACATAAAGGATCAGGTCTCTCCTACAAGTTGAGAAGAAAGATAAAAGATGCTCTTATTTGAAAAAGGGAGAGAGGAGCCTAGGAATATGAATAGTCAATTCCAAGTATGAAATCAGTAAGAGAAGATATCCAGCTCATTGGTAGGTGGAAAGATGTGGGAGTTTAACATACAGTGAAATGATTCTCCATACACATCAGGCAGGTAGTGTGGCAAAGGGAAGCCACGCCTGGCCACAGGCCCTGATCAGGGAAGCGTCCATGTGTTTAGGGGCACAAGATTCTCTTGGCCCTTCTGAAAGCAGCATGGCAAGGTTCACTGAAATTAGAATGTTGTGCCTTTTGTCCTGTCATAAACACACCAAGGAATCCATCTTGTGGTGTTAGGATGTGCATTGCAGCTCTGTCCCCATGACACAAAGCAAGAACCAGGGAGTGCCTGTTTTTGAGCTACAGCCACATCACTGGTGCTGGGCAGCCAATAGGAAACAGTTCCTTGAAGGGGCTTCTGTAGCATGCTGCTCAGTAAGAGCAGAGTGCAGATCAGCATGTGGTGAGGCAGGCCGTACCCCATGCTGCACACACGGCATGCTCGGAATGAGCACCCAGGCTATCAGCCTTGACATTGGCCACCTGGGGCAGAGGTTCAGGATTCAGACAATGAAAATACGGCTATTAAAAACATTGCCCACTGGCTGGGAGCAGTGGCTCATGCCTGTAATCCCAGCAGCTTGGGAGGCAGAGGCAGGAGGATTGTGATTTCAAGGCCAGAGGCAGGCTGTGTAACTTAGTGAGACCATGTCTCAAGATACAAAGTAAAAAAAAATGGGCTGGGAGTGCAGCTCCATGGTAGGACACTTGCAAAGCATGTATGAGGCCCTGGGTTCAACCCTCAAGTACTGCAAAACAAACAAGTAAACATTGCCCACTTACAT
Source organism: Pedetes capensis (assembly GCA_007922755.1). Taxonomy (NCBI): domain Eukaryota; kingdom Metazoa; phylum Chordata; class Mammalia; order Rodentia; family Pedetidae; genus Pedetes; species Pedetes capensis. Next base: position 32,958 of record VMDO01000007.1, read on the forward strand.
GTATACCATCACACAGATGTGGGCTGGGATTTGGCTCAGTGGGTAGAGCGCTGCGCTGCAGTCTCTGAGGTCCCGAGTTCAATTCCCAGCACCACAAAAATGGGAGAAGGGCCTGGCAGTCCATTCCCAAGGCAATCCCGAAGCACTCAGCCATTGAAAACCCTATGAAGGTCGCTATGAGTCGGATACCGACTCAACGGCACCTAACAACAACAACAACAATCACACAGGTGTAAGGTGACACTGTCCTGTTATGTGTATACAAGCTAAGATGAATAAAAATGTGATCACATCTTAATGGTTATGTCAAAGAGATTGGAATCATTGTTTTTTCCTTTCCTTGTGCTTTTGTAAATCAAGTTGTTTATAGTGAGTATGCACTGATAATGATCAAGACAAAGTAAGACTTAATTTTGCTCTTCCTAGCTGTGGTTGTACGGGAGGAGGACATGGCAGCCCACTCCCAAGAACAATTCCCAAAACAATCAGCCATTGAAAACCCTATGAGGGTTGCTGTGAGTCGAACATGACTCAACAGCACCTAAAAACAACAAGCTATGATTGTGCCACGTACTGAGTACTCCATCCTTCTGGATGGCATGGCCAGTTCCCTTTGTTGGATATTAAGTTTTTCTGTCTGCATCTGGGTCTGTCATTATTCTGTACTCCTTGATTGTCTCTTTCTATTTAGGTTCCTTATTTAGGGATTTTTCTGGAAGAATTCCATTTGTTCTTTCTATCCATATGAAAATCTAGTTAAAATGGTTTAATTTGAGCCTTCTTGAGTTTTAGCATTTAGTATTGTATAAGCAGATGAGCATTATGGGAAGATAATAGACTGTGGGTAGGATCTGCCTGGGGCACTCTCCGAAACCTTTGTTCTAGGGCTCAGTCATTTCCATTGCCTGTTAAATGAGGGTAACATCCACAGTGCAGTCTTCCTTGACCACCTGTTGTGGGTCTAGCAGTTTGGAGGAAGTAAGCAGATGAAAGATGTCCATACTTACATGAGAATGAGACATCTCCTATAAGTATCTCAGTAAGCAGCAGTGAAGAAGTGATCAGCTCTGCCTGTTGGAGCCAGAGAAAGTGTCAAAGAGGACAGATACTTGTGATGAGTCCAGAAGGCCTGAGTAGGATGTTGCCAAGTGGAGACTGGTGGGAGGTAACCATGGCCAGAGAGTGATGCACTGCAGACAGTGGGGAAGCTCCCGGGCTGGCCTGCCCGCTGCGCTGCCAGGGAAGGAGGCTGGGAGCTGCCAGATCCATAGCAGGAGGGGTGAGTGAGTTGTGGCTTCTAGCAGGTGCCAGCCAGAGTGCAGGGCAGGTGCTGCTCCTCTGGCTGCCATCTGGATGCCTGTGTTTGGTCTTGACTCCTGTATTTCCAGGTGAGTGAATAATCATTGTGTGTGCACATCTGCGTTTTGTTTGTAGGCTTGTGAGTGGCAATTCCATTGAAGAGAAGTTGCTAAAAAACGGAACCAAAGATTTGATCCGAGAAGTCGCTGCTCAGGGAAATGACTATTCCATGGCATTCCTAACCCAGGTACCCTGCATGCGCTAGGACCCTCAGGCTAGAGGGGGGACAGGATGGTACTATAGCTTGGGATCCCAGCACTGGGAGGAGGGGGCAGCAGGAGCATGAGTTCAAGACCTGCCTGGGTTACGTAGGAAAACCAGCCCAACACAAAACAAACCCTTCATGATGGGGGAACCACAATGAACAGACTGGTCTGTTTTCACGTATACTTGGAAGGAATGCACTCCTGCTGACTTCTCATGGTACCTAAGTCTTGAGCTCACACATCTTTGTGTGCATCTTTGTTCTTGACAAATAATGTGCTCTTCTGTGTTCAGCGAACTATCCAGGAGCTATTTGAGGTTTACTCTCCCATGGATGATGCTGGCTTCCCTGTGAAGGCTGAGGAGTTTGTAGTGCTTTCTCAGGAGCCTTCTGTCAGTGAGACTATTGCACCCAAGATCGCAAGGCCATTCATAGAGGTGAGAGTGACATTGCTGACCCTGAAGACTCCTCCGACACGGGGTGTCACATTCCAGCCCTGAGCACACGTGCTGCCACAGCGCAGCTATGCAGCTCATTTGCTGGTCTTTTGAGCATTTAGTCCAGACTTGTTCTTGGTCTGTAAGCCCCCTCCTGTTCCCCTCCATCCCTCGCTCCCTCCAACGTGGGGAGTCTCAGCTGTGACAAAGCACAGAGACAGAGAAGACACAGGTCTCAGTTTCTGTGGCAGTTTCAGCTGCCGTCCCTGTCTGCGTTAGCGCTTTTCATCCTATACCTGATTTCCCTCCTCCAGTCCCAGTGTTGAGCTGTCTCACCTGCTCCTTGGACACCAATAGCCACTGGCCCTGTGTGGCCACTGAGCACTAGAAATGTGACTAAGCTGCATCAAGTTGTGCTGTAAGTGTAAAATACACAGGTGACTTTGAAGATGTACCAAAAAGACCACAGCATACCTCCTTAGCACTTTGCATGTTGGTTACTGGCTGAAGGAGTTGGATTTTGGGTATTTGCTCTTATAGAGCAGAGGTGGGGAGATTTTCAGGTTTTGCACCTGGGTCCTGTGGAGTCCCTTTGGGGTGGCTGGCTGTGTGAGTATATCACACACCCCTACAGGGCTGCTTCTCCTCTCCCTCCTGCACTCGGTTCTGGCAGAGGCCCTTCTCTCTGCAGAACTGGGTCTCACCTTCCCTTTGCATTTCAAATACCTTCTCCACAGCAAGGTAGGGGCTTCCCTGCTCCATAGATCTTGTCTCTGGGGCCCTTACTGTGGAAGGGCCTGCTGTCTCTGCACTTCTCTCATCCTGCTGTTTGACTTCAGGGGTGTCACTGACCTCTTTGCTTGCTGGTGTTTTCTGCAGCAGCCCTGAGGAAGTGACATGACAGTGTTTGTGGCCCATGGGCCTGTCTCCTGATCTGGCCTGTGCTCCTTGTTGCTCTCTGTTCTCACCAGCTGTGGTGTTGACCAGCTGCTGCCTTTTCCATTTCTGAAAATAAAGTATTCAGAAGGACCCTGCCTCTGCCCTTGCCACCCCCTTCCCAGAAGTGACCACTCTTGTGCTATCTGACCACAGATGCCGGTTTGAACTTGATTTGAGTGAAATCCTGTTCTTTGGGTCTGATTCTTGTTCTGTGTGATGATAGTTTATTTGTCCCCTCTGGCTGTGCTGCTGTGTGAACACAGTTTGTCAGACCTGCTATCCTGAGTGTGGTCAGCTGTGAAGCATCCTCCTTCAGTGGTTCACTAGTGTGAGCATGTACACACATTCCTTGTGAATGTGGACCTTGGGGTGGACCCCCCCCCAGCAGACATGTGCATGTGTAACTAGCAGGTGCTGTCAAATAGTGCTCCAGAGAGCACACGATAGCTGTTTTGAGTGCTGCGGCTGTTCCATCCTAGGACCTAGGATGCCGGCTGCTCTCAATCCATCTGACCAGAGGGGAGCATATGCCAGCCTTGTGTGGCGGTTTTCATTTGCACCTTGCTTATTAGGTGATGAACTTGAGCACCTCTTCATATGTTCACTCTTTACTCACCACAATGCTGGGGATGGAACCCAGGGCCTCACCTTCAGCCTTAGGATATTTTTTTAAGTAAAATGGTCAGTTCCTTTTCCTTGTTTGTTTTTTTTCCTTAACTGAGTTGTCTGTCTCCCCCCATTCCCACTCCCCCCCCCACCTTTGGCTGTACTGGGAGGTTGAACCCAGGGCCTTGCAAATACTTTGCAAATACTCTCCCACTGGGCTGCACCCCAAAGCCCATTTTTTATTTTTATTATTATTTTCTTTATCTTGAATGAAAGTCTCACTAAGTTGTGCAGGTTGCCTCTGGCCTTGTACTCACAATCCTCCTACCTCCATCTCCTAAGACACTGGGATTACAGATGTGAGCCACCATGCCCAGCCAAGTTGTCTCTTTTTCTTAATGGCTTGTTGGAGTTCTTTGTATCTTCTGATCTCAGGGCCTCTGCTGGATATGGCCTGTGGACAGTGTCCATTCTATGGTTTCCTTTTTTTGATGCTGTCTTTTGCTGAGCAGAAATTTCTGGATCTGCCACCATCTACGGGTCTGAGTCTTCCCTGTGGTTGGTGCGTTTTGTGTTCTGCTTAAGAGATTCTCTGAGTTCACCATGGTACTTTTCCTTTATTGTCTTCTGGAAATAATTACTGTATATAGTGTGAGGTACGATCATATTTTAAACTTCGCATATTTTGCCAAATTGCCCTAGAAACCAGTTGCATGTCTTCTAAACACAGCTATATTGTTATCTCAGGTGGAAGTGTGTCTGTTGTCCACATCTACCAGTCACTGTCAGATGTGTGCTTTGGACCGTTCTGAAAGTGAACAGGGATAGCTTTTAATTTACATGTTGTAGATTATGTTAAAGCTGGCTGTCCTGTGTGTTTGTAGTCACCTTTACCGTGGTTCTGCATGGACTTGCTTTTGACTGCCTTCATGTTGGGCGACTACTCTTCATTTACACCATAGGTGGCAGCCTCTGTCTTATTCTCTGTCAGGAGCTGTGGCCAGTAATATGTGTCAGGTATGAGATGTAGCCACATGGCCCCTGCACCTCCTTTGAGTGAACTCTAAGGCCCGTTCCAGTTCATTTTGGTGTCTCACTACTGTTTGCCTGTGTCAGTATTTGCCTCCTGACAGGGCTTGCCTGTCTAGCTTAGTAGTAATTTGAAAGGTCCAGCAGCTTCTTCCCTGCATTTTCTCTGACCCCTGAGGGCCTTCCCATTTACATACACATGAGGGTCTGTATGGAGGCCCAATAAGCTCACAGTGTAGGCACCCTGTTTAACTCTGTGAACTGTTCCTCTAAAAAGTGTCTCGTGGTAATCAGCACAGAACCTCCACAGGCCCTCAAGAGTATCGAGTGTCTGGAGGAAGATGCTCAGAGGCCTTCCACAGACATGGAGCCTGAGTTGAATGCCAGCGCTGTGTCCTCAGACATGGACAGCTCCAGGTGGGGTGAGGAGCCCTCGCAGCTCGAGGAGCTGGCTGACTTCATGGAGCAGGTTTGGAGATTTTTTTTTTCCTTTTTAAAAAATTTATTATACTATTACTTACTTATTAGTTATTTTCATTTTGAGACTGGGTCTCAATAAGTTGCCAGGGCTAGCCTTGTAATCGCTATGATCTACGTTGATCTTAAACTCATGATCCTCCTGCCTCAGCTTCCTCAGTAGCTGCAATTATAGGTGTGCGCCACCATGCCTGGCCAATATATATTTTTTCTTTAAAGCTAAGTATTTAAAAATTTGGACCCTTTTGTAAAACACTCTTTATTTGCACTAAAAGCAGTTCTTTTTGATTCAAATGTTGGTGAGATGATTTTATAAAGAACTTTTTTTACCTTTATTAATGTGCTATTAACCCTATTCAAAAAATGTATTTTTTAAATAGCTTACACCAATTGAAAAATATGCTTTGAATTACCTGGAATTGTTCTATACAACCGTTGAACAAGAAAAAGAAAGAAATAGTGAGGTAAGATAATCAGCTTTTGATTAGTTTAACATGTAAAGAGTCTCAAAATTTTCAGTGCTAAATTTGTTTTGAAGTAAATGTGACTTCATTAAATTGAAGGAAAAAGTCAAAACCCAGCAGTGTGGGAACTCACTGTGAGGCGTTGGAGACACTGCTGGGGCAACTGTGGGGCTCACTTTTACCTTGCTGTCCTTGTGTCTGGTTCAAAGCAGCATGTGCTTGATGGGGGTTGTATGTTGGGGTGGCGGGGGAGGGCGCAGGCAGAGCATGTGTGGCATTGAGACTTGAGAGATCTGTTTGTGGCCCTGATGGCCAGGGCTCTCTACCTGTGTGCAGCAGCCCTCAGGAGCAGGTGGACCCTGCTAACTGCAGTCTTGAAAATGCCTTTTCTGCCCTCTTTCCATCAGGACATGGTGATGGCGTCGGTGAGGGCCTGGGAGTCCCGTAATGCCCGTACTCTGCAGGAGAGGGAGGCTCAGCTGCAGCAGGAGCAGGAGGATGCAGAGCTGCTCACCTACACACGAGAGGACGCCTATGGCACGGTACGGCTCGCACCACCCCATGGGACACAAAAGGGTGCTGCTTGCAGCCTCATTCAGTGGGTGTGCGCGTTTTCGGTGCCAGCGAGCTTGCCTTCTGAAAACACCTTCTTTGTGACTGATGCTTAGAGATCCTCAGGCAGATGTGGGCTTTTTCCTGAGTTACCAGCTGAGCCCGACACATTTTGAAATCTCATAGTTATGCTGATGAGACTCATTTAGAAAACTTAATTGGTGTGAACTGGTTTGTGGTACACAGCATGAAGCCAAGACATGGCTGGGTTGTTACTGTGCCTCTGTTCCCACAGGAGTACGTCTCTGAAGATGCTGATGGGCAGACGGAAGTGATGCCGGTACGTAGCGCCTCGCTGTACTCAGACACCCAGCTTCCTGTCGCTCCGCAGCTCACAGGACTCTCTTTCTCTGCACAGCTCTGGACCCCGCCTACTCCACCTCAGGATGACAATGACATCTATATTGACTCGGTTATGTGTCTCATGTATGAAACCACACCCATCCCCGAAGCTAAGCTGCCTCCTGTGTACGTGAGGAAGGAACGCAAGCGCCACAGAACAGACCCCTCAGGTATGTGTCCACTGTGCTCTCGCAGTGGCAGTGGGGTGGGGGCCCCAAGTCATGGGAGAGGGGAACAACGCACACCCATCTACCCATCTGTTACCTCACGTGCCGTGTTTCCGGTGAGGAACATTAATGGTTGTAATTCTCATTAATAGCATATGTGAGAAAACCTGACATGGGTGGCCACACCTGTAATCCCAGCATTCAGGGCTGAGGCAGGAGGACCATGAGTTCCAGGTACCCTGGGCCACATAGTGAGACCCTGTCTCAATCAATCAATCAATTAAAAAAAAAAGCAAATAAAAAAAACTGTTTTGCTTCTAAACAGGTATTTCCAAGGTGGCCTGGCACATGTGCTTCTTGGCTGCTCACTCGTTCCCTTTCTCTCCCTGCTGGCATGGGGTCTCCTAGTGTCTTGTGTCATTGAAGTTGCCCCCTGTTTAGCCACAGGCAGGAAGAAGAAGCAGCGGCATGGTGAGGCAGTTGTCCCACCTCGGTCCTTGTTTGACCGAGCGACACCAGGCATGCTCAAGATCCGACGTGAAGGCAAAGAGCAAAAGAAGAACCTGCTGCTGAAGCAGCAGGCACCCTTTGCCAAGCCCCTGCCCACCTACATCAAATCCTCAGGGGAGCCTGCCCAGGACAGCCCTGAATGGCTCATCGGTGAGGACTGGGCCCTACTTCAGGTGAGTGGTGCTGTTGTCTTATGTTGAATATTCACAAGGGATTAGTTCTCTCCCCTAAGCTTATGCATTCTCTTTAGTATGAGTACTTTGTTGGAAGTCTTTGACATGAGGGAAGACCTTCTAGTTTGTGGCATGGTGACGTGTCTGATTTGAGACCTTGTCCTCCAGGCTGTAAAGCAGTTACTCGAGCTGCCCTTGAACCTCACGATTGTGTCACCTGCCCACACCCCTAATTGGGACCTTGTCAGTGATGTCGTCAATTCCTGCAGCCGAATCTACCGCTCTTCCAAGCAGTGCCGGAATCGCTATGAGAATGTCATCATTCCCAGAGAGGAAGGGAAGGTGAGCTTGGCCTCCTTGGTCTTCTCAGAGGATGCAGCCTGTGGTGTTGGCCCAGGTCCTGCTTGTGCTGCCTGGGCAGCTGGCCTGGCCCGCGCCCACAGACACCATGCAGAGACCCTGCACATTTGTTAGGCCTGTGGTGGCCTCAGCAGCAGACGTCAACCCCACCTGATCCAATGCTAGCATCAGTGCTGCCACTGCCACTGGGAAGATGATATGTCACCAAGTCCTTGGTCACAGCTGGTTTTTTTGTTTTTTTTTTATTGAAGGAGTCTTGGACGAATAAAACAGAAGACAAGAACTTTTCTTCATCTTAATGATTAGCTTACTTAAAGAGTGGTCCATTCTTATTTCCTCTAGTGGTCTGTTGCTGAATCAGTGGTTGGATAAGCACAAATAGTATCTGTTTCAGGGTTAACCATAGTATTACAAATGTTTATTTATGTGTAGTCCAGCCAAATCATTGTGTCTTTCATCTAAGAAGCCAGCTGTGGTTTGCATCCAGGCCCAGGGCAAGTCAGCTCTACTGCTCGGGGATGTGCAGGCCTCCACCCGGCTTCTTCCCCACTTGAGCTGAATTTGTCTCTTCCCATTTCTCCATCTTTCTTCACACAACTCCTTCCTTCTTGGCACTTGACTACTAGTGTCTCCTCAGCGTAATGTTGGGGCTCTGTCACTCCAGCATTTACGAACGTCCTGTGCCCTTTCTAGGGGTGTGCCTTCCCAGTGACAGTTGCTGTGGCAGGTTTGCAGAGAACACTGCCTTTCTGATCACCTCGGGCCGTCCCATCAGTGTAGGAGTAATGGTCATATCAGTAGAAGCTGACACCTAGTCCTGTATTCAATTTGCTGTTTGGTTATAATTTGTGAAAATCACAACCTCTGCAAAGGAGCCAGATCTCCCCTCAGGATGAGGGTGCAGCCGTCCCTTTCCTCTGTGACCACACTTTCCGTCATCTCAGTCCCCATCTCTCCAAAACACTTGTCTCAGAATAAAGCATTTGTTTGCTTTTTTGTTCAGAATAAAAAAGCAAGCCTTCCTCATGATCCCATTTTTGTGGTGCATCCACCATAAGACCTCTCAAAATCTCACACTCACTCTTTTGTGTTTTGGAAGCATTTATAATAATAGTAGTTACCTTAATGTGGAAAAAATAAAGCTAAAATTTTTTCTTCTCTTATAGCTGATTTGTGAAGCTAATCCAAAGAAAAAGGCACAAAATATTTATAAGGTATGAAGGAGATGTTCTGAATGAGTTGGAAAGCTTTGTTTAAGAGACTGTGCGAAGGAGAATAGAATGAGGTTCAGAATGATTCTATGTCTTAGTAATGGCAAAAGTCTGAAGCTTAGCTTTTTTCTTGAGTGCCTTTTATTCCTATAGTAGAGGATTTGCTTCTTTGCCTGAGGGGACTACACAGTGACTTGCTGAACCCCTACAGGGGACGTCCTGAGCCTCCCTGTTGCTTAGGCCCCCCCTGCACTGAGTCCTGTGATGGTGGTGGCCAGGCATGTGTATGAACAAGACAGCCACAGGTGAAGAGCCTGGGAGCCAGTCACAGCCAGAGTGAACAAGGGTTCCTTCACTGAACACAGCCATCTAGCCTTTGGCCTTGGCTTGCCTTCATTTTGGTGGTGTGTATGACACAGCTGGTCTTACTTTTCTCCCTGCTCCCTGCTTCCCTTTGCCTAATTTTATTTCGATAGCAGAAGGCTCCATGGATGGGACCTGTGTAACCTTGCACATTGATTTTCTGGTTCTGATTTTCCTTAGCACTCCCTCCAGACCTGGGGCATTCCTCTAGTACAGAGAATTCCTGTGTGTTTGTATTCACGTGTGTGCCTGCCCACACCAGGATGCAGCAGTGTGTCGGTGCCATCTTTCTGACTCTAGTCTAGGTGTTGGTCAGAATTTAGAGATGAGGAACAGGAAGGGTCCTGGGCCAGGAAGGAGGCTCTGAGCTCTTGTCTTGCCTTGTCACTGAGCACCTCTGTGACTTTGCATAGACAGCATCTCTGGTGTGGTGGTCCTCTCAGAGCCACTCTGAAATCCTGTGGAATGCTAAGGTGTCTTGGGAAGCGGGTAGGCACCCAGGTAGGCAACAGTTGAGTGACCTTTTGTTTAGCTGGATTTATGCAGGATTTAAAGATTGTGAAGCACAAACAATGCCAAAGCCCTCTAGGAACCTACTTTTAGATGTCCTAGAATGTCACACTCACTGTCCACTGTGGGTAGAGGAAAGAGTTGTCTGTTGGATTGACACTGTCCCTTAGTGCCTGTGGGTGAAGGTTTATAGCTGGTCCCACTCCCTTACCTGCCTTGTGACCCCCGAGGACTCTGGATAACCTGTCTCTCCTCAGCCTTAAGGGTCACTTGAACAAGGGTTCCCACAGAATGGAGAATGTCATCAGCTGCCAGCAAATGACAGTCTCCAGGTGTTTCTACTGTTGTACTATGTTTTATCTCAAAAAGAAGGGAAGGGAAGGAAGCTTGGGTTCAGCCGTGTGGGGCTTAGCCGCAGGCTTATGATTCAGCGAGCGCTGTTTCCAGAGCAGCCATATGTTAGGCTGGCAGTCCCACCTTGATGATTTCTTGTCAATTTTGTTTCAGAGCAAGAACAACCGCCCACTCCGCACCAGCCAGATCTATGCCCAGGATGAGAACGCCACACACACCCAGCTGTACACGAGCCACTTTGACCTGATGAAGATGACTGCTGGCAAGAGGAGCCCCCCAATCAAGCCACTGTACGTCACTAGGTTCTCCCTTGTTAGTCTTGGCTGCACGAGCCAAGAGGCTGAGCATCTGGAATTTTCTCTCTGTTGTGTTCACTCTTTGTTTAGTAACTGGTGTTTCACTTTCTTTGCTGCAGGCTTGGCATGAATCCATTTCAGAAGAACCCCAAGCATGCCTCAGTGTTGGCAGAAAGGTACTTGTGTGTGTGTGGCACATCTTTCACTGTTTGACATGAGTTTGCTTCAGTGCTCACTTACATTCAGAAAGTTTCCTGAGCTGTTATGCAAATAGTGTGTTCCAGGCACCAGCCAGGGATGGCACAGCAGCTGAGCATAAGAAAGCACACATTCCCCTGCTGTCCAGCATGGTGGGCCTGGGGCGGGCCCTGCTAAGCACCGCCCTGTAGAGAGCCATGACCTATCTGTAAGGGTCACTGTCCCTGCTCGTGCTGTGGTGGTGATGTAGTTCAGAGGTGTGAAGGGTACACCCAGGGCTGCAGGAATGAACTTCAAGGAGAGCTCTTCCTCATGCTCAGCTTCTCTTTAGCCACAAGTTTTGTTGCTTTACCTTAAAAATATGTTTAGAGGTGAATGTATTTGGTTTGAAATTCAGCAAAGGAAAAAAAGATGCATTAGTGGGTGGATGGTGAACTGGGAAGATGGGAGGAAGTAAATAGAGTGGCTGAGCCCTGGAGTCTGACTGCTGGGCCTGTGGGCACCAGCAGCACTTTGCATGCTTGGCTCTCTGGAGTCAGACCTTAGGAAGGAGAGGCGGCTCACCCGCCATTGCTGCCCACATGCACGTTGCCCCTGTTTTCCTCCTGGGCTCTGCAGGCCTCCCTTCTCCACAGCCTCAGGGAGTGGGTCTTGTCAGAGCAAGGCAGCTCATGGTGCAGCTGCTGAGAGCTCATGGGGCCCCAGCCATCCTGGGCCACCCTGCTGAGGATTGCAGCCCTGCCCTTCTCTGGTCCCTCAGAGGGGCCATACATGCTGCTCATTTGTTGTCCGCAGCCTCTGCAGGTGCTTGGATCTTGTGCCTGGAGGTGCTGGGCCAGGCTGGATCAGCACCCATCAACTGGGGGAGTGGGGAGTTCACTCTGGCAGTGTCTGTTGATGGGCCTCAGGCTGGCATAGCAGCACTGCCACACAACGGCCCCGTCCTGCCCTCCTTTCATCTACATGACAGGGACATGGGGCTGCTTGTGAGACAGCAGACAAGGTGTACTGAGCACAGTGAGACAGGAGGCAGCTCTGGGCTCAGGGCAGGTGGCCTCGGACCCCAAGAAAGCAATGTGAGCTGGGCCTGCAGAGTGTGAGCTGGGCCCGAGGGCAAGAGGCTCAGGCCAGCAGACCTGTGTAGGCAGGGTTTGGCAGGACCGCAGATGGGCACCACTGCATGTAGGTGCTATAGGGTCATTCCTACTGCTGCATAGCAGGCTGTAGCGCCCAGAGCACTGGGGTGCTGAGGAGGCATCTACAGGGCTGTCGGGGGCTTGTCCAGGGAGCCTTCAGGCAGCTGGAAGTAAGCCCTGCATTTGTAGCAGGCTCTATGGGACTTGGTGGGGGATGTCTGGAGCGTATCCACAGAGCTCATGGGCAGTGGACAGCTAAAACTGCAGATGGTACTGAATCCCATATACATTATGTTTTTTCTTAAGTAAAAATCTCTCACTTTCTCACTTAGAGGAGACACTTTCTGTCTTCCTTTTGGCATGTCTGAATTGCCAGTATTGCTAATCTTGTACTTTGGGGCCCTCATTGAGTAGAGTAAGGGTTATTTGAATGCATGCCTATGGTATTACAATAGTCTGATAACTGAGTGACTAATGGGTGAGTAGTATATACAACATGGACTCAGCAGACAAAGAGACGGGAAAGAGTGGGGCAGCATGTGATCTCATCACCGTACTTAGAGCCACATGCAGTTTGAAATTGTCAAGTATTTGCTTCAGGAATTTTCTGTGTGATATTTCTGCATTTTGGTTGACATAGGTAACAGTACTGCAGATAAGAGGCTATTATATTTTCAACTTTGGCTTTTATCTTTCAGTGGAATCACCTATGACAAGCCGCTGCCTCCCATTCAAGTTGCATCTCTCCGCGCAGAACGAATTGCAAAGGAGAAGAAGGTGTGGTGCTCTGGGTCCTGGGTCCTCTGAGGAGTATGTGGGGGCTGTGGTGCAATGTTGCCCTAGGCTGTGGCCTGCTCCTTCAGCGGCTTCTCTTCTCACCTGACCCACCTAGGCTTTGGCTGATCAGCAGAAGGCACAGCAGCCAGCTGTGGTGCAGCCACCCCCACAGCAGCAGCAGCAGCAACAGCAGCAGCAGCAGCAGCAGCAGCAGCAGCAGCAGCCGCCGCCCCCGCCACCTCCGCAGCAGCCGCCACCACCCTTGCCCCAGCCCCAGGCAGCAGGCAGCCAGCCACCAGCAGGGCCACCCGCTGTCCAGCCCCAGCCCCAGGCCCAGCCTCAGCCTCAGCCTGTGCAGGCTCCACCTAAAGGGCAGCCTGCAATAACGACTGTGGGCAGCGCTGCAGTGCTGGTAAGAACCTTCTTCCCACTGATGGACATCCTTCTGAGGAGCTAGGGCAGAGACTGGTTGTGCCCCAGAGGAAATGTGTGCACTCACCTGACCTGGAGTCTGCGGCTGAGCCACCTTCTCTGGAGGACGTGTACATGTGTCCATCCACATCCCCAGGACATAAAGCGCACAGAAAGTACAAAGAGCAGAAAGACAGCACTGGCCCCATAAGCTGTGGCTGTGGACACCTGCACATTGGTGTGTCCTCTACTGTGTGTACATGCTGCAGACATTGAGATCATGTGCAGAGTCACAGAACACAGGCTCTGGGCTGGGTTGGGGAAGCACTGACTTTAGTCTGCCAAGCACGAAGGTATTTTTTAGTAGAACCATTGACTCCATCAGTTTTTTACTTAAATCATATTTGGCTTTAGTGGGGTTTTTATGTGCACTTGGGCAACATCCCTCTTCGTTCATTCAGATCACATACTAAATACCTGCTTCCCTGTGAGGACCATCATAGTGAGCAAGACTGGCAACGTCCCTGCTTGCTGAAGTTTGTGTTCCCCTTGGGGAAGGGGGAGTGAGATAGATCAAGGGAGTTTTAGAAGTCAGCGGGGAGGAATCAAGGCAGGGTAGCCCTGGCTGGTGAGGAGGTGGTATTTGAGTGAGGCCTGAACAACAGGAAGTCACAAGAAGGATAGAACCAGCAGGTGCTGGTATAAAGGCAGGTCAGCATGGCAGGGCCAGGGGATGAGAGACCACATGCGTAGGAGGGGGAGGAGGAGTGGCTGGGGGCAACCTGGGTACCCATGCGAATGACTCAGGAGTTTGGATCAGCTCTGAATGAAGCAGGAGCCTTTGGAAGGCTTGTGCCAGAAGGAGTTTGGCCTGAAATTCACATGAATTTCCTTTTCAAATAGGCGGGGACCATCAAATCATCAGGCACAGGAACAAGCATGCCCACAGGTGAGAAGGGCTCGGAAGTGTGGAAGGGAGCAGTTCTTGCTCATCTCCAGCCTCACACGAGTTCTTCTCCGCAGGCACTGTGAGTGGGAACGTGATTGTGAACACCATTGCGGGTGTCCCTGCCGCCACCTTCCAGTCTATCAACAAGCGCCTCGCTTCTCCTGGTGCTCCTGGAGCTCTGACGGTGAGTTGTGCCGTGCTTGGGGAGCGCATCGCAGCTTGGTGTCCTGGAGATGTTGTTTGCTTCTTGCACATCCCATTGGTGAGAGAAGTACTGATCTAGTTTGAATTTTGTAAAATAAGTAACTGATCAATATAGCAGTTTCAGAAAACTACAGTGTTAGAGGATGACTCCTCTTCTGTATTATGAGGAGTGATGAGCTGAGAGAGTTTCAGAGTGGGAGAGGTGGGATATGTGGTGGGATATGTGCCCGCCAATACCAGTGACAACAGGCATCCCTCAACTTCGCCTGTGTGAGGAAGTGGAAGTGGGAAATGGCCCTTGTATGGGACACTGCACCATACCAGAGGAGGGGGCCCAGTGATCTTCTGGGGCAGTGACCTGGTGTGGCTCACACTCCAAAGTATGTGCAAAGGCCAGCTTGGGCCAGGAGAAGGAGCTGCCACTCAGCAGCAATGGAGAGACCCTGATATGGGAAGAGCATAGGCTGTACCTGGGTGGAAAGGAAGCTCTCTGAAAAAAGTGCAGAACCGTGGAATGCCTGAAGACCTGAGGACACAAGACCCTAAATGTAAAACCCAAACTATGGACTTTAAGCCAAGAAAACCTAGGAGAAAGTCTTTGCTGCTTTGGTTTAGACAAATATTCTTAGGGTACCAAAAGCCTATGAATGAAAGAAAAATGAGTAAGTTAGATTTTCTTAAAATGAAACTCATTAAATCCTGAAAAGTGGTAAGAAAACGAAAAAGGAAAGTGCAGCCCGGGAGAAGCATTCACAAAACCTGTGAAAGGTTGATGTGCGGGCAGATGGAGGCTTCTCACCTCAGGGAGAGGAAAAGGTGCCTTGAAAGTGGATAGAGAGGGGCCGTCTGCTCACCAGGGGAGCCATGAGGCTGCAAATAAATCATAAAACGATGTTCAGCTTTAATAGTCGTGGAGGAAATGAAAAACTGCAGCCATGGTGGTAAGGGTGCTCTGGACCCCAGGAATGGCTAGACCACACACCTACCAGTGCCCGTGGCTTGTGGGGACGTGGATCCACAGAACCTCATGTGGTGTGTGTGGGATGCACACGCTTAGTTACCTTGGACAGCACTTGCATTATTTCTGTAAATTAAACACACATTCTTGCAACCAAACAATTTGGCTAGGTGTTTCCCTAAAAGAAATGAAAATAAGTGTACATGAGAAACTTAGAACGATGATATTTATAGTGGCTTTATTTGTGATTGCTAAAGAAGAACTGGGCTGGGATTTAGCTCAGTTGGTAGAGCGCTGCACTGCAGTCTCTGAGGTCCCGAGTTCAATTCCCAGCACCGCAAAAAATGGGAGAAAGACCTGGCAATCTACTCCCAAGGCAATCCCGAAACAGTCTACCATTGAAAACCCTATGAGGGTCACTATGAGTCAGATACCGACTTGAGGGCACCTAACAACAACAACAACAACAAAGAAGAACTAGCCCAGATTCCTTCATCTGGTGAGTGGCATAAAGAACTGTGGTGTGTCCACACAATCTGAAAGTGTCCAGTAGGATAAGTGTGAACTGGATGCATGACGGGGGGAGAGGGGTGGATATCAAAGACTTTTTGCTGCCAAGTAAATAGTTCCAAAAGACTCCATGTGCTGTGTGATTCCATTTAGGTAACAGTGGAAAAGACAAAACTTTAGAGACAGAAAACAGATGAGTAATTTCTGGAAATGGGGGCGGGATTGACCACAAGAAGCCTGTGCAATCTTTCAGAGGTGATGGCAGAAAGTCCTACCAGGATCGTAGTGGTAGCTACACAGCTTCATGCTTCTGCTACATTCCCTGGAATCATGTACCTAGACACTTGAATGTTGCTAATTTAGTAATTCTGACTTAAAAAGTTAAAGCACTCTAGGCAGTAGAATATAGGTAAAAACAGTCTCTCCAACATGTGACTTAAGATTATTTTTCTTTCAGTTTTGCAATAAATCACTTTAGGCTCGGTCATTTCAATATATTCTGTATGACTAAGACCACTATTTCTGTGGGAGTAGGAAGCCAAAATCATTGCATTTAGTGTTTTATTTTGAAAAAGACATATTTCTTTGTGGCATTTTAAGACACAGAATAAAGTGATCCATCCCCTACATATTTTTTTGAACAATTCTTAACATGCAAGACACAGGTTGAGCGTCCCTAGTCTGAAAATCTAAAACTGAAAATGTTGTAAAATCCAAAACTTTGTGAGCACTGACATGATGCCACAAGTGGAAAATCTAATAACCATAAAACTTTTTGCACAAAATTACTAAAAATAGTGTCAAAAATTACCTTCAGGCTATGTGTATAAGCCCTGAAGTTGGAAGACTACGTGTTCAGACCTGGGTCCCATCCCCAAGGTATCTCACTGTGTATATGCAAAGATTTCAGCTCCCCCCAAAACTGCAGATCCAAAACACTTCTGGTCCCAAGTATCTCACATAAGGCATCTGCAGCCTGCCTTCGTCCTGGTGCTGTGGGCATAGAAATTTGGAAGACAAGGGCCTTCACAGGCCTCTTGTCATTTTGAAGCTAGAACATGAGGGAGGCACTCAACCATGTTGTGGCCTAGAGACGTTTTCACCTGGGAAGTTGGGGTTTCTTGGAGAGGGAACATTGGACTCCAGGGCAGGAAGCTGGTTGTGGGTAGAGGCAGGGTGGATGGCAGGGTGCATCGCATGAGCAGAGAGTGAGGGTCAGGCTGGGCAGTAAGTAAGGCAGGCAGCATGAGCAGAAGGTTAGGGGTGGGAAAGGTAGTGCTGTGTGAAGGCACTGTGCTTGGGTGGAACACAAAATTTATTAACAAAGAAGTGCTGGTTCCCCTGGCCTTTGAAAGGTTTTTATTGAGGCACTGCTATGTCTTGATGTTGTGAGACATGGAGGCTAGATTGGATTGGGGTGTGGAAATCAGGCTAAAAAATATGAATTTTGTTCCATATTTTGTTCCAGGAGGAGGGGAGCCCTTGAAGGATTGGGGCAGAGGCATGCTCTAGGAAAAGTAATGCAATATTTTATATAGAATTGATAAGAATAGAAAAGGCTAGGAAGAAAACTGCCGCAGACCAGCTGCAGCCTAAGAACCAGGGGTTCCTGAAGGCAGACAAGGAGTCGGCAATGGGTAACAGGCACAGCAGCTCGGAGGCAGTGTGAATCTGTTCCGTTTATTTCTCAGATAGCTCAGCCTTTTATACAGAACTACAATTCACTAAACCTTATGAAAGGTCAGAAAAAAAGACAAGGAAATTGGTAGCATTGATAGATTACACTAAGGTTTTGTCAACAATCATTTGATTAAATTATCACATGAGTGTTAGGTGGTGATCAAAGTAGGAGATGAACTTAGAGATAAATTGTGTTTACTTTAAAGAGATAAGCCAAGAGGACCTGAGCACCTACACATCCTGTGTCTAAATCAATTAACTATTTTAACTTTATGCAGGAATTAGGGGCGGTTATTACCTGTGTGTCACCCCCACTGAGTCCATTTATTATGACAAATGGGGGCTTTATCTTATCAGAATGATTTGTTTACTGTAGGGCTGTTGGTACAAAGGCTTTTGTTTGTGTTGACTCAAGGAGTTTACACTGTTGGAAGTCATTCAAGAATTTCCCATTGTAAGCCTGCTAGGGAGGTTTCTCAACTCCCAGTCTGAATCAGCACTGCTCACAGAGCCAGAAGATTATATGTTTATATAAGAAAAGACTAGGCTCCAAGTCCCTTCCCATGAAGAGACCTTGTTTTGGAGGTACTCTTCCCCTTTCAGTAGACTTTCTCTCCGATGCCTTTTTAAAGGTATTCCTCATGTGGGGACTCTGTTTACCCATCATGAGTGGACCTGGATGTGGCAGAAAACTATTTCAGTAGTCTCCAAGTAGACTTCAGTTCTGACAATAAGGTGAGTTAAGTATTGTTGTATTACTCTCAATAAAAAGAACCAAAACTATTGAAACATAAAAAATCTTTTTAAAAGCTTTGAGAAGCTGGGCTGGTAAGTGGATCAATAATTATCAGGCCAAAATCTAAGGGAAAGAAGAAACTCAGTGAGATAAACAGGATGCATCAAAGCCCAATTTGCCTCAAGAGTAAATTTCAGCGTGGGAGACAGTGGACTCCAGTCTATGCAAATTTGCCGGCTGGGGTGAGCCTGCTTGGAGGTGAGCAGGTGAGGCTCATCCAGATGAGGCTTGCCCGAGGTACACTCTGAAAGGAGCTATTGACACATAAGCTAGCACCCCTTGGGGCAAGAGTGAGCCAGAGTAAAATCCACCCTCTTGTTAAAAGGCAAGTTGCCTCAGGGCATGGTGGTACATGAGTTGGGAGGAAGAAAGTTGCCTTTGTGTTGAGCAGAAGACAGAGATGGGGACTGTCCCTGATAAGTTGTAGTCAGGGAGTTCTTCTGTCAGTTTGCAGCTCAAGCTGGTATTGGTCAAGAGTCCGACTGCCCTACCTCAAATCAAGTGCAGTACACTTGGACTGGCAGGGTTCCTGGATAGCCAACCAGAAGCAAATGCACATTCAGTCTGGAGAATTGTCCTTCTGCCTATGAGTTCTTAGAATCTCCACAAACAGCTTTCAAGTATAACAAAAAGCATGCAGTAAAAAACCTAACTCACAAGAAGACAAAGCACCATGAGTGAGAACCAGCAGAGGCAACAGAAAATAGGCAGGCCCTTGAAGACTGAGACACTGGGATTCTCAAGCATGAATTATGAAACAGTTATACTTTGTGCATTAATAACACTAAAGAGAAACTATTTTTAAAAGGAATTTAGAGAATCCTTGAAAATGAAAAGTATATTTACCAAAATTGGGGGGACCACTTGTGAATGGGCTTAATATCACATGTTGACGAGAGGATTAGTGAAGTAGAATAGAAACCAGAAGTTATCTCAAAAGCATCATGAGGAGACAAGATGGACATACAGAAAGAATTTAAGAGCCATGGAAGATGGAGTGAGGGATCTAATAGTGGTTAATCAAAGGCTATCTTTTGGGTAAAAATAGTATCTGAAGATGGAAGACTCTTCCAGAGCTAGTTAATGGCACTGATCCTTGTATATAAAAATCCACCCAATCCCAGTCAAGGATGATAAAAAGGAATCCACACTACGTACTGTCAGCGACACGTGTAGCCGTACCACCTTGGCATTTGATCCTGTCTGAAGGTAAGTAGGGTCGGGCCTGGTTAATCCTTGGATGGGAGACTACCTGGGAATACTGGGTTCTTTAGGCTTGGAAGAAGGAGCTGGCAGTCCACTCCTGAAACAATCAGCCCTCAAAAACCCTACAAATAGCAGAGAAGCACTGACAATGGTGCCAGGCATGGCACAGTGTCAGGTAGTGTTTCATGTGTTGTATGTAGGGTTGCTATGCGTCAGACCTGACTCAATGGCACCTAACAACGACAACAGTGACAGAGCTCCTAAAAAGCAGTAGAGGACAGACAGATTGCCTTTGGAGGGGCAGAAGCTTGCTGTCTAATGCAGTAATGAAACCTGGGGCCAGTGTGGCTGTTTATTGTGATGAAGGAAGATAATTGCCAGCTATGCTAGTCTCTTGCCATTTGAAAATGTCTTTAAGAACAGGGGCAAAAAGAAAAAGACATTAAAAAAAAAAAAAAAAGTAGGGAACTAATTACCAATAGCTCTTTAGTAAACAATATATTCCAAGTGGAAGGAAACAGCTCCTCATCTGGAGGCCCAAGAAACCACAGGAAGGCAGAGCAGAGTGAAGGATGACTGTATGGACTGAAGTGGATGAAGATGGCTTCACAAATAATAACAGCTCACCATGTGGCTAAACACAGTAAAATCCAGATACAGCATTAACAACATGTGAGTTGGTAAATGTTTTTCAGGAGGAATGTGGAAATTAGGGATTAACTTTAGATTTTGATAAGCGTTCATGATAAAATTTTCAGGTCAGTGAATAATCAATATTCAGATCAATGATAAAAATAGAGTGCATGACTTCTAAACATTGGTAGGGAAAAGTTGGATAAAGAAAAAAATAATTTAAAAGAAGATAAGAAAAATGATTAAAGGAAATATACGACAGCTGATTTGAATAGAAAAGTACAGAATAGCTGGGGGCGGTGGCAGGCACCTGTAATCCCAGCAGCTTGGGAGATGGAGGCAGGAGGATTGCAAGTTCAAGGCCAGGGGCAGCCTATATAACTTAGGGAGACCCTGACTCAAAAAAGGTGGAGGGCTTGGGGTGCAGCCCTGTGGTAGAGTCCTTGCAAAGTATGTGTGAGGCCCTGGGTTCATCCCCCAAGTACTAATAAATAAATAAGTGAAAAAAAATTTTTTTAGAAAGTACAGAATAACATGCTAAATTCAATTCCAGATATACAAGTAATGAAATGTTGTTGTCATTGTTGTTAGGTGCCATTGAGTCAGTGTCCAACTCACAGTGACCCTATGTACAATAGGCGAAATGCTATTGTCAGTGCTTCTCTGCTATTCATAGGGTTTTCAATGGCAGATTGATTTTTGGGAGTGGATTGCCGAGTCCCTCTTCCAAGCCTACAGTCTCTGGTGTTCCCAGGTGGTCTCCCATCCACTCACTAACCAGGCCCAACCCTGCTTAGCTTCTGAGATCTGACAATTGGATGCCATAGTGCTATGGCTGAAGGCAATGAAATGTAAAGGAGTCAAAAAACCAAGTAGTCCCAGAAGGTATAATGGACGTCTGAACCTTAATTGTTGTCAGGGGAAGCAACACATTTAAGACCGTTTCCTAGATGGACTCAGAAGTGTTTGTATTGCACTGGGGAAGGTTGGTATGCAGAATGTGGCCATTCTGGCCACTCCCTCTCCCAGCCAGAGGGTGGAACTTGGGAGGCAGTGAGTATGCTCTGAATTTCAGGCAAGATGAAGTTAAGATGCACATGCCCCTTAGCAGGTGGCAGGAGATTTGGAGCTCACAGCTTTGGGATAGTAATGGAGAGTTTGGAGTGAGCCGTGGTGGGGACATGTATGAATCTACGGGAGTTAATCAGGAATTCACCATGTTCCTGGGGACCAAGTGGTCGTCTAGGAGTGAAGTGAGAACAGGTAGATGGGAACATTGTTCTCTGAAACTGTTCATTTCTTTCTATGGTTAATCTGATCTGCTCTGAGATAACATTGCTTCCTAGCTCAGGGTACTTGCTTTTGAATTTATGTGGAACCATACCCCTGCATACTTCATGTGTGAAAAGACAACTCCAGAATGTGTCCCACTCCTTGGTTCTGGTGCCCAGAACACTTTGTTCCTGCTCTGCAAATGGCAAGCCCTGGAGTGCTGTGCAGCATAATGTGGTACCTTCCTGTGTTTTTTTTTAGACATCCGGTGGACCTGCTCCTGCACAGGTGGTCCACACCCAGCAACGTGCAGTTGGCTCCCCAGCCACTGCAACCACGGACCTGGTGTCCATGGCAACAACTCCAGGTGTCCGAGCTGTGACCTCTGTGACAGCCTCTGCCGTGGTAACCACCAATCTGACTCCAGTGCAGACCCCGGCCCGCTCTCTAGTGACCCAGGTGTCCCAAGGTAAGTGGGTTGGGGTTTCCTGCGCCCACATCTGTTGTTGCTACTTGAAGCTGCAGCTTGCACAAGTCCTGGA
This sequence comes from Pedetes capensis, assembly GCA_007922755.1. Taxonomy (NCBI): domain Eukaryota; kingdom Metazoa; phylum Chordata; class Mammalia; order Rodentia; family Pedetidae; genus Pedetes; species Pedetes capensis. Next base: position 54,644 of record VMDO01000007.1, read on the forward strand.
GGAAATGAGAATGGGAAAGTCTAACAGACGAACTTTTTCATAGCCACAGGCGTTCAGCTCCCTGGCAAAACCATCACTCCTGCCCACTTCCAGCTCCTCAGGCAGCAGCAGCAGCAGCAGCAGCAGCAACAGCAGCAGCAACAGCAGCAACAGCAACAGCAACAACAGCAGCAACAGCAGCAGCCACCACCACCACCGCCGCCCTCTCAGGTGCAGGTCCCACAGATCCAGGGCCAGGCCCAGTCCCCTGCACAAATCAAAGCTGTGGGCAAGCTGGCACCGGTGAGCAGTTCCAGAACATTGCTGACACACAGAGCCAGTCTATAAGGCAGGGCCTTGTTGATGGTGCAATTCAAAGTGTATTTTTACAAAAATATAGTATTACCTTTAGGTGGGAAGTGTGTTTTATTGTATTTAATACAGCTTTCCATGCAGGAAAGCTTGCTCATGCTTTTGAGAATCATCTTTGGGCTTGCTGATCACACTTTGGAGACTTAATTCCCTGTTTGCAAATGAATCTGTCTGCTTAGCTTTTTTCTGTATCATATGCTACAGTTCAGAGAGGACTAGAAGGCCCCCCTCAGCACCATTCTCTGTCAGAGAGGATGCCAGTGGGAAAGTGCTCCTAAGTGCTTTCTGGAAGCCTGGTGGGAACAGGGCTTCTTCATGAATAACTTATTTGCGTTCTCTTTCTCAAAGACTGATATTCCTGGCTTTGCCAGCCTGTGCATTAGCTGCTGTCATTTATTCAGGTTTATTTTAGAAGGAAATGTATTCCTGCCACAAACGGAGAATCACAATTATGTACAAGCAAGATAGTGTCTTGCACTTCCCACTGGCTGTTGAGTCTGTTAGAGGTCCTGGTCAGTGGGAGTTGCTGGTCAGAGGCTAAGGACTCACTAGAGCTGAGTGAGGGCTGGAATTTAGCTTAGTTGGTAGAGCGCTACGCTGCAGTCTCTGAGGTCCCGAGTTCAATTCCCAGCACTGCAAAAGTGGGAGAAGGACCTTGCAATCCACTCCCAAGGCAATCCCGAAACAATCAGCCATTGAAAACCCTATGAGGGTTGCTATGAATCAGATACCGACTCGATGGCACCTAACAAGAGCTAAGTGAGGCCTCCTGCCTGTGTATCAGGAAGGAGCCAGAGAAGTGCCAGTTATCATGCATTTCCTTTGTGACTCCAGGTCTGTCAGTGCTCTCTTGGGGCCTACTGAGGGCTCTCTTGGCCCCTAGGGTGCCCCCCTCATTCCCTGTGAGAAGCAGTGATTAGAGTCTGGCTGCTTCACATGGGGCCCCCTAGCTATATGGCTACTGGATGAATTTAAGTCAGCTGAAGTGCCACAAAGTACATTTGGTTTCTCAGTCACCATAGTCATATTCCAGGGGCTCTGTGGCTGCTGTGTCAGTTAGCCCAGGTCCAACCTGCTTCTGTCACTGTAGAAAGTTTCCTTGGCTAGTGCTAAATTAGAGAGTTATTATACCCAGGAATTCTTGGCCCAGCAGAAGCAAATTGTCCAGTAGAGAGCTAGGCTCTGACCCCAGTCCATGCCTGGAGCCTCTGACCTGCCTGGATCCACCCATGGAGCCACTTCTCATCTCTCTGTACCTGCTAGGAGATTGCTTGTCTGCTTGTTGGCTTGTTTCCTTTATTCTTCACCCCGCCCTCTCCTAGTTAAATTTCAAGGCCATTTTCATTTCCTGTGTGTCCAGAGGTCTGAGTGTCTCATCCACTTCTACATATTTTCTTTTTTAAAAAACACTCATTTCAGCTGAACGTGGTGTCGCATGACTGTAATCCCAGCACTTGGGCCACTGAGACAGGAGGATCAACAAGAGTTCGAGGGTAGTCTGGAGTACATTGCAAGTTCCAGTAAAAGCCTGGGCTACAAAGCAAACCAAGAGAGGCCCCACTCATTTCTTCACATATTTTTTAAACTAGTGTCTTGATATCTTGATATTTTCACTTCTTTTAAAGTCATGGGATTTATTAACAGGTTATTATTTATTTAGCTTATTAACAAATAAACTTGATGTGCTGCATATTTAAAGTGATTTGTTTGTGAGAGAGGGATCAGTGCATAAAAGCTCACTGTGGACTTACAGATCTTTCAGAGTCCCTGTCCCTAGTTTCCTTGATGAAATGCTGACTTGTAATAAGTGGGCACTTGGCCCTGGGGGACAGTTTACACTCTATAAATCAATAAGTGTGCATTTTGGTACTTACCAGAGAGAGAGGAGTAACTTAAAACTGGGAGTCTGATTTGAAGAAGGGAGTGTGGTCTGTGCAGAGCAGAACATGCCTTATTTGGGTTTCAGGAGCACATCATCAAGATGCAAAAGCAGAAGATGCAGCTGCCGCCACAACCCCCACCACCTCAGGCCCAGCCAGGGCCTCCCCAGCCACCGGCGCAAGTGCAAGTGCAGCCCCAACAACCCCCACAGCAGCAGAGCCCCCAGCTCACCACGGTCTCAGCCCCACGACCTGGGGCTTTGCTCACGGGCACCACTGTAGCCAACCTCCAGGTGGCTCGGCTTGTAAGTTCCACTTTATACATTTTTGGTTTTTTTTCCCCCCAAAAGCAGTGTCTGTGCATTTCAGTTGGATTGTTGTTCCTTGCTCAGGAATGTGTTAGGTGTCATGGCAGACTTAAAGTGAAGCACAAGGCAGGTGCAGTGGCTCACGCCTTTCATCCCAGCGAGTCGAGAGGTGGAGACAAGAGGATTGCAGGTTCAAGGGCTAGGGTGTAGGCCAGTGGTAGAACACTTGCAGAGTCTGTGATACAAAGCACTGGGTTTAGCCCCCTAGAAGAACCAAAAAAAAAGAAGTGAAGCACAGAGGTGATCTTTCCCTCGAAGGCTTCATTTGGCCTTGGAGAGGATGAGGTATTATACCTGTGGCAAATTGTGCCCGTGATACTTACCAGAACTGATAAAGTGTCACCAGGCCTCTTGGGGACTGAATGGTTGGGGGCAGTGGCACATGACCAGTAAGGAGGGATGGCTCAGCTCTTGGCTGCCCCTGGGCAGGGCTGAGGCCAGTGTGGTAGAGTGCAGGGGACTGTAGGTGTGTTTTAGGCAGTCTCAGGAGGTGCCCAGGCCCCACAGCCAGCTCACAGGTGGCATTTGGCAGGCAAGGAGAGCCTATGGAGATTTTGAAGGAAGAAATTGAGCCAGATGGAAGTAGTGTCTGCAAGGATCAGTCCTCAGAGGATCTAGCGTACTGTGGCCGGCAGTGTCATAGTAGGTTAACTGGAGCCATTCCAGTATACTGGTGACAGCTGCCTTTCACCAAGGGCTTAGCTGAGCCAGGTGCTGCCTGAGGGGCTCTGCGTTCACCTGGTCCAGTGCTTAGGTGCCCCACAGTGGGGAGAGTTGTGTTCCTGTGAACTGCATCTTAGGGGTGGAGGTTAAGTATCCACCCAAATCCTGTACCTGGTCAATTGCAACCTGAGCAGGGTCTGGGACCCTGACCCTTGGGCTGCTCTCCATGGGTGTAGGTCTTCACTGAAGGGTCCCACCATGCACAAGGGAGGGAGCCCCAGGAGAATCTATAAAAGAAGTCTGCCTTCACTTGTGCTTACCAGAAATGCCAGGCAAGAGAGAAATGGCAACAGCTAGTCGTGCCAGGCAGGATTTGGTGGCAGGAGGCAGGCATTTGTTTTGGAGAGGAAAGTGTTCATATTATGTAATGTGACAATCCTGTCACATCCTAAAGAAATAACGAGGCGTTACAAAGCAGTAGATATATAAGCTCATTTGAAGAACAACAGAAGAGATTAAATGTCCATTACTAAAAAGTTCACAGAGTAAATTATAGAGCATCCAAATAGTGGAATATCAAGCACCATTGATAGTGGTTTGTTTTAAAGGGAAGGAAACAGATTATAAAATCTGTGGCTCGTCTATTTCTGTATATTTCCACAGCAAGCTACACAGATAACAACAGTGTCTAGAAGACTAAATCCAATTTCAGTGATCTTCCATGGGTAGTTCTAGGAGATGGCTCTCCTTGCCTTGTCCTATATTTTTTCAGGTCCATTTCTGTACTCATAAAAATAGACTTGTATCCATTTTCCTTTTAAGAGTTGGTAGCAGGTGGTAGATACATGGAACCAGGTAGCCGAGTGGGTAGACTTTGAGACTGGTGGTTACATCTGTGATCTAAGTGATCTTGGAGTAAGGGGCAGTGAGCTGACCTTGAGTGAGAGCTGGGACAAGGAATGAGAGTGGCATGATTGTGTACCTAGTGAGGTGCATAGCTGGCGGAGGGCAGAGGTGAGTGTTGGGCACCTCAGAACAAGGCAGCAGGGCTGTCAGGCTCACAGGCCTGCTTAGACACTGTTTTCAGGCATTGACTAGTGGTGGATGAGGAGGCCAGGGCTAGCCTCAGGATTCAGTATTTCCTGCAGCATGTGAATCATTTCATTTTCATTTAGTGTCACTGCCACTTTTTGACTTTGTTAATTTTTACAAATTTTCTCATGGCTTGACCTTATTGTCTAGAAACGTTTAAGAAGACACAGTCTCTGAAATTCTCTGGACTCTCCTGTTATTTCCACTGTTTAGACCCGAGTTCCTACTTCTCAGCTGCAGGCGCAAGGACAGATGCAAACTCAGACGCCCCAGCCGGCTCAGGTGGCCTTGGCGAAGCCTCCAGTGGTGTCTGTCCCAGCAGCTGTGGTCTCCTCACCAGGCGTCACGACCCTGCCCATGAATGTTGCTGGGATCAGCGTGGCAATTGGGCAGCCACAGAAAGCAGCAGGTGCCTGAGTCTGCAGCCTTTCCCCCTGGGACACAGTGCAGAGAGCCTTTTTTGGTGGAAGGGTCAGCTTTGCCCTATCATATCTTAACACCCGTTTCACACAGGTTGTTGTACAGCTCAGTATAAACTCCCTCAGCAATTTCTAAGTCCACATTTTGGCCCTCAGTTAACAGTTGACATTCTGAAAATTTCCATGTTTTTGTTGAACTATAACTTTTAAATCAGAAGCACTTTAAGTATGTATATCTAGGGCTGGCTTTATTCATCTTAGTACAATCCCAGGGTTTGTCATTTTCTGTACAGATGTCTGAGCAGGGGTCATGGTGAGCAGCACCTCACCTGGACCTGCCTTTGATGGGGTTGCTCTTGCAGGGCAGACTGTCGTGGCCCAGCCTGTGCATGTCCAGCAGTTGCTGAAGCTCAAGCAGCAGGCTGTCCAACAGCAGAAGGCCATCCAGCCACAGGTCGCCCAAGGCCAGACTGCCGTCCAGCAGAAGGTACATCATCCCCGTGGGAGTGCCCCCTCTGTCTCCCTGCGCAGAGGAGGCAGGTGCTTGCACACAGGCTACGTAGGGCCGTGGGTCTCACAGAGGATGGGAGTGGTGGAGGGCAGCGCTTGGACAGTGGCTCCGCATCACTTATTGTTTGTGTTCCTTTTTGAGATGAACGTTGCATGTTAAGTGATTGTGCTCTGAGGGTGCAGCCTGGAGGAAGGCTAGGGGTCTGGGAGGATGGGTGGGTTCAAGCTGGGTGCTGGGTATGGAATTGCCCTGTTAGGAGGGGCCAGAAGGCTCAGGGTGGCTGGAGCCAGTGTTGAAGCTGCTGTACAGCAGTGTGAGCTGGGACCCCAGGGCCCTTGATGCCCGTAAGATTATACTAAGACGTGTTGTGTTCACAGGCCATAGACTCTTGGTGAGATGCCCTTGCCTCCAGGGGCTTCTGCACTTAGTCACCTATTGGTGGCAGCAACCTCCCTTGGCTTGCACACGGCTTCCTGTTGGCACTCTCTGCAGGCTCTGTGTGTGTTGTTTTCAGGACTGAAGCTAGATCCTGGGTCTTACATGGAGCAGGGGACCCCTGCATGAGCTCCTGTGTTGGTTTTTCCTGAATGTAGAGCACTGACCAAGAGCTCTGAAGGCCAGGTGCTTACTCTCAGAATGGAGTGTTCTGAGAAAACTGAGGATCAGAGAAAAGAAGGACATGCTCAGAGTGGCAGAGCTGGTAAAAGGGGCAGGCTGAGGGGCTGACTCCAGGGGGACCCTGGCTCCATGCTTGCACAGCAGGCTGGATGCCCAGCTCCTATCTGTGAGTCACTGTCATGCCACAAAGAGGACCTGCAGTGAGGGTCTGAATGCGTGGTGATTCCTGGCAGTGGCATGCTTTGTGAGGACAATGAGACAGAAACCTGGAGGCAGAGCCATGCTGGGGAGTGTAGGAGTGAGCACAAAGAGAACACTGGGCTGGGGAGGGGAGCCCGCAGGGAAGTTGTCAGGCTGGGGCACCTTCATCATTGCCTTCAGACAGGTGTCCTCATGTGTCACAGCTGTGACCTGGGGGAAGTGTGTGCATCCTATGGGTCAAGGGTGGTCACTCGCACCTTCTGGGAGGTGTCTTCTATCCTGTGGTAGGCAGTTGGGAGGGAATTGCCTAGTTGGGAGGGAACTGCTCAGAATTGCCTTCTCCGTCCTCAGCAGTGCCTGGCCTGGCTCCTCAGGAGCCGGAGTGACCAGGCAGCCAGCAGAAGTGGCCTCATGGGTGCCGGGCTCACCAAAGCCTAGGAGGGCAGGTGTGCCATCTCACAGGCCTGGACCATACTGGGAAGAGCAGGAGAGGCACCATGGCTGCCATTTGACTTCCACTGCCACATGCATAAGGCCATGGCTTGCACAGAAAACATGCAGCCACAGATGTGTGGCCTTCTGAGTAGTGCAAAATCCTCCTGGCAGAGAAAACTAGGGATTTGATTTAGTGTGCAAAAATAAGGCATACAGGTTTGTTACTGCTTGTACTGTTTTCTGTGTGTCTGCCAAGTTTGCCAGTCAGATTTGAGGGGTTGGCTCAAGGTCAGTTACTTGAACCATTGGCAGTCCCACCCCCGGCACTGCAAACGTTGGTCTGGGGACCTCCCAGCTGTGAGAGGAGGGGCCTCAGTGCAGAGACACTCCCTGTGTGGGGTGATAGAGGACCACCTGGACCCTGGTAGGGGGGACAGGTGAGCCAGGCTGCAGGGCCACGGTTGTGCCCAGAGGAGGGTACTGCAGGCTCAAGACAAAAGGATTGGGCACCAGGAGCTTGGGGTGGTCATACCATGGGTTTTTTCTGGGAATATGCTGTGAAGGTGCTAGAGTCATTCAGGGAAGGCTCGTGAGCACCCACAGTGGCCACTGTAGGGTTTTGAGTGGGGGGCTGGGTCCTTACTCAACCCCAATCTGTGGCCATCTCTTTTCTTCAGCTTACTGCACAACAGATCGCTGCCCAGGGCCCACAGCAGAAGGTCGCCTATGCCGCCCAGCCAGCCCTTAAAACCCAGTTTCTGACCACGCCCATCTCCCAGGCCCAGAAACTGGCTGGGACCCAGCAAGTGCAGACCCAGATCCAGGTGAGCAAGCCTGGCTTGTATGTGCAGCACAGCACCAGTGGGGAAGGATGAGGGTGTCGGTGTGCTGCAGGCTGAGAAGGAAGGCTAGAGCCCCTCATTTCTTGCCACCGTTGTCTTCCCACAGTCCCCTGGGCAGACTGACTGTGCATGAGGGAGTCCTATGCTGTTGGCGGTGCTCGCTGATTCACCTCTCTGGGCATGTGTGCAAGCCATGGGGGAGCTGGTTGTGAGGGTGAGGTCATCCAGCGTGGGTTTTTGCCTGCCCAGCTGGTTTCCAGAGCACTGTCCGAGCAGTGCTCACTGCTGGTGTGACACCTGGGCTCCACGTCCTTGTTGGTGCTCCAGAGGGATGTGGTCCCCTGGGGATAGGTTGGGTTTCTGGTGGCTGGTGACATTCCACCCTTTACTGACCTTCAGGGCTCCTCCTCTGTGAGGTGCCTGTCGAGTTTCTTGCCAGTTTTGTTTTTACATTCTGGATGATGGTCGCTGCCGTGGTCTCGGTTCTTAGCTTCTCTTCTCATTCTTCCGTGTCTTTAGGTGAGTGTATGTTCTGTCCTCAGGCACTGGAGTGTGCCAGTCTTGGCCTTTCTGGCTAAGACTTCTGTATCTGGCTTAAGCAACCCCTCCTTGAGGTCGCAGCTCTGCTCTCCATGTTGTCCCCCTCCAGCTCATGCCTCTGCTTTCTCCATCCGGCCTCCAGGCCTCCTGGGGGTGACCTTGGCACGTGACATGAAAGAAGCAGTTCAACTTCATTTTCCCACATGAAGACCCTGTTACTTTTAGCACTGCTTATTGAAAAGTCCATTCTTCCAGAGCCAGGTGCCATGGCACGCACTGTAATTACAGCCATTTGGGAGGCTGAGGCAGGAGGATTGCGAGTTCAAGGACAGAGGCAGCCTATAGAACATACAAGATCCTTTTACAAGATAAAAAGTAAAAATGGGGCTGGGGGTGCATCTCCGTGGTAGAGCACCTGCCTATTGTACATGAGGCCGTAGGTTCACTGTCCCCCTCAGTACTGCAAAAAAGAAAAAAAAAAAAAAAAGAAAAAATCCTTCTTCCTCCATTATTGGTCTGTAGAGCTGTCCATCTTGCGTCCTAGGGCTTTACATGGTCTCTTCCGACCCTGTCCTGTGTTGAAGTCTGTACCACCCAGCCCAGTCTCTCTCATACTGGCTCCTGGCAGCCATGTTCTACTCTGTCTTTTCTCAGGAATGTCTTGGCTACTTTCAACTCTTTGCACTTTCATATTAATTTTAGAGTCTGTTTAGTTGGTGTATTCCACAGTGTGAGAACTGCATTGATTTTGCAGGTGAGTTGGCAGTGATGTAATCTTGGCTCTGACTCACAAGTGCAGTCCCTCTTTTGCTACTTAACTCTTTAGTGGTTTCAAGTCGGATTTCTTTTTTCTTTTTTTCTTTCTTTCTTTTTTTTTTTTTTTTTTTTTTTGCGGTCCTGGGGGTTGAACCCAGGGCCTTGCGCCTACATCCTCTGCAAGTGCTGGACCACTGAGCTGCACCCCCCGCCCATTTTTTTACCTTGAGATGGTCTTGCTAAGTTACGCAGACTGCCTCTGGTCTCAAACTTGCGATCTTCCTGCCTCCGCCTCCTGAGCCGCTAGGATTACAGGTGTGTGCCACCGTGCCCAGCTCAAGTCGGATTTCTAATGTTTTCACAAAGGCCTTATAAATCGTGTTGAATCTCTTTAGTAGTCAGTGTCCTCTGATGCTTTTGTAACTTGTTATTGTTGTTAGGTGCCGTCGAGACGGTATCCCACTCATAGCGACCCTATGTACAACAGGTGAAACAATATTGTCAGTGCTTCTTTGCTGTTCATGGGGTTTTCAATGGTGGATTGATTTTTGGGAGTGGGTTGCCAGGTCTGTCTCCCAAGCCTACAGTTTCTGGTGTTCCCAGGAGGTCTCCCATCCAAGTACTAACCAGGACCAACCCTGCTTAGCTTCCGACATCTGATGGGATCGGATGCCACAGGGCTACAGCCACAGGCTGCTTTTGTAAATAGTCTGCTCTTAGTCTCAACTTTCTGTCTGTGGCTGTTGTACATTTTTGTACCTGGATGTTTTAACCTGCTGCTGTTTGAACAGTTTCCCCTATAATTTTTACGTTTCCTTTGTGTTCAGTCTGTTCACTTGTGAACTTAGTCAGTCTACTTCACCACAGCCGTCATGCCCTTTTCTTTCTCTTGCCTTGCTGTGTCCATGAGGACCCTCCATGCACCAGGAACCATGGCATTCTCAGGGTTTTTAAAAATTATCTTTCCTTAGATGAAGAAAACCCTGTTCTTTTCTATTTTGCTAGAGCTCTGGGCTCATTTTGTCTCTGTTCATGCTCCCTGCCCTGGGTGCCTCCTTCCTCCACAGGCTGTACATCCCTCCAGGTGCTGATGATGCCATTCAGATGTGCACTGGCTGCTCCCCATTCCACGCTCTGGACCCTAGCTGCTTTCGGCAGGTCCATGGAGGTGTGTCGTCCACAGGCACTGGGGCCTTCATGTCCACCCCTGAGGTCCCGACTGTCTGGTCTAAAATACAGTCAGGTTTTTGTTGAAGTGTTTGTTTGAGACTGGGTCTAAGAAGCTCAGACTGACCTCAAACTCCTGATTCCCTTGCCTCAGGCTCCTGAGTGCTGGGATCACAGATGTGGCCATCATGCCCATCTGTTTCTTTTTTGGGACACAGTCTTACTGTGTATCTCAGACTGTCCTCTAACTTGTTCTGTAGCCCAGGCTGGCCTTGAACTCATGATCCTCCTGCCTCAGATTCCCAAGTGCTAGGATTACAGGAGTGCAGCCCGCAGTGTGGTGCGGCTGTGAGCCATCTCCTGGCGATGGCCAGGTCTCTGTAGGCGGTATTTTGTCCTCCACATTGTCACCAACCTGCGTGTGACATTGTTTCCTGAGAGAGGTGCTTAGACCTCCTGGTGCAATTATGTATTTGTCTATTCTCTTCACGTTTCTTTTAGTTTTCCTTCGTATATTAAGGGTTGTTATTAACTACATAAAAATTTAACTTTTTATTTTCATTATTCTGAAGCGACCCTCATTAGCTTCAATGATATCTGTGGTCTGGAAGTGTTTTTTGCCTCCTAGTAATAAAGATTCACTATCTTTTGTTAGAATTTCTTTTTATGAGCCGTGTGCGGTGGTGCAGGCCTGTAATCCCAGCGACTCGGGAGGTGGAGGCAGGAGGATTGACAGTTGGAGACCAGAGGCAGTCTGTGTAACTTAGCGAGACCCTGTCTCCAAAAATAAAAAAATGGGCTGGGGGGTGCAGCTAGTGGTCTAGTACTTGCAAAGCATGCAAGTGCAAGGCCCTGGGTTCAACCCTCAGTACCACCAAAAAAAAAAAAGAATTTCTTTTTATGTCTTCTGCCTTGCATGTTACCTCCAGACACTCTGCATGTCCACGTTCCAGATACACTTGGTGTGGTTAGGACCTGGCTAGGCTGGACGCTGCCCTTGTCATCGTCAGGTCTCCTGAGTTTGTCTTGGCCCTGAGACACTTGTTCACTTACCTTCATGCAAATGTGACAGACTTGGATTTTTTGCTTCTATTTTGAGACTTGTCTGGCTTGTTCTGTTTTCTCTTTCTCTCTTGACCTCTTTTGGGCTTTCTTTTGTCTCCTTGTTGTTCTACTTTTGCTCCTCTACTAGTTTAAAAATTATATATTCTAATTCTTTTCTTTCAGTGGTTATCCCAAAACTTCCCCATGTGCAGTTCACCTTGCTTGGGTGTGAAGCTGACTGTTGTCTAATGGAGACCTGTCAACACTGCAGCTCCTTCGCCCATGGGCTTGTGCCACTGTGACTCCTCCTCCTTTCACATTCACTTCCATGGGAGACTGCCTTTCTTCCCCTTGCTGTGTGTCCTTTGGAACTTCCTCTAGGGTTTGAAAATATTTGTTTTTCACTTTTGTTCCTAAAAGATCGTTTGGGTTAATACAAAGATCTAGACTGACATTTATTTCTGGGCTTTTCTGCGGTTGATGGTAGGCAGATACTCACTTTGCAGCAACTCTGATCTACACACATGCACATACACCCGGGGTCCTTTTGAAATGTTACTTGCCTCCTTGGGGACTGCAGATCCACTGTGACACTTGCTGTGGCTGGCAGGACTTCCTGAGCCATGGTGATCTCAGCAGTTTAGGATGTGACCAGTGTTGTCTATCTGCATGCCACCTCTGCCCTGTCTCTCACCTCTGAGCCTCTCCACCACATTTCCATCTCTTATCTCTGTACTGCATTCTGAGCAATGTCTTCCAGTGCCATCCTGCTCACTCAAGTTGTTTTGGTTTGGTCTAATCTGCCCTCACGCTTGTCTGAGATTTTATATTGATAGTAATATGGACTTTATGCTCAGAAGCCTCGAATCCACGCAGCCTTTGTTTAGGGTTTCTTGTTTCCAGCTAGCACAGTGAGCGTGGGGATTCTGTGTCTGATGGCTCCTGTTGGAGATCTGCTGCATCTGAGGTGCCACCTCGGACTGTGCTGCTTTGTTAGACGTTTTCCTTGTGAGCCAATTTTCTGTGAAGTTCCATTTGTGGGAATCTTTTATGCTTGGGGCAAAGGCCTTCTCTTTCTTCTGCTGACTCCTGGGGGCACCTCAGGATGTGTCCTTTGGTGTGGCTCAGGGTGCTTGTGTTTCTCAGGCGATATCTGTCTCTTAAACCTGTCTGTTCCCCGTGTTCCTCAGCTTGAAGTGCACAATTTGCTGTCAGTGCTCTTGGGAGGGAAGGGAACATGCTTTGTGGCTCTGGGGTTTTCCCAGTTGTGGCAAGAGCATCTCTGCTCAGGGCGGCAGTGGTAGGTGGTGTGTAGCTCCCCTCTGAGAGCAGGGTCTGGATCTGTGCCCCGGCCCCCAAGGGCTTAGCGTTAGGCTTTCCATGTGGGGCATGCTCTTGCCAGTATAGTCATCTTGCCTTGACTTGTTGCTGGGGGCCTGACTGTGCTGGGGTTTGGAACTGCAAATCCCCTACTTTTCGCAAGTTTATTGGTATATTTAAGATGTCTTCTTGGGCCACGTGCTATGGTGCATGCTTGTCATTCCATCGACTGGGGAGGCTGAGGCAGGAAGATTGCACGTTTGAGGCCTGAGGTAGCCTGCACAATTAATTTAGTGAGACCCTGTCTCAAGATAAAAAAATAAGAAGGGGCTGGAGATGCAGCTCAGTAATGGAGCACTTGCTTAGCATGAGCGAGGCCCTGGGTTCACCCCTGCTAGTACTGCAAAAAAATTAATAATAATAATAATAATAATAATAATAGTAATGATATCTTCCTGTTTTACCTTTAGATGTCTCAGTGTTTTCCAGCGGGGTGCCCTGAGGGAGGGGGTCCTGTCTTTGTTTCCCAGCAGCTCTGCAGGGGCACGATGTAGGGCACTTCTCTTAGTGAGTCTATTACTTTGTTTTGTTGAGACAGGATCTTACTATGGAGCCCAAGCTGGCCTTGAATTCACAATCCTCCTGCCTGTGTGTCTCAAGTGCTGGAATCATAGGCATATGCCACCATGCCTGGCTATGAATCTTATTTTTAAGTTGATTTTATTTATTTATTTAGGAGCTAGGGATCAAACCCAGGGCCTCATGCATGGTAGGCAAGCACTCTACCACTGAGTCATATCTCCAACTCATGATTTTAATTTTAAAATAGTAGCTAACATTATTTGGAGCTTGTTGTTTTCAGTACATTATATAATTTCACATTTTCCCTGGAACTATCTAGGGCAAGCCTTTTTGTTTTTGCTTTTTGTTTTTGTTTTTGAGACAGGGTCTCACTGTGTAGCTGAGGCTGGCCTTGAGCTCACAATCCTGACTCAGCCTCCTGATACCTGGGAGTACGGCATGTACCCCTGTGCCTGGCTAAGTCTTCTTTCTTTCTATCCCTGTTTTATACATAGGAGAATAAAGTGAGGTGTGGGGCCCATGAGGGGCTTTCGCAGGGCCCCTACACCATGGCCCCTCATAGTGGTCCATTCAGGAGCCCGAGCTGCCTGTCTGGGTCTGTGGCCCTGACAGCCCTGATTAGACACAGCTGGCCCAATCCGTCTGAGGCCCCTGAGACAGCGAGAGATGTGTGCAGTGAAATGTCCGGAAGGGAACATGGGATAGAAAGTTCTGTTTTACAAATAGCAAGCTCTTAATTACAATTTGAAGAGAAATGATAAAATAACTGCTCTTAAATTCTTAGTATGGCTTAGACTGGGGCTGGGCCCTGATATTCTGATCCCACACTTCCCTCCTCCTGCTTATCTCGCTGTTGAGACATGCTGCTTGCTACAGGAATGTTGTCCAGCCTGATGACACAGCAGAGCCACTGAGAGCTCATGGAATGATAAATACTTAATTTGCTTAATATAAACTTGGAGTAGTTTTTATTAGAAGAAAATACTTGTCTGAAACATGAGACCAGAAATAAGCCTAAGTTATGGTGGATTCTCAGTGGGGAAGGTGGTCAGTCATTACTCAACATTGTATGAGAGACCTTAACATCTCAGTGTCCCATGGGCACACTTGACATCGCACCTCCTCCCCATCTTCTGCCATTGTCTGGTTTTTTGGTTTTTTTTTTTTTTTGCTTAAAAACTGAAAAGGAAAAGCAGTGAGAAAATTCTTTTTGTATGTATGTTCTTTTGAATTCGGTGTTTGGATTTTTTTGTTTTGTCAAAGGTTGCAAAACTTCCTCAAGTCGTCCAGCAGCAAACACCTGTGGCCAGTATCCAGCAGGTTGCTTCTGCCTCCCAGCAGGTAAGATGTGGAAAGAGACAGTGGTCCAGGCAGTCACACGAACTTTTTAAATAGAATCAACACTTACCTCTTTAGAATTTGTTTTCATCCCAAGGAAGCAGAATGTTAATGATTAGAGAATCCCTTTTGATTCCATAAAGCACTTAAAAGCCTTAGTTTTCAGGGAAGAAATTGATACCCTTTCCTGGAGGAAGAAAACTGAATAGGCTGTCCCAACATGGTACTACCATGCTGAAGGACCTGACCTTGGGCCCCATCTTAGGCTTGCTTACTCAGTGGCACTGTAGGTGTGTCCGTGAGACAAAGTTACTTCGCACAGCTTCTGGGGAGCACACATATGAAGGACTCTGTGCTGGAGTGTGGGGTGCTGACATGGACCTGCTGTCAGGAGGTGGTGGCCTCCCCTTCCTGACAGAGGGCCTTCAGGCTTCCTACTGTTTTAATTTATGGTGCATAGTATGGCCAAGGGGCATGATGCTATGAGTTTACAGCAGCATTTTAAACATTTCAGTGTCCAAGCCACACTGGCACAGAGAGTCTAAGGAACCTAATAGTATAAACCCGGCCCTTGACCCATCCCCTTGCCATTCCTCCCAGAGGCTGAGAGTGGCACTGCTTTGTCCCCTACTTCTGTCCCATTAGAAGTCAGAGCCCCTGCTGGGTGTGTCTGAAGGTTCTCTTGTAGCAGCAGGCTGACCAGGGCTTGCCCTGGTAACACATGCTGACTCTCTTGGCTCAGGCTTCTCCACAAACAGTGACACTCACACAGGCGACGGCGGCAGGGCAGCAGGTACAGATGATCCCTGCAGTGACGGCGACAGCCCAGGTGGTGCAGCAAAAGCTCATACAGCAGCAAGTGGTGACACCGGCCTCGGCTCCACTCCAGAGCCCTGGGGGCCCAAGCCCGGCTCAGGTCCCAGCCAGCTCTGACAGCCCCAGCCAGCAGCCCAAGCTGCAGGTGAGAGTCCCTGCTGTGAGGCTGAAGACGCCCACCAAGCCTCCATGCCAGTAGGCAGGAAGGTACGGTGGCCCACCATGGCCTTGCAGCTTTCCGCTGAGAGTACTGCACTGTTTCTGGACCCTGGCTGGCTCTGCCTAAGACAGCACCAAAAACATGCCATTAATGCAGAGTCGCGTGACATTCTATCAGTGGGCCCTATGCCATAGGAAGAGTGGTCCTTCCTTGGCCCCTTTCTCTGTATTGACAGTGGCAACGTTTTTCTCAGTGGTTTCACCTTTTAGTTTCCCTCCAGGGAAATGGTACTTGTTTTGCAAGCCATTTAGAATTTCTTTATTAGTGTACAGCATTTAGCACATCCCAGAAGCCATTTGGCATGTGCACTGAGTCATCCAACAGCCTCTTCTGCAGTTAAAACATGGTCTTTGGTACTCTCAGTAAGGTTTGGGTGGAAGATGCGTGTGGTTCTTGGGAGGAGGGAAGACCCTCCAGCAGACCAGCTGAGACTGGCTTCTCATTCGAAAGACAACACTGTGGCGTTTTCTTCCCTCATAAAGTACAATTTGTTTCAACTTTTGAGAGAAATACTTAGCACTGATGCTGGCCTAAGTACACCTGACATGTTCCCAGCTTGTGTGCAAGAGCAGTGATCTGTGATTGGATTATCATTCTGAAGAGCGGCCAGTGTGCTCCAGTAGGGTCAGCTTGCACTTGAAGGAAGCTTATGGGACTGACACCATTTCTGCATGTCCACGATGGATGCCAGGCTTTGGACAGAGCTTGCGTTTGTACCTAGTGTGCCAGACATTTCCAGGGAACCTTTGCAACACTCCTGTTGTGGACAGGTTAGAGGCCCAGGGTGCCACCTGCAAACCGTGGGGTTGCAGATTTCACACCAAGTGTGTGGCAGGCAAGGTGGTTCAGTGGGAGGTGGAGCAAGGTCACAGGCTCGTCACTGACCCCTGGCCAGGATTGGCATGGACACCAGGTGTTCTGCGGACAGTGTTCTATTCCCATGTCTGGAGGTGTGCCCCTTGGGCCAGTGAGCTCTCTTCCTCTTGGGCCTCAGTCAGCGATGTCTAGTGGATAGTGCACCTGCAATTCTGCCAGCCATGCTGCCATGGCACACCTGCACTTAGGGGGAGAAGCAGCATAGCACTTGCTCCATTGTTCATTCTTGACTTTGGCAAGGTAACGTGGGTAGCTCTCGTGGGCATGCGGGCTGGTGTGTCTTCTCACCAGGCTATTGTCACCAAAGGAGAGGTCTTTGTGCCCTCTGGGTGCTGTTGGCATGACCTCCTCAAAAATGCGAGGTTGTCATGTTCCATAAACTGTTTCTTCCCTGATGTGTCTCTCTCTCCTGGCATCAGTGGCCTGTGTGGGCAGGAACATGCAATTTTTACTGATGCCCATCTAGAGCTCAATTTGGTGCTCTTGAGAAATCTAGAAAAAAATAGAAAGCAAATGTTGCAAAACCAGAAGTGATTTAACACCTCAGTTTACTGATCCCATCAAACCAAGTATCACACGTTTTCTCTCAACAAACCCATCATTCCGGCTTGGTGTGTGCTGTGCTAGGAGCCCGGCCCTCACAGGGCTCTTGCTTGTTATCTGGGTCCCAGCCGCAGTTTTTGCTCCATTTATCCTCAGATGTGCAAAACTCAGGACCATGGAGACCCCCATTTATCAGCACTACGCTCATCTTTCTCATCCCTCCCACTGTGTTGGTGGCCTCCCTTCTAATGGTAGAAGGCTGTGTCACTCACTTCAGCGCTGTTCTGTAAC
Organism: Pedetes capensis; assembly: GCA_007922755.1. NCBI lineage: Eukaryota > Metazoa > Chordata > Mammalia > Rodentia > Pedetidae > Pedetes > Pedetes capensis. Next base: position 71,517 of record VMDO01000007.1, read on the forward strand.
TGTGAAACACCAGAGGGGTCAGGAGCTTCTCTCACAGGCTGCTTCAGAGGAGACCTAGAATTCTGAGTCTGTGCAACGTGGCACTGCCTCATTCACTTACCCAGATTTTCTCGTCTCTGCAGCAAGCCCCAGCCATGAGCAGTGCACACAGGTGCCTCTGCTGTGGCACACAATTCAGTAACATCCAGTTGCTCCCACTGACCTAAGGACAACTCAGGATAGCCTGTGAGTGCGATTCTCTTTCTAAGGTGCTGCCTTCCTTCCTTAACCTTTCAAAGTTAGACTTTGGGACTTATGTGTGAGTTCAGGGAGTTGTCCTCTTGGCCTTTGCCTTGCAAAAAGTCAGGGTCCATGAGTATAGTAGGCCATGAATCAAAGAAACACTCAGAAGGGGGAGGCAGCAGCCAGACCTACCAGACTCTCACCAGCCCCTGTGGCCAGCAGTGACCCTGCGAGAGGCCTTTGTTTTCAGGAAGGCCAGGCTGTTTTTATAGTGTGCAGGGGGAGCAGAGGGCTGATGCCTGACAGGCAGGGGCTTCCTTTTTGCAATTGTTATTGTTATTTTTATTCACTTTGCAACTGGATAGCTGTTGTGTTTCAAAATATAAAGAACAAGACTGAAATTGTAAATACTTTGTAAACACAAGCATTTGTACTTGAAGAGTAGGATTTTAAAGGGCGCTGATGGTCCTACCAAACAAAAGGCATAATAAAGTGACCTTTTTATACAGTGTTCTGTCTTTCCTAGAAGAATTAAAATAAGGTGCTGGTTATGCTTTTCATTTGCATAGCAAGAATCTCACACTGGCAAAAGTCCCCACATGAACATCACTCTGTTGGTGTCACCAACAGAGGTTTTCTTCCCACCTGCTCCCCGCCTGCTGCCAGGTGGGGCAGACCTAAGTCTTCCTATGCAGGCCCTGGACCTGTTGTTAGTTGTCCTCGGAAGCTGCACTGGGGGCCATCATCGTGGGGTGCTGTGTTTGTTGCAGGACCTCGTGGTGCCAGTGTGGCTGTGTATTTACCTGCCTGTGTAGTCATGGTCCTTCATGTTCCCAGGGCACTCCACCAGCAGCACTTCTAACAGGTGGCCTGGGGGTTGCTCCTTTTCATTCTCTTCTCCTTTGCTTTCAGACTGCTCTTTCTTTCATTACAAAAAAAAAGTTTCTGACTATAAGAAATTGCACACATCACACAAGGGAAAGAAGCAGCCTGGCCTGGAATCCCATGGCTCTCATGTCTTTCCTCCCACCATGGAATTGGGAGGGCCCAGGGTGCATGGCCTTATTGTGTCCAGTTTCCTCTTCGTGTCCTCCCAAACAGGAAGAACGGTGGGCCCAGTGTGTGCTGGGCACCTGCAGGGGACAGAGTGGGCCATGGGACTGGGCAGGCAGCAGGTCCCTCTCTGTACTGCCAGGTGCTGCTATCTGGAGGACCGGGTACACTTGCCATTCCATGCGTCTCTAGCCAGTGACTTCGCCCTCAGGGCTTTGGTGTCTCCTCCATGGTCATATCTGCATCTTTTTCAGTGGAGGAGACAGCACTGTAGAGCTGGCTATTCTGTGTCCTGGCCACACTGAGGCTGCCTGTGTGCAGCCAGTGGCTCAGGCTGTGGGTTGAAGTGACTGCATGGAACTAGGTGGCAGGTACCAGGGCAGTCGGTACCTCCCGGCTCAGCATGCCACCCAGCTGCAGCTGCCTCTGTCTCCTGCTCAGATATCAGATCACCCACCAGCCACCGCAGGCCACGTTCATCAGATCTGTGGGACTGCAGCCATGGCCAGAGGCCAGCTCTCCACAGTCCTCCTGCCTCATTTGGCCTTCTGCTCAGGTGGCTGAGGAAGCTTTACACCAGGCAGATCTCGCACATCTCCTGCCCAGGACCCTTTCCCTACATGTGGGATGACCCCTGCAGCCACAGGGATAGAGCCCTACTGGCTTCAGCACCTCTCCTCCCACTGCTCTCTCAGCCCTCTGCATTGGCCCTCCTCTAGCTTCAGTGGCCTTCACCTGCCCTCCCAGCCACCATTCTACCTGCCCCAGTCCTCCACAGCCTTCAGAGCTCACCTCAGAACTACTTCTCAGGATGCCACCCTGACAACCAGCCTGTCGGCGCCCCTTGGATTTCCAGTACTGCAGACAGATCTGCAATGGCAGAGGTGGATGAGCTTGTCTCCTTGGAGGCCTCTCTCTTGTGCTTGCCACTCTGGGCACAGGGGCACATGGATGACGATGCGTGTGGCCGAGTGAGCAAACAGGCCATGGCTGAACCCCACTGAGTTGCCAGCAGCATCTATAGAGCTTCCATGCCACGGGCAGTATTGAGACAATGGAGAAGGTGTCAGATTAGAAACAATGTAAGGGTGGATGTTTTTGTTCTAAGTTATGATAGGAAATGAACTGTCTTCTGAGGCAGCAGAAAACATCAAAACTGCAGCCCCAAGCCAGTGTTCAGACTGCTGCATGTAGACACTGCTCCTGTGTGCTAAGAGGCAGCCCTTGACTCCCTGATAGCATTTTGGTTTCCAGCTGCTGCAAGTGGACATGTCCTCCTGAGCACATGCACTCCCTGGAGTCTGTGCTGCCTACTCCAGCCTCAGGGCAGGCACTTGGTCTCACCAGGGATGCTGGTGGCAAGTGACCAGGCAGCCCCACCCTGTCCCAGTGTCTCACTACAGGTGTCTGAAGGCACTGGTCCCACCTCCCAACCTAGGTGAATCTCTTCTGGGCTTCCCACTCTAGATCTCTAGCAGAGAAACTTCCCACTCTAGCAGAGAAACAGTGCATGTTCCATTTCTACTTGGAGCTGGTAAAAGCAAAATCCACCCTGACATCATCCTGTCCTAAAGGCCTCAGGTGGGACTCTGGTCCAGCCCATTGCAGATGGATCCCTATACCTCCCTCAGCTTCATGGGCTCTGTGGCCCCCACTGAGGGTGTGCACACCATTAGTGCTGGCACCATGGCCAGCCTGGTCCTCTTCAGACTTAGATGAAGGCCTTAGTGATGCAGGCTTTCCAAGTGACAATCAGGTGTTGGCTGCACAGTGACCAGAAGCACTGATGTGGTCACAGCTGACAACCCTTAAAATTGCTGGTGCCTCATGCACTGGCACAAGCAGATTCTGCTCCTAGCTGCTTAATGCTGTGCAGGTAAGCCACCACAGTCGTGAGAGGACCAGGGTGTCTGCTGGCTTTGCTGGAGACAGCATGTATACAGGGCTGTGGCTCCAAGGCAAATCCTGACCACTGTCTACCCAGTGCCAGTTCTGGGACCTCAACCCCAAGTGATGAATAGAAGTCATGTGTGGAAACCAAAAGGACAGGAATTGAGACGGCGATATTTATTCTTAACTGCTGTGTCTACTACAAAGCATGAAAAGAAACCTGAAAGGAAGTTTTTCTTTTTGGTAAAATCCCCTTAGGCATGTATTTCTTATGGATACCAACTTAAGCCCATACCCAGTAACCCAGACTTAAAAGATTTGGCCTTATCAAAAAGGAACTGTGTAAGCTCATCTATGATTTCTCTGAAAATTGGTGGAACTGCCCGTCAAGGCACGTAGAGCAGATGTTATTCTCTGAGCAGCCCCCAGGCACCACTCCCCAGTGAGGCCCTCATCTGCACTAGCCACAACGCAGCCACGTGGCTCAGGCAAGCTTCACAGTCCCAGTCCCAAGCTGCTCTCCCCCGGACCTTTGAGGAAAAAACGCTCTCCCGTCGCAATCATCAACAAGGAAAAGAACCTGCTCTCTGTCTGACCACCGACGAAGCAACAGCTGTCTCCTTGTGACCACCGAGACGACCAACACAGGTGTTTGCCCATGGAAGGCAAAAGCGCCTGAGGCTTTTCCTTTCTCCCATCTCCTCCGGGGTCCCGAGGGCCGCAGGAGTCTGCGCCCCTCACCTGAGGGTCCAGAGTGAACTGTGTTTAGTATCTGTGTGCGAGGCAGCACAGCCCGTCCAAACCTCCAGGCCGGACTGGGAGGCGCGCGCCCCACATAGAGTTGGGCCCCACACGTGTAGGCATTATCGTAAGTCAGGAAAGCCAACCGTGAGGTCATAGGTGGCCTTGCTGAACAGAGTGAAAGTGACTGTTGCTTAGTGTCCGGATACTGCGAGAGTTCTGTGGCCTTTCTCACATGGGCTCTGATGACCATCAGCACCAACTAAAGAACATGGTCCTGTTAGGTCATGCGCTAGAGAGTGGCCTGTGCAAGGCCTGAGAGACATGGTCCATGGGCACGTTGCCTGTCCTTTCCCGAGACAAGGGCAGCGCTGTTTGGGACCATGTTTCTCTCATGCTTATGTGCGTGGAACTGCTGCTGTAGGTCCTGGACCCTAACACTGCAGGCTCTGTGAAAAACTTGTTAGAAAACAGGTATTTCTAGCTAAAATAGGCTTTTGAAAGCCACTTCCTGAGCCCAGTACAAATGAAATCACTGTATAGTCTGGGTTGACCTCAGCCTCCCAAACGCAGAGATTATAGACAGGTACCACCACACCCAGTTTAAGTAAGTATTTCCTTACTGTAAAATTTAAACTTATACATGTTTATTCTTGCTCTTAGAGTCATCAAAGTCATTAAAATATTGAAAGAATGTCAAGTATGTCCATCTGTCCACCTGTCCTACTCAGATGAAAGCCAAAATACGGCCTCCAGGCATCCCAACATAGAGAAGATGCTCTTAGCATGGAGAGCCTGGCCCTGGGAGAGTGGAAGTGACATGTTAGTCCAAATATGGGATATATAGGGATCTCCCAGATGGTTATTGGGGAGAAGAGTTGAGGTAGCAGGAATAGCACAATTCACCAGGGGGGCAGGGGCCATGGTAATATAGTATGTCCAGATCCCAAAGGGCTGGGGCCCCCCTCAAATCCAGGCTCCATAGGCCAGCCTGAGGACAGCACTATCTGTACAGGTCTGGAATGTCCTGAGAGCTAGCATGTCATGTCCTGTGAGTCCTAGGGACAACTGAGTGCTCTGTCAATGGAGAGTGGCTGATGAGTCAGGTCTGTACCAGAGCCCTGGGGAACAGGCTCGAAGGAACTCAGCACTGCATACACCTGTATTTTCTTCATAAATGAAATCAGTTTTGTTTTCTTTTTAAGTCAGCTTTAATGTTAAGATCATGTACAACTCCTCCCAAAAAGCAGCCTCATAAATGGAGATCAAAGCTCCTAAGGTTTTTCTCCTCACGTTCCCAGGAGGACTTCTCCATGCTGTGACCTGACTTTATATCTGGGTGATGGTCAGTTGCAAAGTGAAGTGCCACTGGCCCTGAGCCCCCCCACCCCCTTCCTGGGCTGACAATGCAGCGGGCAGACTCACAGTGCTTCTCCACAGCCAGTGGGGAAGATGGAACACGAGAAGTGCTAAGTTTGCATTAGCTCCAGGGAGTCCAGCTCACAACAGGTCCCCTTCTGCCTACTGGGGGCAGAGAGACCAACTGGATGCCAGGCTACACAAGCTACAGGCCACAAGGCTGCCCACCACAGAGGAGACGGTGTGCTTGTGGACAGGGCCACTCTGTCCTTAGGAATCCTGAGGAATCCCATCTGCTCACACAGCAGCCAGTGCTCAGGCTTTTTCCGGATGCAGAGTAAAGCTGGTAACTAATTTTAGCAGGAGGATCCCTTCAATCCACCAGGCCCCCAGCCTACGCCGCCTTCAGCTTTTGCTCTTCCTATGGAGAAGAGGAGGTGTGGCACTGTGTGCTCCCCACACTACTGCATGCAGTCCACTACCCAGGCTCCCTCACTTTCCTCCAAGTGTGGAGATGTCTGCTCGGGTGCCTGAGGCTCGACCTGCAGGACCCTACCCCACCCCAGCCCTGTGAGCCTCACCTTGATGGTCCTCTCCAGCTGGGACAAGGAGTCCTCATACTGGGGGACCAATGGCTGCAGGAGCTCACTGGGGATCTCGTGGCGTGCCAGCTCAGGCACCCCAGCTTCGGCCAGCATCCGGAGGAACCTCCTCTCCTAGAGGCAAGGGTCTTGTGGGAGGGGGTTCTAGGCCAGCCCCCACATCCCTGGCAACAGAAGCCTCCCCATGGCAACCACTGAGACACAGGCAGCTTCACCTGCACTTTCAGAAGTAGCGTGAAGGCCTCTCCAGTCTTTCCAGCTCGGGCTGTTCTCCCAACCCTAAAATCAAACACAGTTTTTTCCAGTGGTGGCCCTGACTGTGGAGACCTGACAGAAAGACAGCTTCTCTCCTGACTACATCCCACCCACCAAAAATGGTCCCACATGTAACACCCAGAAGCTCACAAATCCCCAGACCCATGAGTGGCCACTGCTGGCTGACCCTCACCGGTGCACGTAGGTCCTCAGGTACTGGGGAGCATCATAGTTGATAACCAGCTCCACACCCTGCACATCGATGCCTCGGGCAGTGGCGTCTGTGCTGATGAGGCTGATGGGACACAAGTGTTGGGGGACCGTGCTGCCCAGAAGTAGGACACCCACACCTATGCCTGCATTGCTGGGGAAACTTTAAGCCTCTCTGCAACCAGCTGCCATGGAGTTAGGAAGCATAGAGGGCCTTGGAAGCAGACACCTTTTGTAGGGACCTCAAGCCAACAGTGGAACACGCATCCCTCCCCCAGCTACTCACAGCTGGATCTTGCCCTGTTCAAACTGCTTCAAGATCTTCCTCCTCTGGCCTGGCCCATAGCGGGAAGAGAACTCAGCGACGCTCACGTCCCCAAAGGCTTGCACCAGGAGGAAAAGCCTGGGCAGACACAAAGCGTGAGCCAGGTGGCACCCAGATCCCAGCCTGCCTCAGACGTGCACACTGGCCCACGCACCTGTGGGAGTTCTCTCGAGAGTTGGTGAAGCAGAGAGCCCTTGAGAGGTTCCTCTTCAGGACCAGCTGCAGGAGAGCGAGTGGCTTGGAGCTGAGACTGCAAGGCACATACTGGTGCTGTAGGAAATAGCAAAGGTTGGCAGGAGCCCTGGGTCTGGGTGCCACCCTGCACTGCCCCCCGGCCCCCACCCCAGCCCTGCCTGCTCACCGTGAGCCCCATAGGGAAGGTGTACTTCCCTGAATCCCCATCCATCTCAATGTCCGTGTTTTTGGGGTCTCTGTTTATCAGCCCCGTGGAGAAAAGCCGGGGCTGGTAAAGGCCAAGCTGCTGCAGCTTCTCAGGGTTATGGGTCAGCGTGGCTGAGAACAACAACTTCTGCAGAGGCATTTGGGGACAGCAAGTGCTGGAAGACAAGGGGAGTGTGGGCGGGAAGGGACTCCTCACACCCCCCTGACTGAAAACAGGGCCGTGAGGGAAGAGGAGCCAGCCTCAGCACAGCTGGGGTACCTGGCGGCAGTCACAGCCTGGAGCTGCCTTCTCTGAAGTAGGGAACAGGAGTCTGCAGGGCCCTCACTCTGGAAGGCTGCCGCCACCACCCGTGGTAGCCAGGACTGGTGCATGCTGTCTATCATCCTGTCTGCCTCGTCAACGATCTGCGTGAGATAAGAGCCAGGGCTGCTGGAGACTCCCTTCGCAGGTCAGCCCTCAGCTCAGAGCCCAGACCGCCAGAGTAGACAGCTTACCAGGAAGCGGAGCTGCCGGAGGCTGAATCCTGGGGTGTGGTCGATGTGGTCCACTAGGCGACCGGGTGTGGCTACCACAATGTCAGCCAGGCAGCAGTAGCCATCTGCTCTACAAACCAGAGAGACCTAATCAAAGGCAGTATGTGCTAAGGCCTTCCAACAGCAAGATGCTGTCTGCCTCATGCATGCAGCACTGAGTCCACCTCAACCCTGGACACCAGCTGGGCCAAGGACAGACCCTTTTGCAGAGCCCACCACCTGGCAGACCTACGTCTGCTGGACGAGGCTCTCCCGCTCTTTGGCCAGTGCCTTCTGTCCGGTAACCAGGGCAACCCGCAGAGGAGTGGCATCCGTGTAGATGTTGAACACTTTGCTCACCTATGAGAGAGGTCTGTCACCGGCCTGGGATAGGCACAGGCCCGCCACTGCAGCATGGATGATGTTAGGTCCTGTCTGGGTCCCCCAAGAGCTGAGCACAGTTTATGCCCAGCAGGGCAGCTGAGGCTGGGGGTGCAGATTTTTGGTGTGGGGCCAACGTACCTGCTGCGCCAGCTCCTTGGTGGGCAGCACGACCAAGGCCCGGATGTGACAGACCACTCGATGCAGCAGAGCCTGCAGGGAGGAAAGGCTACCTGTGTCAGCAGAGCCAGCTCCTTGCTGTGCTTGGGAAAGCAGAACCCACACACTCACCTGTACCACAGGGATGACAAAGGCCAACGTTTTCCCACTGCCCGTTGGGGCAGAAACACAAAGATCACTTGGTTGGTAGCCACCTCTGCCCACCAGAAATCCGTTGGCTGTGCTCTCCAGGAGGGCAGGAATCACAGCTGCCTGAACTGGACAAGGGAAGGCAAGGGGGCTTGGGTTTATTCTAGGACTAGCCATTTCTCCCAAGGGAGTTTTTGTTCAAAAGGAGCACCAGGACTCAAGGGGAAGGTCAACCTTGAAGGCCCAAGCCCAAGGATGCTGAAGCTCACTGGTCGCAGCATGCAGAAAGGGCTACTATGCTACGGCCCCCACAGCCTGGGGGAGGCTACGCCAGGAGTGGCCCCCACCACCCACCCAGATATGGGGCACCTGGGAAGTAGGATGAGATGCCGTGGGCCCGCAACTGCTTCTGCAAGTCAGGGTGCACCTCAGGGATGTCCTCAATTGGAGTAAGATCCTCAGTGACAGTTTTCCCCACACAGCTTGGCTCAGCCAGCCACGCTGGCAGGAAAGGCTGGACCTACCCCAAAAAGCAAGAGACCGACCAGGTGAATTCTACAGAGCTTTCCAGACGGAGGGGAGCAGAGCTGGTAACAACTACTGGCCTTAAGCCCAAGAAACTAGAGAATGGAGACCCTGGAAAGGCTTCTGATCTGTCTCCCTTCTCCTCAAATGTCCACCATCTACCCTGCAGTGACTTTCATACAAAAACAGGGGCGGCAGCCACCCTCCCCTGCGAGCCCACTGAGGCTACCCTCACCCCACAGGAATCCCCAGGCCCGCTGACCCAGTACCTGCCTCCCTGTTGTCAGACACAACCTCGTCCCTGGTTCGGGCACGCGCCTCCGGCACGGCTCCGGATTTCGGTTCAGAGCACTTACTTGCACGCTCTGAGTAGCTGGGCCAAACCTCTGGCTTTCTTCAGTTACTGCCACCACCTGGGTCCCGCCACCCTAATGCACGTACTGACCGAGCCCCGCCTCCCCTCCCCACCCGCCCCCGCCAACACGGAAGCGCACGGGGCAGGCAGGCAGGAGCAGCCCCGCAGGCCGGCGTGCCCACCCGCCGCCTCCCTCCCCGCACGGGCCGCGCACCTCCGCAGCCACTCACCTTCGATGTCTTCCTCCTGACGAAGCTCCCCAGGACCGGGCCTGGACCCGGGGGACCGGTCGTCTCCTCTGCGGGCCGCGCGTCCAAGCCCGCCTGGGCCTCGGTGCGCGCGCTGCGCTTCTCCGGTGCCGCCTCGCTGCTCCCTGCACGGCGGACACGGCCCGCGCGGCGTCAGCCCCGCCGCGGACCCGGAAGGGGCCCGTCCCTGGCTGGCGGGCTCACCTGCGTCCGCGTCCGCGTCCTCGCTGTCCGTCTTCCGCTGCTTCGGCCGCCCCGCATCCGGGCTCCCCAGCGCCGAACCGCTCACCCGCCGCCTCCGCCGGGGCCGCCGTCGCCTGCCCGGCGCCTCCGCGGGCCGCAAGGCCGTCTCCACAGGGGTGGGCGCTCGCTCCCGCTGCCGCTCGCGGGCCCGGCGCTGCAGCCGCTCGAGCAGCGCGCGGGCCCGGCCGCCCGCCTCGGCCTCCGCTGGTGGCGCGTCGGGGTCCGCGTACCGCGCGACGTGGAACAGCGCCATGGCCGCCGAGCGCCCAGCGGCGGCTGCTCGCTCGGCGCGCGCCGATGACATACGCCGAGGGAGTCGTGCGCGCCGCATGACGTCACGCGCGCGCCGGCGCCCGTCCACAGGCAGGCGGACTGCATGGAGCGGAATCGGGAGCCGAGCCCCGTGGGCGCGCGCCGGGAACTGGGCCGCCTGCTGCAGGCGGTGCTGGCGAGCCGTGGCCAGGCCAACTCCGTGTTCGACATCCTGGCCGCGCTGCAGGTGGGCCGGGCGCGGGACCCCGGGGCGCGGGGGCCGGGTCGGGGTCGGCGCGCCACGCCGGGCCCGCGCTCAGCCTTCCCGGTCTCCCGCCGCAGTCCGAGGACCACGAGGAGATCCAGGAAGCCGTTCGCACGTGCAGCCGCCTGTTCGGGGCCTTGCTGGAGCGGGCAGAGCTGTTTGTGGGCCAGCTGCCCCCTGAGGACGCGGTCCTGGCGGGTGAGCCTCCTGGCGGGCCCTGTCTCCAGGTCGTGCACTCCGAGTTGGTGGGAGGAAGCACCGAGCCCACCATGGGACGCGGGTGATTCACGTGGGCGGGGCTGTGTCTAAATGAACAGGAGCAAACTGTCGGTTTCCTCTGTGTTTCCTACCTTGTATGTTGTTTGGTACGGTAACTTAATTCTGGGGCGCTGTGTCCCAATCTTTGGGACATGGGATCCTGGGACAAAGTGAGGGCAAGGAAGATTGGCGGGGTGTAATGTCAGCATAAACCTGGTTTCCCTGCTTGCAGGGCTCAGGGAGTGGCTGGGCCCCGCTTGGGTTTGGCAGCTTTGCTCCTCTTTCCACCTGTGAAGATGGAGGGCAGGGGAGGGGTGGGACTGGGCCTGGCACATGTGGGCACCAGTGTGGGATGGCCCCCCAACCCTGTCCACAGGGTCCCAGGGAGCCACACACAAGTACAAGGTGTGGATGAGACACCGCTATCACAGCTGCTGCAACCGCCTGGGGGAGCTCCTGGCTCACCCCTCCCTCCAGGTCAAGGTGAGTCTTGGAGTCCCAGGTGCTCCTGGCCGCCATGCTTGACTCCATTCTGCCCCACCTAGCCTTGTCTAGCCTTATCTGTCTGTTCTCTGCACTTTTTCTCCAGAGCCCTCCAAAAAGTGGAGGTGGGGGCTGTGGATGTGGACGTGGATGCCTCTTTTCCGCCTTGTCTGAGTTAGGCTGCTTCCTGCCTAGACTAGGTTCTCTCTGCTATGCATCGTCTCACAGGTGGTTTTGTAGCCCTGGTTCTAGAGCTGAGCCCTGCTCTGCAATGGGTGCCCTGCTGGCTTTTCATATTTGAGTTTTTGCTTGTGTTCAGCGGTTCGTGGTGGTGTCCTTGTAATTGGGTGGGAAGGGAGCAGTCAAGTGGTCCCTACTGCATATCTGGCCTGTGTGCACTCTTTGGGTCAGATCCCGTTCCAAGCTCTGTACCTACTTAATGAGATTGTCTTGCTATCATTCCCTGTCATAAGTGGGCCGTCAAGCCCCAGATAGTGGCTAGCGATGAGTGGAGTAAGATAAGCCACAACCACCTTTCTCTTGTGCTCCCAACCTCGCCCTCGGCATGGTGGTGAGGGATCCCCAGGCTGAGGTGAGCTCTGTGGGGCACCTGGAGTGTGAGGGGTTCATGACCTCTGTCTGCCAACTCTTCCCAGGAGCTGGCCCTCAAGACACTTATGAAGTTTGTACAGCTGGAAGGCGCACAGCCCCTGGAGAAGCCCCAGTGGGAAGGCCACTACCTATTTCCCCGCATGGTCTTCAGGGTGAGGTGCTGGTGGGCCCTGAGGATGGCACTGGCAGTGGCCAAGATGGGGCAGGAGCAGCTGCCTGTGCCGAGGGGTGTGATGCTCCTGCCTTGCCTTGCCCTGGGAGCCGAGGACAACTGACTCCCTGCGGGCCATTGGGTGTCCTTTGGCAGGGAAGAGTGGTCTGGGTGTGACAGATGGCCTGGTAGTGTAGGGCTTGGCAGGGATGTGGCACCCTGCCTGGCACTGCTGGGACCATGCTAGGGCAGAGAGGTGCTCAGCGCATGTTTGTCATCGCTGTTGGCAGAGAAGCCAACCAAGGAGAATTTATGGGGGAAGAGATATTCACCAGGGGTCACAGTTAAAAGCTTAATCGTAATCGTGGCAGGGCTGCTGGCAGATGAACTCATGGCATGAAGGGGCAGGAGGCAGAGAACCTACTGGAACCTTGGGTCTGGGGTAAAACACCTAAGCCCCACCTCCAAGGAACCGCTTCTGCAAAGCTGGGATCTTGAAGTTCCGTGACCTCCACAAACAGTGCCATTGGCTGGGGACCAAAGTGGTCAAACATAAGACCTTTGGGGACATTCAGATACAAACCACAGCCATCCTTGCCTCCAGACTGTGGTGATAGGCCTGCTCTCGCCTGAGGACGACCACAGCCTGCTCATCTCCCAGTTCTGTGAGTACCTGGAGTACGACGACATCCGCTACCACACGATGCTGGCGGCCACGAGCACCATGACCCGGCTCCCCAGCCAGTGCCCTGAGGTGAGCAGCCCATTAACTACGTCCCCTGCCAGCCCGTCCTGGCACCTCAGTGGGGCAAGTGGGTGGCAGGAGCCAGGACTCAGGCTCGAGATCCGGGCTTCCCGCAGGTGCCCCTGGCCTTCTGGAACAACGCCTTTGCCCTACTGTCTGCTGTGAGCCTGCCCGGCCAGGAGCACATAGCCAGCTTCTACGTGAAGCATGCAGGTGAATGTCCTGGCTGGGTCGAGGGGCGCTGGCCCCTGTGCCTTGGCAGGAGGTGGCAGAGCAAGGACCTCCCTCCTGCGTGTTGGTGACACTTTGCTCCCTACCATCCCTGCAGAGCATTCACCCAAGTGGAAGGTCACTCATTTGAAGGTGAGGTGCTTCCTGTGGCTCCCGTGCCCTCCTTGGGCACTGCCTTCCCCTCCGCTGGGTAGATCCCAACCTGAGGTACATGGTGATGGGTACCCCAGGGTGTCACGAGGCACCACTTTTGCGTGTCACTTTTTGGCTAGTGTCAGCCCTGAAGCGCTGACCGCTGTGCTATCTGGGCCCTGTAAGTACTCTTTTCAGTCCTCGAGCTGAGGCTTCTTTGCTAGCAGCCCTCGCCCTCCTCTGGGGCTCTCAGCTTCCAGGGTAGAGAAGCTCCTGATTGATTGTGGACAGGAAGAGGGCTGGGCCAGGCGGGGTGGACGCTGGGGGCGGGGGCAGAGGCTGGTGGGAGGCATGGGTACAGCCTGGTTCCGTTGCAGGAACACAGGAAGGCTTTCCAGGCAATGTGGCTCGGCTTCCTCAAGCACAAGGTAGGGTCCAGCACAGTGGGGACACCTGGGTCTTGGCATTGGCTCCAGCCGTGCCCTGAGTGTCCTTGTCTCCCCCACCCGCCCCAGCTGCCCCTCAGCCTTTACAAGAAGGTACTCCTGGCCATGCATGACTCCATCCTGCCTCACCTGGCCCAGCCTACCCTCATGATCGACTTCCTCACCAGCGCCTGTGATGTGGGTGAGCCCGGTTCCCAGCCAGGCCGTGGGCGGGGCCAAGCTTGGGTGTCTCCTCATAGGTAAAGACCATATCGTTCACAGATACAGAGTTAGACTCTGTTCCCTTTTCGCATGTGGCACAGGTGGTGGCATAGCAGGCAGGTGACCTCCAGCTCTGTGGTCAGGGGCTGCTACCATGACTGAGTTTCTCTTGCCACCGTGGGTGGGGTAAGGACCTTGGGGTGGACAGCTGCCTGAGGGAGGTGCCCAGTCCCCGTGCTCCATGTGGGTGAGGCCTGGGTCAGGGTCTGTTTTCTGCATCTACCTGCAGGGGGTGCCATCAGCCTCCTGGCCTTGAATGGACTTTTCATCCTGATTCACGAGCACAACCTGTGAGTGTCGGCCAGGGAGTCCCAGCCTGTCTGCCCTTCCCAGCCCCTCCCCTGAGGCCTGTGCAGGGAGGTGGCAGGGGTGTGTGTGTGTGGCAGGGTGCCGGGGGGGGGGGGGGGGATTGGTTCTCTCCCTCGCTGCTCACTCCTGTGGCTCCTGTGGCCCCTGTGGCCTCCTCAGGGAATATCCTGACTTCTACCAGAAACTCTATGGTCTCCTGGATCCTTCCATCTTCCATGTCAAGTACCGAGCCCGTTTCTTCCACCTGGCTGATCTCTTTCTCTCGTCCTCGTGAGTGTGGGAGCCCGACCTGCCCAGGGCTTGGGTGGAGAGCTCCTGCTGGGAGCCTCTGTGGGTCCCTGGCATCTCACAGCCTGCTGCCCTGCTAGCCATCTCCCTGCCTACCTGGTGGCTGCCTTCGCCAAGCGCCTGGCCCGCCTGGCCCTGACGGCGCCTCCTGAGGCTCTGCTCATGGTCCTGCCCTTCATCTGCAACCTGCTACGCAGACACCCTGCCTGCCGTGTGCTGGTGCACTGCCCCCAGGGTCCTGGTGAGTTGGCCAGGGCAGTGGAGCCGGGCAGGGCAGTCGGCGAGGACCTTTACCAGCTCCTGTGGCCCCTGGAGAGCCAGGTGGCAGATGGGGCTTGGCTCTTGTCCCTAGAGCTGGACTCTGATCCCTATGACCCTGAGGAGAAGGACCCATCAAGGAGCCGTGCCCTGGAGAGCTGCCTGTGGGAGCTGCAGGTGAGGGTGTTGCCCACCTGGACCTCGAGGCCCTTGTGTTCCCACTAGACACATCTCCGTGCTTAATGTGAGGGAGCCCCTGCCCCCAACAGCGCTGCTCTGTTCTTGATAGGGACCACATGACAGGGTACCATGCCACACTGGCCCAGCACACCCTGCTCCACCCTTGGGTTGGTCACATGCTGGGTGCTGGTCTGGTGTCGTGTGGCCCTTGTGCCAACCCTTGTTGACGGGCACCCCTGTGCCCTTTTCAGACTCTGCAGCAGCATTACCACCCAGAGGTGTCCAGAGCTGCTAGTGCCATCAACCAGGTGCTCTCCGTCCCTGAGGTCAGCATTGCACCTCTGCTGGAACTCACTGCCTACCAGGTGAGGCTGGTGTAGGGCCCGGGGCAGGGGCAGGGGCCAGGGTCTGCCAGCTTGAGCCAGGGCTGGAATGTCTGCTGCAGATCTTTGAACAGGACCTGAAGAAGAAGGGGCCTGAGCTGGTGCCGCTGGAGTTCATCCCAGCCCAGGGATTGCTTGGCCGGCAGGACGACCTCTGTGCCCAGCTCTTCACACTCAGCTGACAATGACCACCACCTGTCCCCTCCCAAATAAACAGATTTGTGGGGGAGCATGTCTGAGAATGTGGCCTGGGTGGGCAGGGCCAGGTGCAGGGCCTGGGCACCACTGGGCTGGGCCTGGCCTGCATTGTGGCCTCCCCGCATGTCCCACTGTGGCAAGAGACAGGAGCACCTGGGCCACCCCTGCCCCTACTGGTTATTGCAGCGTGTGGGGTGTGCATGTGCAGTCAGCATCCCCAGCTGGGCCACGCTGAGGACACCTTTTCCCTGGGAACTGCAGAGGTTGCAGACCCACAAGCAGAGTCCCAGGACCTTGTGCACCCTGTTCTCCAGCCTGTCCTGCCTGAGTAGCTAGAAGTTAATACCTGTGTACAGGCTGTTCACATCAGACAGCCTGGTTCCCACCAAGAGTGGAGTCTCCAGGTTTCCTCTTACAGACCAATTCTCCGAGTATGGGAGAAAACACCAGGACCCCAGGGTTTTGCAGGGGCTAGGTGTCCTCCCCACTGCTCAGGGCACTCCCTACCTGGCCAGCCTGCCTGTCCTGGTGAGTCCCTCATGTGCCCTTCCCACTGCATCTCCTGCCCACAGAGGCAGCCCTGAGCCTTACCAAACGTCTCTGCAGCTGGACATTCTCAGCCTTGAGGGAGCTGTTCTTTTGGCCAAGGATTGGTCAGAGGACCCCACATGTGTCCTTCAGGGGTTTTGGGGAGCAGAGTGTTGGTGGAACAAAGGTGCCCCCTGCTTCTACACAATTTGGGGACACAGGCCAGCTTCCTTCCTTGCCCGCTTCTTTCTGAGCCACGTGGTGTGTGTGTGTCCTACCACTGAACTGCACCCTTGGTCCCTTTTTTTTTTTTTTTTTTTTTTTTGCAGTATGGGGGGTTGAACCTAGGGCCTTGTGCTTGCATGCTTTCCAAGTGCTGGACCACTGAGCTGCACCCCCAGCTCATGTTTTACTTTTTTTTTGGGGGGGGGGTACTGGGGGTTGAGCCTAGGGCCTCACACCTACATGCTCTGCAAGTGCTGAACCACTGAGCTGCACACCCAGCCTTTTTTTTTTTTTTTTTTTTTTTTTTTTTTTTTTTTTTTTTTTTTTTTTTTTTAACTTTTTGAGACAGGGTCTCACTAAGTTATGCAGACTGCCTCTGGTCTTGAACTTACAATCCTCCTGCCTCTACCTCCTGAGCCGCTGGGATTACAGGCGTGCACCACCGCGCCTGGCATGTTTTTACTTTTTGAGACAGATTCTCACTAAATTATGCAGATTGTCTCTGATCTCAAATTTGCAATACTCCTGCCTCTGCCTCCTGAGTTGCTGTGATGACAGGCGTGCGCCTGGCCCCCTTCTTTATTTTTTTATTTTGAGATAGGATGTTGCTAAATTGCAAAGGCTGCTCTGGCCTCAAACTCATGATCCTCTTGCCTCAGCTTTCCAAGTTACTCCGATGACAGGCATGTGCCAAGGTACCCAGCAGTTGCTTCATTTTTCAGGCTCCAGTTTATTTTTTGTGGTATAGGAAGTTGAACCCAGGGCCTCACACATTCTTTGCTAGTGCTCTCCTATCAGGCTCCAAGTTTAAACATGGCCTTAGGGAAGCCTTCCCAGGCCATCCTGCTCACACCCTCGTCTCTGTGCCACTGTGCCCCTCCGGCCCCCGCCTATCATACTGTGCCATCCAGCCTATCATACTGTGCCATCCAGTCTAAACTGCAGCCTGTACTTGCATCCCCCCATGGCTGTGGGAGCCTAGGGACGCCCTGGTGCTCACAGTGTCATCAGCACCCAGCTCAGCTATCTGTGACAGGCTGTTGGGGAAGTGAAAGGCAGGCCTGGCTCTGGTGGGCCCCTGCGCAGTGGAATGGAAGAGGGATGGGTGACTCCCCAGCCCACACCTCTGCAGGAGCCAGGCCTTGAGGCATGTGCTGGTCTGCTGCCTCATGGTGCCTCCAGACCCTGAGAGTGGAGACTCCCTCCAGCGAGAGTACCTGTGCTGGAATGGTGGAGAGGCTGGGCATCCATCAGCAGAATCCCCCCACCCATCAGCAGAATCCCCCCACGCTGACCCCCCACAGCTGGAGGCTGAGTGGGAGTGTGAGGCAGGTCCCTCTGCACCTAGAAGCCATAGGTGACCTGCTGGGTAGTCAGCACAACCACAAAGCCAACAGTCTCCCCGGGCTGGCAGAAAAGGCACTGAGAGCAGTGAGTGATCTCCTGGGGTGAGGAACAGGTAGATTTCTGCCTCCCTGGCCTGGTTTGCACAGCTCACCAAAAGCAGAAAGCCCAGGATGACGCTGAAATCTGTGGTTCCTGGTGCCTCTGCCAGGTAGGAGCCCAGGGATGGCAGGTTTTCTGGAAACTCCCACTACTGTGGGGCAGCTATGTGCCATCCCAGAGCCTCAGCAAGGCTGAGACAATGACTGTCTTGCATAAACCAGCTGCCTTCTTCCTAATTAAGACAGCTCTGGCTTTATCTGTCATTTTTAAATTAAAAGAGCAACGTGAGCTTGGCGCGCAGCATTTAGGGAGCCTGGAATTCTGTGCTCCATTTTCTGCTGCCTGCGCTCTGCTGCAGGAGCCAGGGCATGCATCTTGAAGCCTGCTGTGCGAGCGTCTTCTCACTGGAGCTGGCTGCCCTGGCTGCACAGTGCCCTTCAGTGTGTGGTGAAGGTGTCTGGCAGCTGGGCCTGGGCCTGGGCCTGCCTTGGTTTCCCCTCACTCTTCCCAGCCAGGGCACTGAATTTTCCTGCTTTGGTCTGTCCTGTGTGGCTCCTGCAGTGGCCTCGCTCAAGCCCTGGCCCAGTCCTGGCTTCTAGGTAATGTGCCTTCAAGCTGTATTTGTAATGTGAGATGGATCTTTTTAGAGCCTGAGTCAAAGCTTTTAAAAACTGCTTTAAAAAAAATTTGAATCATCAGGAGAGGTATCTCATGCCTGCAATCCCAGCAACTTGGGAAGCAGAGGCAGGAGGATCACAGGTTTGAGGCCAGAAGCAGCCTATGTGCTTTAGTGAGATGCTGTCAAGATAAAAAAATAAAAAATTGGCTGAGTGAGGGTGCAGCTCAGTGGTAGAGCACTTGCAAAGTATGTATAAAGGCTCTGGATTCAACCCCCAAGTATCACATACACACACACAAATCAGATCAATGACAAAAGCAGTTTTAATGTAGGTGTGCCCCATGCAACATCTGGGACATACTAAGTGTAAAAAATGGAGATGATACTCACATAAGTTAGATTAATACATAAGATTAACCATTTTAAAAGGCACAATTATAGCTAGGTATGTCAAACAGCTGTTAGTCACAGCTACTCTGGAGGCTGAGGTGGGAGAGTCACTTGAGCCCAGGAATTCAAGGATAGCCTGGGCTGGAGTGAGGCCCTGTCTCTAAATAAATAAGTACATAAATAAAAAGTCCAGGCACTGCCAATGGGGCCTTTAGAGGTGGGGCCACAGGGCTCCCGGTTCCTCCATAGTATTCAGGCCTTTGCAAGGGACCTCAGCAGTTCCACTGGTTCTGTGTCTTGCCCTTCAGCCCTCCGAGCCTGATATCATAGCAGGAGGCTGCCACAGAGGCCAGCACCTTGCTGTGGATGTCCCAGGAGAAAGATAATTACTGTTTTATAAGTGGCCCAGTCTCAGGTGTTCTGCTATAGCAGCTTAAGCTAACCAGGATCCCCTCCATTCCAGAGTCTTAGAGTGTGAGGCACCCACTCCATCAACAACTAGGCCAGTATTTACTGAGCACCTACTGTGCACTAGGGAGGGCCCTGTTCTGGTTCCTCAGTTCATGCCAGGACTATTGGGAATTTTTAAAATCTACCCCATAACTAGGGTCCCTCATAATAGCCTAAGGGGCTCACCCCTAGTTGACCCCAGGGCCACATCTTACTCACACCTGGCCCTCCCATCTAGTGAACAAAGATGGTGCCTGACCAGCCTGGCCTGCCTTAACTACCTCAATCTTGATTGGCTATCCTTGGCATTTCCGTTAGATAACTGTCCCTACCTGGCAGTTATGTCAGTTTATCTGCAGTAACTGTCAGGTGTGTTCCCTGATTGGCTAATCCCAGTCACGTGCCCCTCCGGGACCCTATATAAGCAGGGCTCCCAGACCCCCTTCACCCCTACTTCTCCCCCCACCACCACCACTTCTGACCGTCCCTCAACTGCCAACTGAACCCCATCACTTTGACCAGCGCTCCCTACTCCAGTGGACTCTTCAAGCAAGCCGAAGGCAAGACCAGGGGCCCCAAAGCGCCGAAGGCTACAATCAAGCCACAAAAAGCATCCCAATTCCTCCCATCCCTGGGAAGGAGGGAGGCAGAGAAGTCGAACACTGGGAGAGTCAAGGCCAACTGACCTCCAGCTCAACGGAACACTGGCTGCTGTAGCTGTGCCTTTAAGGCTGAGCTGTTCCAGCACTTATTTAGCACTAGCTTAGGGGTTGCTTGCTTGTTGCACCCCACTTGGGGAGCACCCAATAACCTTCCTTTCCTATTTTCCCGTTGAAGATCTCCCAAGGTCCTTCATTGGCACCACCGGCCATAACACTAACCCAGTTCAGTGGGTCCTCGATACCCACGTGGTGTCTAGGCAAGGCTCTCACCTCTGCCGGGCCTGAGCTGAGCCTCGACACAGGACAAAGCCTTCAATCGATTCATATTCTCTCTCCCTGTTCCTCTTTCTTTCTCTCCTGTGTTTTTGTCTCTTGGTGCCCACCTCTTTCCACCAGGCAGTTAGGTCACAGTTACTGTAAGTAATGACAAATGTGCCTAGACTATAACACTGTTAAGGGATGCTCAAGCATTTACTTGGCATTTAGCAAATGCCGCAGAAAATTCGATGTCATTTGGCTTGTTTCCGACATGCCAGGCTGCATCAGGAGCTTTGGTGAGTGCTCCAGCTGAGAAGGCTTCTATGTGGATGAGGGGAGTGGACGGTGCTGCCCTTCAGGGTCCTCATCTGTCCCTGGTGCTGCCCCAGCCCTACTCCCTGGGCCAGCAGCTGGCTGTGAAGGTCACAGCCTCAGCTGTCCTGCCTGCGAAGTGGACTCTCCAGGTCCTGAGGCTGCACAGAAAGTTGCTTCAACACTCAGCAGCACAGAACTACAGCATTTGTTTTGCTCGTGAACCTGCATCTGGGCTGGTTTGGTGGGGACTTGCTCTTCAGCACTTGCCAGAGGCGAGTGGGCAGGGCAGGGGCATCAAGGCTTCCCCCCATCTGTGGCTGCTGCCACCTGTCCCCGGAGACCTGGCAGGCTATAGACACCAGTTGCAGAGGGGCACAGGCTGGTTTGGAGATAGTGACAGAGCCACACCTGGGCTCCTGGAGGTCAGAAGGGCTGGGGACCCTTCTGCTTTCTGCAGCTTCTGCTGACTATAAGATGTCAAAACAGGGACCAAACAGGGTGGGAACTGTTTTCACTGCCTTGGTTCATATGTTTGTTATAAAAACTTCAAGTATCACAGAAACACAGAGGGAGCTGAAGTCCCACTAGGGAAATCTTGGGGATTTCGGCCTGTATCAGTTGGCTCCTATTTTTGTAGCAGAAAAACCAACACAAACCAACTTATAGAGGAAGAGTCTAGTTGGGAGCTCACAGTTACAGGATGTGTCCACTGTGGCAGCAGGGCAGGAGTGGCAGTGGTGCTCATGGCAGGGGCAGGGTCTGTGATGGGCAACTTCATGGCATAGTGGACTAGGAGCCAGTGAGCCTGGTGGCTGGTGTGGGGAGGGACACCTCCAAAGGCCTGTGCCCAGAGAACTACTTCCACCAAAGGCCAACCTCCCAGGACAGCGCCACCAGCTGGGGACCAAGCAGCATGACCTTTGGGGGATACTTTTGGTCCAACCATAACAAGCTTTAGTGGAGATCAGGTGCCGTCAGACTTGGGGCACTGGGAGCTCTCCTTGTCAAGGGCAGATATCCTGGCTCTGAGGCCACCACTGTTCCCGGACTGGACTGGCTCAGCCTTGTCATGTGGTACAAAGGCTTCCCTGGGCCATGCGAAGCTGCTTGTGTGCTAGGTCTCCATTTACAAAGCAGGTGGGTCGGCCGTGAGGTGGCCCCTTCAGGTCCCCATCCCTGTGGGGTCTCTGCTTCTTCCCTTGCTCCACACCATCTGCAGTTCTCTGAATTGGGATGGCCACCAGCAAGACCATCCTCCTTGCAGGGCCCATGTGATGGCCACCGACAAGGCAGCTGGGGGGGTTCACAGACCCGCAGTCTGCACTTTGGGTTCCCCTCTAAATGACTCGAATGGGTTGCTGACTCCTTCATTAGCTGATGGGTCAAACACACTACTGATGAGTGTTCATTTTAGATTCGTATGGAGTTGTAACATCACCTCTTTATAAAAGTGTCCTTTATACAAGCCATAGTCAGTCCCACATGACCATGTTTACTAGGGTGGTAGACACTGGCCCCTACTAGGTGTTTTCTAATTAAAACTCCCAGAATTCATGTCACGTGAATTCTGGCCTCCCTGCCAGTTTCCCTGTCCCGAGATTGTGGTGGGCCCACAGGGACCACCAACCCCTTGGTGCCAGGCCTGTCTGCTGTGATGCACACCTGCTCAGGGATAGGCCATCTTGTCCTCTGCTGTCGGTTGTTGCTGTATGGATTTTCTTTCTTATGACCCAATGAGAATGTTGGCTGTGCTCCCAGAGTCTATAGTGTTTCTTTCTAGTGTCATTGGATGCAACAGTCTCAGCAGTAGGAGAAAAATATCAAAAGCACAGCAGGGTGTTTCACTAGTGTGCAGCTGGGTCTCCTTGTAACAAAAGTCACATGAGACAAACAGGTCTCATCACATGTGCCCCTCTGTATCCATGATCAACAAGTGGAGGAGCAAGTGGGTCTCCAGGTAGAGTTGGAGAGGCGGCAACTCCAGGACTGAGCTCAGACCTTGCCAGTCCCCACGGCCAGAGCAGGATGACAGGTGCAGGACAACCTAGCTGCACATGGGGTAGAGGCAGCGGAGCACAGAGCAGATGCCTTGCCCTTGGCTCTTCGTGAGTGAGTGGCCCTTTGAGGAGCTACTGAAACTGTGAGCCAAAATAAGCCCTTCCTCCCCAAGTGGATGTGTAGGTTTCCTCAGGGTCTCTCTTGTGTTGATGGAACAATGACCAACAGAGTGTGCCTGTCACATTTGTGCATCTGCATCAGGGGGTTGTACTTAGGTATCTGTGTACACATCTCTGCACATCTATCTGTGCTCTTGGACTTGCAGCCTCCAGGACCATGAGCCAGAGGAACCTCCATTCCTCATAGATTACTCAGCCTCAGGAGTTCTGTTACAGCAATAGAAAACAGACTATAATAGGCTTCGTTATAGGCTGTGGGTTCTTTGCCTGAACATTTAGGCCTGATGCCTCAGGACCAGGAGGTACCAAGGCGAGTTTCCTGTGAGTTAGTAGAGCGTCCTGGGCACACGGCCCAGTGGTCATCCAGGGAGGGAGGAAGGGGAGACATCCTAATACTGTGGTTTTGCTCTGGGCAGAAGTTCAGGATTCATGGTGGCGTTTAGTTACATCTTTTTCCTTTATTTGGCACTTTGAACCTTAAGCCTATACCTAATACAGTAATATGAAGAAATAATGGGTGGGTGGCTCTGTGTGCTTTAGCATCCTCCTCTGGGTCTGGTTAGAAATGCATCAGAACCTTCATTTTGATCCAGACACTATGACGCACTCCTATAATT
The DNA here is from genome assembly GCA_007922755.1 of Pedetes capensis. Taxonomy (NCBI): domain Eukaryota; kingdom Metazoa; phylum Chordata; class Mammalia; order Rodentia; family Pedetidae; genus Pedetes; species Pedetes capensis. The sequence continues at coordinate 94,289 of VMDO01000007.1, forward strand.
TCAGCACTTGGGATGCTGAGGCAGGAGGTTGATGATTTTGAGGCCAGCCTGGGCTATGTAGAGACTCTTTCTGAAAAAAAAAAAAAAGAAAGAAAAGAGTGTTCATTTTCAAAAGATCCTAGTGGGTGCCGGCCCACCCTGATGTGCTTTCTACAGGCCATGGGCTATGGGGAAAAGTAGGCTCAGAGCTGGCCATTGTCCTTCAGGAAACATGGCGGATCCTGGGTACACAGTCTGCCAAGAACCTCCTGCTAGGCCCTGGACAAAGTCATGGGCAGGGGAGGTGGGAGTGGACAGTGGCTATAAGCCAGGACCTGGCCCAGGGTGTCAGCGGCCCAGTCACCTCTCCTACTACCAACTGCCCAGCCTGCTGCTCTGGGCCATCCAGAGTGGGAGCTGATCTGGATGGGCCTCGCAGGCAGGAGGCCCCAGCCAATGAACTCACCGCAGCTCCATGGCCATCGAGCACCAAGTGGAGTCAGTTGGTGTTGGGGATTTTTAAAATTATATCTCACAACTAGGGGCCCTCATGACAGCCTAAGGGGCTGATCCCTAGTTGACCCCAGGGCTCATCTCACTCATTCAAACCAGTCCCTCCCATCGAGTGAGCAAAGATGGCCCCTGTCCAGCCTGACCTGTCCTAACCACCCTAATTTTGATTGGCTCCCCTCAGCATTTTCAGGTAATAACTGTCCCCACCTGGCAGGTATGTCAGTTTACCCACTGTACTTGTCAGGTGTGTGCCCTGATTGGCTGAATGCCAACATATGACCCCTCCAGCACCCTATAAAAGTAGGGCTCCTGGACCCCCTTCACCCTCACCCCTCTGACTGTCCCTCAACTGCCATCTGAACCCCATCACCTGGACCAGCGCTCCCTACTCCAGCAAGACCTTCTAGCAAGCCGGCGGGATCAAGCCCAGGGGCCCCGAAGAGCCAAAGGATTCAAGCAAGCCATGAAGAGCCTCCCAATTCCTCCCATCCTTGGGAAGGAGGGAGGTAAAGAAGGCGAGCCGCGAGAGTCAAGACCAACCGACCTCCACGGAACACCAGCGGCTATGGCTGTGCCTTTAAGGCTGAGCTGTACCAGCACTCAGCCTGCAGCATTCCATGCTGCAGGCCTAGGGCCAGCACTTAAAGGGAATAGATCTCTGCTCTATAGGGGCTGCTTGCTCCTTGCTCTCCATCAGGGGAGCACCTAATAAACCTTACCTACCCCTTTTTACCATCAGAAGGTCTCCCGAGGTCCTTCATTTATGCCACCAGCCAGTTTGTTATGATGAAGGTTTGGCTCTAATCTTAGCCGGGCTAGAGCTAAAACCCCAACAGGTTGGGTGCTGGGCAGTGGAATTGATCTTAAATTACATTGTTTCTTTCATTCAGTCAATACTTGGGGACACGTTCTAATCAGCCAAACTGTTTATTTGAGGCTCTCACCCTCCGTCTGCTGTGTCCTCGCTGTAATAATTGGTCTTGGGCCTGATCTTCAGTACTTAAAGAATGCATGATTTAAACCCCTTCCCACACTATGCAAAGTGTCATTAACCAGCCTTTTTGACGGTTACAGGAATTCCCAATTACGCATCCATTTCCTGGGGTTTCTCTGCCCTCCCTGTCCCCAGACTGCACGGTGCTCCACAGTGGATGGCGGAATTATGAGAAATGTAATTTACTTACAGACCTAATGAACAGATGAGTCATAACTCAGCCACCGTCAGGGCGATCAGCCACGGTTCCACTGCCCTGCGATGCACTGCACCTGAGAAACACACTGGAGGGGAGGGGCTGCCTGCCAGCCTGGAACTGGGCCTCTGCTGAGGTGGAGCCCTGCCCACCCCTGAACAGGTGCCCTTGGTGTCCCGCTGTGCTGGGCAGACCCCAGCCAGACCCAGCTCAGTCCCTCAGCCACTCAGGGTCATCCTCTTGTGCTTAAACCGTGGTTTACTCTCTCCCAGTGCTTTGGCCCCCAGGTCCCCTGTGAGCTGCCTGGCTGGCTCCTCCCTGAGGCTCCCAGGAGGTCCATTTCCTCCTCTGCCAGCTCCTGCAGGTGCTGTGTTCCTGGGCTGTGGCCCCTCTTCTCTCCCTGAAGCCAGTAGTGTGGCATCTTTCCAACTTTCTCTCTGACCTTTGGTTCCCTCAGGCCATGTCTCTTCTGGTCAGAAGACCCTCTGCCTCCTTACTTTTTTTTTTGTTGCTGTGTGTGTGTGTGTGTGTGTGTGTGTGTGTGTGTGTGTGTGTGTGTGTGTTTTGTGGTGCCTTCAGCATGCTAGGCAAGTGCTCTGCCCCTGAGCTGCACCTCAGTTCTTTATTTTATGGGGCACAGCCTCTATGTAGCTCAGGCTGGCCTTGAGCACCCGCTCTTCCTGCCTCTGCCTCCGGAGTGCTGGGATTACAGGTGTGACCACCACACCTGGCTCCCACCTTCTTATCAGGACCCTCGGGGATGAATTCAAGGTGATCCTCTGTTTCATATCTGCAAATTCCCCAGCATGTGCTCTGTCAGGCTCTTCATGGTCTCATTCCCCCAGAAGCACACGCTTTCAGCCACATCCTGCGGTAAGTCCCCGTGTGCCCTGTGCGGAGCACTCAACCTGCCCATGGGGGAAGCCTGGTAATGTTTATTCAGAGACAGCGTTTGTCTGATATCTGGCCTTGGCAGACATAAAGCTTGCTCTTCCTGTAAGGATGACGTTTCCTAAAGCAATTGCAGCTCATTTTCTGGACATGGACAGGAATTAAATTAGAGGGTGGTCAGAAGTAGCTGGGCAGAGGAAGGAGCAGGAGGAGGGGCCAGGGCATAGGGTAGACACCCACAGGAGCCCATTAGTGGGACAGGGCTTCAGCTTGTCCAGGGTGACTGATTAGTGTGTCTTTGAGCAGTAAGCAGGAGGCTGGGTCTGCGTGGTGCCCTGACCAGAGCTGGGTGGTAGAGGGTGGCGTGGCTGGGAGGGAGCTGGGCTCTCTGTCTGCATGTGGCCTGTTCCTGGGACTGCAGGCTTCCTTCACACAAGGTGGGTGTGCCAAAGCCCAGGGGGCCAAGTGTCTGTTCAGGGACACAGGAAGGGGCTGCACTCGGACTCCTGCTGCTGTAAGTGCCTGGGGCACTTCAGCCGAGCAGAGACCCTGGGTCCCCCACTCCACTCATCTGTGATTTTAAGAATTGTTTCTTTTCATAGAACATTTTCTTATTCCAGGATAACCATAGAAATTACGATAATTATAACCGTATTATTCAAATGACTGTTGTGTTGTTGTTAGGTGCTGTAGAGGCAGGTCTGACTCATAGCAACCCTATGTACAACAGAACAAAACACTCCCCAATGTGCTTGTCACTATGTCAGTACTTCTTTACTATTCATAGGGTTTTCAATGGCCAAATGTTTTCAGGATTGTTTTGGGAGTTGGCTGCCAGGTCCTTCTCCCAATTTAAATGACTGTTGTTGTTGTTATTGTTAGGTGCCGTCAAGTCGGTATCCGACTCATAGCGACCCTCATAGGGTTTTCAATGGCTGAGTATTTCGGGATTGCCTTGGGAGTGGATTGCCAGGTCCTTCTCCCATTTTTGCGGTGCTGGGAATTGAACTCGGGACCTCAGAGACTGCAGCGTAGCGCTCTACCAACTGAGCCAAATCCCAGCCACATCTACACTTCTATAAACCTGAACGGTCCCGTGACGCACTCTCACTGGACAGTGCACAGTGCAGCCCTCGATGCTTGGGCAGTCCCGCCTGCCTCATCTGCACCTGGGAGGCTGGACGTCTTGGACAAGGGAATCTGCTTGTTTTCTGATGGCCACTCAACCTGTAGGCCTGTCCTGAGTGAGATGGCCACAGGGCCATGAGCCACGGTGAAGGCATGTGGCCGAGCTCATGAAAGCGCTGTATGTCCTAAACCTGCTCCTTGATGACAGGTACCTCCACATCCACGTGTGTCTAGTGAGGAGGATCTGCACTGCAGCCAGTGCCCCACAGAGGTGAAAGGGCTCCCTGTGTGGGAAGGAGACCTCAGGGCACACTTCTTAGTGAGCAGGACAGGGCACGTCACCCTACCCTTGGCCTCCCCCTCTGACTGCTCTGCATGCCAGCTCCAGCTTGCTGGGTCCTTGCTGGCAGCCAGGTTCTAGGCAGGTGCCACGCTGGTGTCTCAGGGCTCGGGGAGGAGGTCCATCCTTATGTAGACAGAAGAGAAGTGAGTGCCAGCCATCTGTCCACCTCACAGGGCAAGGACTCACTAGCATATAGTTATTAATGACAAAATTACATAGTTATTAATTGTGACAACAATTATAATTATGGGAAAATCATATACTACTACTTTCTGATTACAGATAATATAGAAGCAGAATTAAGAGGGAAACAATCTTTTCGTAAACTTGTTGTAACATAGCACTATGGTGTTCTGAGCTGTCTGTTCCAAACCTTTTTATGTGCGTACACAAACTTATATTTTATTTACTGAATACATTCATACTTTATGTATTTTTAAGAGAAATTTCTTTTGTTGAAGTATGATTTACATAGAATAAAATGTACTTTTATAATTTTTGTCTTTGTTTTTGATTTTCTTCTATTTGAAATAACTTCAGACTGGGACCAAGAGTGGCAGAAATAGGCCAGAGAATCCTCGTATTCTGCCTGCTTCCCTAGCATCATATCATCTGTGATGGTGCAGGGCCAGATTGCAACAAGGGTTGGGTCAGTCTCGTTGGCAGATGCCCAGGACCCTTCTCTCCTGACCTTGGCTATGAGGCGCACCATGTTTTATTCTGCAGAGTGGCTCTCGAGCCTGAGTTTGTCTGTTGCATCCTCATGTTAAATTTAGGGGATTTGTCAGATATAGTGCCAGAAAATGACCGCCCAGGTTGGAAGCTCAAAAGACTACTGGGGAAGAGTTGCCTCCTCACAATAGAGACTACCTTGCTGATGGAAATGGAGTAAAGCCCCAGGGACCTCCATTTGCTATGGCACAACTCAAAATGAGAAAGAACAACTGTAAACATTCATTAATAACTGGAATGTGGACTATACACAGTATGAATCTAGGAAAATTGGAAATCATCACAAATGAAATGGAGCCCACAAGTATCAACATTCTAGGTATCAGTGAGTTACAATGAACTGGTGTGGGCCATTTTGAATCAGATAATCATATGGTCTACTATGCTGGGAATGACTGATTAAAGAAATATGGGGTTACATTCATCATCAACAAAGACACCTCAAGATCTGTCCTGAAATACAATGCTGTCAGTGATAGAATAATATCCATACCCCTGCAAGGAAGGCCAGTTAATATGACTATTATTCAAATTTATGCACCCACCACTTAGGCTACAAATGAAGATAAGGAAGATTTTTATCAGCTTCTGCAATCTGAAATAGATTGAACATACAATCAGGACACACTGATAACTATTGGTGAGTGGAATGCAAAAGTTGGAAACAAAGAAGAAGACTCAGTAGTTGGAAAATATGGCCTTGGTGACAGAAATGATGCTGGAGATCACATAATAGAATTTTGTCAGACCAATGACCTTTTCATGGCAAATACATTTTTCACCAACATAAACAATGGCTACATATGTGGAATTCAACAGATGGAGCATCCAGGGACCAAATTGACTACATTTATGGAAAGAGATGATGGAAAAGCTCAAAATCAAAAGTCAGATGAAGACCAGGTGCTGATTGTGGATCAGACTCTCAACTGTTCATACACAGGTTCAAACTGAAACTAAAGAAAATTAGAACAAGTATATGATAGGCAAAGCATGACCTTGAGTATATCCCACCTGAGTTCAGACACCACCTCAAGAACAGTTTTGATGCATTAGACACTAATGATTAAAGACCAGATGTGTTGTGGAATGACATAAAATACATTATTCATGAGCAAAGAAAAAGGTTATTAAAAAGACAGGAAAAGAAAAAGAAAAACCAAATTCCATGCTAAAAGTAACTCTGAAACTTGCCCTTGAACATCGAGGAACTAAAGTAAAAGGAAACATGACAAAGTTAAAGAATTACATAGAAGATTTCAAAGGGCAGCTTAAGAAGACAAAAATCAAATATTATAATGAGATGTGCAAAGAGCTGAAGATAGAAAATCAAAAGGGAAGGACATGCTCTATTTTTCTCAAGCTTAAAGAAATGAAGAAAAAATTCAAGCCTCAAGTGGCAGTAGTGATGGATTCTACAGGGAAAATATTAAACAATGCGAGAAACACCAAAAGAAGATGTGATGAATACATAGTCATTATACCAAAAATTATTTGTGGGTTACCAACTATCTCAAGAGGATGCATATGATCAGGAGCCAGTGGTACTGATGGAAGAAGTGGAAGCTGCCTTGAAGGAATTGGTGAAACACAAGTCTCCAGGAACTGATCAAATACCAATGTTGTTGTTAAGTGACATTGAGTCAGTGTCCCTGGATACCTGTGGGAGCTCCTGGTGCCCAGGTCTGTCCAAGGGCACTTCAGACCTGCTGTGAGGGGTGGCAGGAGGTGGGAGGGCAAGCACAGGCCTGCATTGTGCTTCGTATGGGGCACATGGTGCATGTATGTGTGTGTGTGAAGTGAATGTGGCTGGTAGGAGTTGGACCGTCTGCCTTGTGAGCAGCAGAAGGGAAAAGCCTTTCCCTGTGACCAGCCCAGCTGGGTGGGTCCTGCTGAATCTGTGGCTGACGTGAACTTAGGCTTTTGCTTTTGACAGTGGAGCACTTCTGGAGAAAGACAGTAATGGGTCGAAGTCATCAGCTAGGAGAAAAACCTCAGTCCTTAGTTTTGCTACCTCACTTGGAGCTCTTCTTTCAAAATTCTATCTAGTTAAGTTCTTACAGAATGTTTTCTTCACATTTTAGGATTGTGTTTTTTTCAGGAGTGGTTCTTCCTCCATCTTCTGTCTGTGCTTAGCCCCCCAGCCCCTACCCATCCCTCTACTTTTGCTTCGTTTCCTTCTCCTCCTCCTTCGCCAAAGAGCTGCATCTGAAGAGCTGCAAAGCCGTCTCTTCTTATTTCACATGTGCAATGACACGTGGTGGCTTCTTTGGTTGGCCCCACCACTTTGTTTGAGGCTGTTTCCTCCTCCTCCTGGGCTACAGCTTGAGGTGGGCACAACGGGAGGAAGGAGAAGTGGTCAGACTCTGGTCCTGCACAGGCAGCTTCTGTGGGGGTGCTTGGGGCTCTGTGGCACCGGGGTCCCAGGAGTCCCAGAGTCCTGCCTCCAGGATGCAGCCTCATGCCATGCTTTCCATCCAGCTGCCTCTCCAGACCCCTGCTCCCTGCTGTGGCCTCTGTCTGCTGCTGTGAAACCCCAGTGGGAGCCCAGACTTGTAGGAAATGCTTTTGGTTGCTCTCAATTCTTAATTGTGAGAACTGGTCCTCTTGAGTGGGGGAACGCAGCTCAGCCTCTCCGGGGCCTCCTCCTTACCTTCCTGGGCCCAGCCCAGGCTTCCACAGCCACCGCACCCCAGCCTATTCACCAGCCATCTGCCTCTGGGGCACGAGATGGTGACCCTTCCCAGCAGGCTGTCTTCCTGCAGCCTGCCATCTAGCCGTGGGTGGAATCGTTATCATCCGAGTCCACAGGGCGTCTGGGCTCCCTCAGTTCTCGGTGCATGCACTTTTCACTGTGGCAGTGGTCACTGTAGCATCGTGGTGGACACTACATTGGTGGGCATGGAGCCATCACACCTGGGGACACACGCGTTCCTGAGAGTCTCTGGTCACTGGATGTCACAAGATCTTGGACATTGGTCTTGGTGTCACAGTCATATGGGACTTGCCATCTGGTAGGACGCATGCCTTTTTGATGTGGGATGGATCGGTCTCAGTGGGACCAGAGGCATGACCACAGCCTCCCCACATGTCCACAGGTCCGGGCCTGGCCCCTTTGAGGACTCTGGGATGCTCCCAGGTCTGTTTGCAAAGTAGAACATAATGTGTTATTTCCCCAAAATTTCTGTCTACCACGTTGCAGAGTGGGACCTGGTTTGGAAACAGGGTCTCTGCAGGTGTGATGCAAAGGGGAGGTAAGCTGGGGGAGGGCAGGGCCTGACCCAGCAGCTGACGATCTCATAAGAAGAAAGGACACGAGATGGACATGGCGGTGCATGCCTGTCCTGCCAGTGAGGCAGAGGCAGGAGGATTGTGAGTTCAAGGCCAAAGGCAGCCTGTAAAACTTAGGGAGAACCTTTCTCAAAATAAAAAATAAAGTTGGGCCAAGATGTGCAGCTCAGTGGTGGAGCCCTTCCCTAGTGTGTGCGAGGCACTGAGTTCACTGGGACTAAAAGAAAGAAAAAGAAAGAGAGGACACAAGGCACAGAGGAGACACAGGAAGAAGCCACATGACCACAGAGGCAGACTGGCATGAGGTGGCCACAGCCAAGGCCACTCAGGACCACTGGCAGTTGGGAGGGGCACAGGGTCTTCCTGAATTCTCTGCTGCCACCTTCAGAAGACACTGGGCATTTCAAGGAGAGCTTGGCTTTCCTTCTGCCGCCCATGTGCCCCCCTCTGGGCTCCTCCCAGTGACTGCTGGTGCCACCACCAGCATCCATAAGTCAAAGACCCCACTGGCAGGTGTGGGCCTGACTGGGACCCAACCAACTTCAGGCATGGATGGCAACCCTCTTGGGCTCTCCTAAGGGGGACTTGGAGGCCTCGGCCCCACCATGGCAGCCCTGTCTGTTTGCCACCCTGTTTGGGAGGATCAGATGCCTCTAGAACACTGCAGCCCATTGGGGTTTAAGTGCTGGGACCTGGAGACAGACACATCACTTGCCCCAGCAGCCTCTGATTGGTGACCTGTGTCAGGTTTTTGGCCCAGGTGTGGCTGCCATGGGTTCTAGGCATGGAGGGACAACGCCTTGGGGAACTGATGCAGAGATGGCCCCCGACTCCTGCCCCAAGGACGCCTCATCTCAGCTGAAGGGAGCAGGGACCAAGTGCCAGCCCCTGAGGTCGGTAGAGCAGGTGCTAACTCAGTACTTGCCAACTGACTAACGGACCTGCTCTGGCTGCTGGCCATGATCAGGGATTTCAGGACCACAGCAGCAGGCCTGTGTGTTGCAGAAATCCCAGGCCCCCATGTGGCAAATGAAGCCTTATGCATGCCTAGCAAGGCAGCGAGTCTCTGGGTCCCCCAGCAGAGGAGCTTTGCCTCCTCCTCAGGTCCAGCCGGGCTCGGTCCCCAGGCGCCTCTCCCATTTCCCCTTCCGGGCACCCCCATGCCGTCAAGGGGCTGCTGGGCTGAAGAAGGTTAATGACCTTGTCCTTTATGGATCCCACTCAGCTTTGTTTGTTGGAGGTGTTTTTAAAAAGCACTCAGAATGATGGGCCCTTGTCCAGTATGGCTGTGTCCTAACAGGCAGGGGACAGACCAGGGGGCGCAGCCACAGGAGGTGGAGGCAGAAATGGGGGAGGCATCTGTGGCTGAGGATAGAGAACGGTGGCCTCAAACCACCTGCAGCTGGAGGCCAGGATGAGCCTCCTCCAGAGCCTCGGGAGGGGCCGAGCTGCCCACACCTTGTCCCAGCCTTTGGCCTCTGACCGTGGGTGTAGATTCCTGTGCTCAGACACTGGCAACCCAGCAGACCAGCACCCCGGTTCCCGCTCTTCCTCGGGTCCTTCCCTCATTTCTGAGGCCTTGGGTTCCCCAGCCTCTCCTTATTCCTCGGTGATCTCACCTAATCCACATCTTCAAATGCCATCGATCCAGCCACACCTGTACCCTGAACCTCTGACTTGCAGCCTCACCAGCCAATCGTCTGTGCCTCTAGCTGCTCCTGCCCCAACCTTTGCCTGAGCTGGGATGACTCCCTGTTTCCAAGCTCAGAAGTCCAGAGCCAGAGTCCCTTCCTGCCTTTCTTTGCACACAGCCACGTGCCAGCCAGCCCAGCAGGATGCACAGCAGCCGCCCCGTGGGTCTCTACCTCTTCTCTCTCTCTCTCTGGAGCCCAGCTCTACCCAGCAACCAGAGGGACCCTGGTGAGAGGCAGGTCAGTGGCCCTGCTCCACCCCCCACTCTCCAAGGGCCACACCCCATTTGGGGGCAGCGTGGTTCTCAGACCCCCAGAGGCCCTCATGGTGCTGGCAGCCTCCTGTCTGAACTTCTTTGGCTCTGCCCTCCTTCCTGGCCTGGCCACCACGGGGCATTTGGACAGCATCCCTCTGGCCAGGGCCCCCAGGTCTCCTCGGTAGTGCAGCTCCCAGGTGTCCCTAGGAGTTGCCCCTTCCATGACTGCTGCTCTCATGCTTTCCTTGTTCCTGTGGTCACCATTGCCAGATGTCCGCTTTGTTGCTGCGTCTTGTGGGGACCTAGCTCTGGGGTGGGGATCTCAGTCTGCTCCTCTTGGGCTGTTGCGTCCCAGGGCCAGGGATGGCTGTGGGCAGCAGGTGTGGGAAGAATACTTAGGAACCAAAGAACAAACTGTAGCTCACTGCTGGAAAATCGCTTTGCAGAAAATTTAGAAAACACAGGCAAAAAGAACAAACTAAAAAATATAGCCAAGACCACACAGGGCTGTAACTAGCTTATGTTTTCCTTAATCCTCAGCAAACCCAGAGCAGGTGTTCGCTCTCCTTTCTAGGGTGGAAACGAAAGGTTCCAGGTGTCGGCTCCTGATGCCTCCCCAGCACCAGGCGGCCTCTCAGGCCCCTGTGCCCCAGGCTGCTGCCACCCCAGCCATCGCCTGCTCTCCATAGCACCGGTCTTAGCAAATGGGATTTGCTACAGTGCAGACGAGTTGTTCCTCCCAGAGGCTGGGGCCCTTCTGTGTCATAGGGTCTCTGGTCAGCTCCAGGTGGGCAGCTCCCTCTCCCCACTGGGAACAGACCCCTCTGCTCCCTGCTCCCCATGGGACCCACTTCTGAAGATAGCCTGAGCAATACATTACAGTTGGTGACTTGATGAACATTTTTATTGAGCAAAATTAAATTCTGATGCACATTATATCTACCAAGGGCAGAGCACAGAAAAATCACCCCGTGTGTGGGCAGCCCTCACCAGGGGCCTGCTCTGCTCAGCCTCTCTGTGGCCTGCTGTGAAGTTTGGCCACAGATGAGCCATTTAATACAAGTGATGTGGATTTTTCTGGATTTGCTGTGGAGCCAATTTAAAATCAAATTATTAGCAGAAGTGGGTCTGCTGTTAAGTTTTATTAAATTCTGTTTGCTTGACCTTTGCCCTCTAAAACATGACTGTCATTTTCAAAGAAAAGAGAAACACTGAGCAGGCAGGCGAGTGGGAGGACCGTGAGTTGTGGTCATGTGGGTCAGTGTGTGATCTCTGCCTGGCTGGAGAAGGAACATGTTTCCCGCCAGGTTATTTCCCTTGTCTGGGCCTCTGGTTCTTCATCCTTAGGGCAGGTCCAGGAGTTCTCCATACAGCTGAAGCTTCCTTAGAGAATGAAAGCTTTACCACATTTTAAACATCTTTTCTTGGCTTGTTCTTCTCCCTCCCTGACTCTCTCCTCCTTTTTTCTTTCTTTCTCTTCTCTCCTTGGTCCTTTTCTTCTTCCCACCCCAGGATAGTTTCAGCACAATGTGTGGATGGTGTCAGATACTCGTCTGAGGCCAAGGATTATGATCGGGGGCTGAAGGAAGTACATGTCACATGCCACCATGAATTAAAGACATGTAATCTATCCCCAGAATGGGGCATCCCTGGGTCAGGCAGGGTCTAAACCACTAAGGACATCTTGCTGGCCAGGGCTGGTGCTGACTGCAGCACTGCACAGGGAATGGCTTCTGTGGTGACCCTGCATGGTGCTGAGAGGCCACAATGGCAGCCCACGGCCCACCTTCCTCTCTCCACCTGGCGTGGCTCCTGTTTGGACGGAACCATCCCAGGATTCGTGGGCCATTAGGGCTGAGAGGCGTGAGCTAGCCTGTTCAGAAGCTCTGTGGCTCCCTGTCCATTGCAGATGAAGGGCCCATCCCAGGCTGTGTGGACAGCACCGCCACCACTGCACGCGTAGACCTCGCCTTGGCCCTGCCTCGAAGGCACTGGCGGGAGACAGGTGTGTTTAGGATTGCTTCAGCAAAGGCTTTCCATGAGGATCTGTGTGGCCAAGGACTTGCCTTACTCTCCTCCGCCTGCCAACCTGCCCACCGGACTGTGGTGCAGTGTGGCCTGGGGTTTAGAGCCTGGGATGTTTTTCACGTGAGGCTGAAGTTTGTACTTTGCTCCTAAATGATGCTATAAATTATAACCTTGTTAGGAAAACTCATGGGCCTTGGACCATGGGACTGGCCTTCAGCAAGGGGTGGCCTCCAGCAGTGGCCTCAGAGACTCACTGGGGGTTGGCCTTTTCCTTGCACCCTCCTCCTGGGATTTTGGGAGGATCTGAGGCTTGGATTGGGGGAGGGATTTTGGGAGGATCTGAGGCTTGGATTGGGCTGGCAGAGTCCCCTGAGGGGTGAGAAATGGGCCACAGTGTCCCTCATCCCCAGGGAGAGGAGAGTCTCCAAGGAAAGAAGAGCATGTCCCAGGCTGGTGAAGGACAGCCACAGGCATTTCCTGCCTCACACTGTGCCTGAGACAGGCCTGTGATGAGTGGGCACCTGCTCAGCTCAGCAATCCTAGTCCTGTGGGGAAGCGGGGGACTGGGACACCGCTTCTTGCTGCTCCCTGGGGTATCTTCCCTCCCGGGATCAGGTCTTCCTGTCAGGTCGAGGTAGAGAGGTTGCTTCTCCCAGAAAGAGGCCCCTGCAAAGGCCAGGCTGCCTGGCCGCAGCAGGGACGACAGGACTGCGGCCAGCTCGGAGCTCTGCTGTGTGGAACCTGCTGCTCTCCTGCTTCTCCCGTGCAGGGGTCATGGGAAGCTGCTGGGAAGCCCATGTTTCTGCCCCTAATACCAACACAGGAGGTCGGGAGGCTCTGCTGGGAAGAGGTGGCTGGCTTGGCTGTTGGCAGCAGGGCTGAGAGGTAGGAATCAGGCTGTTTGGCAACATGTCTGATGGGGACTGAGAGATAGGTGACCTGTACCCCAGTTCTCAGTAACCTGCGATATGATCTTGCTGTGGTCAGTCAGGAAGTCCGATGGGCAGAGCTGAGTTTGTCTGGCCCCAGAATGCAGTGAGGGTCTCTGGGTGGAGGCTGCTGCCAGCCTCCCTGCCCAGTGGAGCGTGCAGCCCTCACTGCCTCCCTTGCTGAGCTCCTGGGTGTGGAGCATGGCCAATAGCTGTGTCAGTGACCTGGAAGGGAGCAAGATGGTCCCCAGTGCTGTGAGGTTGGGGTTGTGAGGAGGCTGCCATGGAAACCTGTGCCAGGGAACTAGAGAAGCGTCCCAGCCACCTGCAGGACTGCAGGGGTCAGAGGTGACTCCTCAATATGTCCCCCCAACTCTTGCCTGGGAGTGGAGAAACCCTGGATTTCAGCTGGACACACAGCTGTGCAACAAGGTCACACGTCCAGTTTCCTGCGCAGTGTGTAAGTGTGGCCAGGACGTTGAGCTCTGATCAGCAGGAGCGAGAGCAGAAGTAAGTGGCTCCCGGAGCTGATGCCTCCATCTGTCTCTCCTCCACTGGCTGGGCCAGGACGTGGGGAGGCTGGTCCTTCAGGACCAGGAGAAAAAGTGTGTCCTGGTAGAGGTGTCAGCAAGCATTTTCCTAAAAGTTCAGGGAGGAGTTTTCAGCTTTGTGGGCTGTACATTGATGTCTCAGCTCTGCACCTGTAGCCCCAAAGCTACAGCCAAGACAATAGGCGAATGATGGGTGTGGCTGTATGCCAATAAAACTTTATTTATAAAACAGGCGAGGGGTTGGAGCATTGTTTCCTGACCCCTGCCAGAGGACAGAATGCAGAGCAACACAGAGCTGGAGCCCTGGGTGAGGACAGGATGGCGAGACCAGGACCTCTGCCTGGCAGCTGCTGGCTGACCCCCAGGAGGCCAGGTATGAGTCTCTGGTTTGAGCTGCTGCTGTCCACTCTCTGCAGGGTGGCCATGCCTGGCTTCTCCACATGCCTCAGTTTGTCTGGGGATCAGCATGGCTGCTGACTGCTTGCTGTCACCCCTCTGGCCAGGCCACAGGGAGCCGCTCTCTGATTTTGCCTCAATTGTGGTTACACTGAGCAGGCAAGTGGGGGGCAGCATGGCCGAGAGGCTGTGGCCTGCTCAGAGGACGGGAGCGCTGGGTGCAAAGGTACAGCCAGCTCTTGGCTCTGGGCAGCTGCTTTGCTTCTGCGTAGGGTAGGTGCAGGGCTTTAGCACATGCAGGGAGGTGGCTGTGGGCAGCCAGCGGAGAGCACTGTGGAAAAGGCACGTGATCAGGGCGTCTTCAGAAGCCCCCTCGCGGAGCAGCCTGTCCCAGGAGGATCTGAGCTCCCACTGTTGGCTGTTGCCACCAACCGCCAGGCCTCCACTGTCCACTGTCCCGGGCAACAGGGCCCAGCCCTGAGAGTACCGCTCTCGGTCTGCAGGGCAGTGCAGAGGCCATCCTGGCACCTCCCAAGTCATGGGAGTCCAGAGCGGAGGCTGGTCAGTGCCGCCCATGTTTGACCCAGTTTCTGATCATCCACTTCTGACCTGAGCACCTCTGCACCACCAGACGCAGCCCGAAGTTGGCATCTTTGGACATTTCCACCTCCAGGCACCGGCCTGTGTCTCGGCTCACAATGGGGCCGCTCTGTGGGGTAGAGGAAACTGAGTCAGCTTGGGAGCGGGTCCCCTTCCTGCAGAGGGTGATCCAGGACCCCACCCCTGTCTGTCCCCCATCCTGCCAGCCAGGCCACTGGGAGTTCTGCTCTCATTTCTCCAGGTTCTAAGAGGACCAGAAACAATCCAGGGCCCCCAAGGCTAGCCTTGTTCCCAGGTGCCCCAGCCCCTCAGCTGCTCTGCATGCTTGTGGCCGCAACACTTTGGCCCTGGCCCACGCCTTGCCTGGGGGTGTCTCCAGCAGTTGCCCACCCAACCTGGGCTCCTGGGGACTCTGGCCTGCCGTGGCTCAGCAGCAACAGTGCCTGCTGGTCCCTGTAGCCACCACCCCCTCAACAGGAGAGCTGCTCCTCACTGCCTGGGGTCTGTGCTGCTGGAAATGGAGCCGAGGGCCACACAGAGTCCACAGGAGAAGCCGGGCCAGGGGAGGCTCAGAGGAGACATTCTACAGCAGCCCTGGCCCTGGGCCCCAGGCTAGTGTGGAGAGGGTGGCACACATGGGCAGGGCTGGAGGGTGAGGGGCTGGCCAGGCTGGCTCAGAGGCTCTGCAGGAGCAGGTCTGAGGGGGTTGTGGAAGGGTGGAGACTTCCTGGGGGGATTAGGTAGGTCAGACGCAGGCTGAGGGGCATCCCCAGGGGGCCAGGAACAGGGCCAGCAGAGCTTTGTGGAGCTGCAACCTTTCCCACGCCACCAGTGGCCAAGATGGGGTCAGTCTGAATCTCTCCCCCAGAGTCCAGGAGACTGGGTGGGTGAGGCTGGAAGGGGCAGCTATGATCCCTCTCTCACTGCTTGACCCTGGGCCAGTCACGTAACCTCTCTGTGCCATAGGGCTTGTGATGACTGATCTGGAATGTCAACTTGACTGGGTTGAGAAGTGCTTAGATTGGTAATGCACACCTCTGAACATGGGCGACACTACCCCATAGGCTGGGGCCTCATGGATAAGAGAAAAAGGAAGAAGCCAGCTAGCTCAGGCGCTCTGCTCCCCTGCCTCACCCTGCCACTGTGATGTGAGCTGCTTGGATTTGCCACATCCTCCCTGCTGTGAAGGACCCGAACCTGTGAAACTGTGAACAAAGTAACTCCTTCCTCCTTTAACGGTTGTCTCTGGTATTTATCTGTCATGAGGCGAAGAGTTTGACTGATGCAGGGCTCCCACAGGGCTGCCAGGGTGCTGCCCTCTGTGCTAAGTTCCCCTGCCCATGGGGTATGGTCCCCGGGCTGGCCTGGAGCAGAGGAGCTCTGGGTGGCAGCAGCCCTGCCCTTCTCACCTGGGTGAAGTTCCACAGCCGCTGGGCTGGCCTGGCCACATCCTCACACTTCCTCAGAGTGGGCGTGCGTCCCCGGCCATCATCCACTAGACACTTGGAGTCAGGAAGGAAGGCGGTAGAGCCCAGGGGACCCAGCTGCAGGAGGCCGTCAGCACTGTACCGCACCAACTGGGGGACAGTGGGGGCCATGAGCAGACTGAAGTCCACTCATCCTCCTGCCCAGGTCTCCCCACGGGCCCCCAGCAGACCTAGATGGGTGACTGTGGCCCCCCAGATCTGCTGTGAACTGGGCACCTTGAGTGTCTGCGTTGGAGGCTCCTACCCAAGGATCACAACAGGGTTGCATGGACACGAGGTGACCATGGGTCCCCATGTTTGGTGGCTGGGCTAGAAGGCAAGAGGGAGGAGGCACAGGACACTGGCTTTGGGGAGAGGCAGACGTTGGACACTAGGATGGTTTGGGGCTGGGCCGGGTGAGGGCCAAGGAGCCCAGGCTGCCTGCTGCTGGCCCAGCCCTAGAGGAGGAGGAATGTTCCTGGCCACACTATTGGCAGAGGAGCTGGAGCAACATTGACATCCTAGACCCCTGGCTTCAGAAAGTTCTGGAACAGGAAGGAGTCTCGCCCAGGGCCACAGCCAGAGAGCTGAGGATGTCCCTCCCAGGAGGACACGGCCCTGTCCAGCCTGGCAGGCAGTGCCCTCAGGCTCTCTGGGGCCTGCAATGCCGGTAGGGCATGGCTGGGTGGCCTCAGCCATGCTATGGCTGGAAGGACAGCAGACCCTGTGCAGATGCCCTTTCCTCCTACACTGGGCACCAGGCTCGGGAGTCAACCCTGGAGCCTCACTGAGCACAGAGGGATGACCTGGCCCCAGACATCACACTGTGGCCTCCAAAGATGCAAGGGTGACTTCCTGCCACCATGATCCACTCCCCAAGGTAAAAAGATGTGCCCAGACATCTGCAGGGGCAAAGCTTTGCTCACATCAACCTCCCTGCAGCCTCCCCTGAGACCTTGGTGGTTATGAGTGACTGGACAGGCTTGGGCCAGTTTGCGAAGAGACCAGGGAGGGCCGTGTCCTCCTCAAATGGGGACATCAGGCCACTGGCCTCTGAGGTGGGGCTTGGCCTCACCAGCCTGGCCCTCTCTGTTCACCTTGCCTCCGTTGCCACCTGTTTCCGGCAGCAGGATAGGTAGCTTCCCTAGGGGCCCTGTCACCCTTACTGCGGAGAGCTCACCGTGGGCCACTGGAGGCCCAGGCCTCACCCAGCCATGGGACACCCCAACCCAGCTCCCTGCGGCTGGCCTCGCCTTCCCTGCAGCAGCAGAAACCAGAGACAACAGGGCTTTTCTCTCAGGCAGCAGAACCTGGTGCTGGGATAGGCACCTCCTCCACGGTCACCTCAAAGGGCTCCTGGCCAGGGCGCTCAGAGCCCTCACTGGGCCTGGGAGGAGGGTGCAGGCTGGAGACTCGCCCACATATGTCTTGATGGCCCGGTGAGAGATTCTTCAAAGAAGTTCAGCTGCCTCTCAATTGGCAGCGGCCCACCCGTCTACTCTTAATCAAAGGTCACTGTGTGGAATGCCACTGGGGGCAGTAGTGGAGAGCAGGGCCTCTGCAGCTGCCACTAACCAAGGGCCAGCAGTCACTTTCACTGTCCCATGCTAAGGTGTGATGCCAGTGGTTCCACAGGTCACTGGATTTGCTCCCGGGTGGGTGTTGGTGCACAAAGCTCACATTCAGAGGGGCCGCAGGTGGGGACAGCAGCTTGTGGGGCATGATCTCCATCAGGGGGGCGCCACTGTTGCCAGCAGACAGGGACTTACCTATGCCTGGAACCCTCATGCCCTTCATCGGGCCAGTGCATCCATCACCTGGAGCTGTGAGCATGCCATCCCTGAGCCCACATCCCACAACCCCACTCCCAGCTGTGGCCCTCAGTGGGGTCCAGCAGCTGCTTACCTGGGAGGACATGCCATGGCAGGGGTAGAGGATGGCCCTGTCGTCCTCTTCTGCTCCCTGGTCCAGGCAGTAGCCGCTGGCTCTGCTGTTTCTCACCTGCAGGAGAAACTACAGGGTCACTCAGGACCACAGGCCCAAGGCCAGGCTGCAGGGAGCTGTCCCCTACCCCTTATGGAGGGCCATTCTGCACCCACTGATGTGACAGTATGAGCCAGATGTTTGGGGATGGCCTCCCTGGGAAAGAGGGCCATCTGTGCTGGTGTGCTGGTGGTCGGTGGTGGGGTGGGGTACTGGGGAAGGATGGGGAGGAGGGGAGGCTTCTGGCTGCTCAGGCACCTGGGACCCTGGGGACTTGCTGGGAACAGACATGTCAGCCAGGCATGTGTGGAGGCCTGCGGAACACACAAAGGCAGGACCAGCAGAACTAAGGCTTGTGAGCCATGGTGTGTTTGTCCTGGTTTAATCCAGTGTGTCTAGGGCTGTGGCTTTGCAGTAAGAGCCAGCCACAGAGCACATTTCCCCTGAGGGTGCCTGGGTCTGGCCTTGGACAATGGGGAGACTGGCAGAGCCCTAGGGCTGTGGTGTCCAGGGTGGCAGAAATTGGTGGAGTGGAGGCACCGGAGACCAGGAGGGTAGCTGCTGCCTCTACACCATGGTGCACAGTTCCTATACCACAGGAAAGCTGTGTGCCCAAGGGGCGGACCTGGTGCAGGAGCTCTAGTGGGGCAGGTTGGCAAGGACAGCCCACCAGGCCCCACTCCTGCTCTGTCCAGAGTGCTTGCCACCTCCCCATGAGAAGCCTGCTCCCCTCGGGTACAGGAGCCTGGGCGAGGAGGTTGTGGCTGGCTGGGGAAACTCTTCCTGCCAGTGCCAAGGTGCAGCCTCCATGACACCAGCACAGGAAGGGTGGGAACGCAGCTTCAGAGAGAGCTGTGTGCACATCCTCGAACCTGGGGCTGGGTCTTTGTGCAGCCAACATGCCTATACTCAAGTGTGTGCGTAGGTGTGCACACACATGCATGCATAGTGGCATACAAACGTGGCTGTGCAGAGTGAATGCATAAATGTGTGTGTGGTGTGTACGCACGTTCCCAGGCCATCCCATCTCCACAACAGGTGGCCATTGGTTTATCAGTGCACAGGCCGGCACCTTGACCGGGGCTCATGCACACAGATGGAAACCCACATCCACGTGGGCAGGTTCTCGAGTGTGCGTGAACAGCACTGTGTAACGGTCTACTTCCATGTCAGCGTTCCTGTCTTCAGATATGTGCACAGGCCGTATGGGTTTATGTAGCTATGGATGGATGTCTGCATGTGCTTACACACACGTTAGTGAATGAGTGCCTGTGTGTATGCACATATGTGTGAGTGCCTATCATGTGCACAGCACCTTCCTGTGTACATGCATACATGTACGAACGCTGGCACAGGTGTTGGAGTGCGGGTCAGGTGCTGGGCAGGAAGCCCGCCCACCCCAGTAGGGACCTTCCAGGTGCAGGCGGTACCTCTCCGTACGTGAGGGTGTTGTTGTAGATCCTCATCTCGGGGTACACGTTCTCCAGGTACCACTTGAAACTGCGGCACTTCAGCCTCTGGCGCAGGGCCAGCCTCTCGGACACGTCCCCAAAGTCCACCCCTGGGTTCTGAGGGGAAGAAGCAAAGAGAGGGCTGTGAGGCTCAGGGCTCTGCCCATGATGGGGTCCAGGCCCCCCACAATGGGCAGCCCCACCAGCAGCCTTTGGGTGTGGAGGCCTTGCCCTGGTCTAGCTTCCAGCCTCCCTGGTACCCACAGAGGGTGCCTGCTGTATACAGGCCTGACTCGTCACACCTGCCCCTAGGCTCCTGCTCAGCTTCCAGAGGGGCCCTGGCATGCCTGTGATCTCAGCACTCAGCAGGCTGAGGCAGGAAGATTGAGAGTTAGAGGGCAGCCTGGGCCACATAGTAAGACCCTGTCTCAACAAAATATATAAACATGTACACCAAGGCACAGTCAGGATACAAGGCCCAGTTCTCACTGAGGTTGATAAAAAAAAAAAAAAAAAAAAAAAAGGCTATTTGCAGGCCCAGGACTCACAAGCTAGAGGCAGCTGCCCTGGAAATACTGAGACCAGGTGGGAGCAGCTGACCACCCCAGTCCCAGGGGAAAGCTCGTGACCTGGGAAAACTGTCCACCAAGAAGGGTTGGGTCTGACCACAACAGCTGGACCAGCGAAGATGAGGCGTCTCTGGGACATCTCCACTGCCCAAGGGTGGACACAGCTTGGTGGGGCAGCCTCTGCTGGCAGGGCTCCAGCCCAGGATCTTGGAGGCTCTGGCCTTGATTTCCCTCTGGGGGCTGTGGTGTCCCCACCCCACCTGCTGCACCCTCCCTGCCTGAGGCCCCACTCACGGTCATGGGGATGTTCCAGGCCATGTACACGTGGGACTTGAAGTCGTCCATCCAGACCTCGGCGGCCCTCAGCGCATTGCGCTTGGCATAGTAGTCGATGTCATTGTTGTACGGCTTCTTGGTGCGCTCGATGTGGGCCACTCGGGAGCAGGGAAGCACCTCCATGCTGCCACCGCACTGCCACACCTGGAGGCAGGACCGACCAGCGGCTCACAGACCCTCTCACTGAGGGCTCTTTGACTCCACCCATCCCCAATGCCAGTCATCTCCACTTTCTGGGGCTCCTGCCTCTCAGTGTTCTGTGCAGTGGACCTTGGCCAGCAGCGTCTGCCCCTGCACCTGGGCAGCCCTAGTAAACCTGCAACCCAATTTACACAGAGCCACTGGCAGCGCTGGGGCTGGGGTCAGCACTTGCATAGCTCATGCGAGGCCCCGGTTCCATCCCAGGTACCAAAAAATAAATCAACAAATAAATCGCCAGGAGCTGGGCAAGCACAGCCTCCACCATCCTGAGCAAACCTGTCCAAGTCCAGACAGAACGTTGGGTAGCTTCCCTTCAGCCTGCTCCCTCGCAAGCAAACCCTGAAGCCCCTCTTTGTGGGACTCCCATGTGGCAGAAGTGGGTTTCACACCTGTCACCATGCCTGACCTTCTCACCCCGCCTGGGTGGGTCCAGCCTTCATCCCTACACCTGTACACCAGGTCTGGCAGGTCACCCTCTGCACTGTGGGCATTGGCCTGAGAGGACACAGCCAGGGAAGGCAGGTAGCTCCCTCCGTGTGTGCCAACTCTGGCTGGGACGGACACGGTCAGCTCCCCTGGGCCTCCAGCTGTGGCTGCAGATCTCAGGACTTCCTGGCATCCATAAGGGTATCTGACCCTCAGGCCTGTCCTTTTCCACCTGAGGCCAACTCTATGTGGGGCGTGTGCCTCCCGGTCCAGCCTAGAGGTTCAGACGGGCGGCGCCACCGCACACACAGATACTAAACACAAATTCACTTGGGACCCTCGAGTGAGGGGCTCGGACCCCTGCGGCCCTCGGGACACCGGCGGAGATGGGAGAAAGGAAAAGCCTCAGGTGCTTTTGCCTTCCAGGGGCAAACACCTGTGTTGGTGGTTTCAGTGGTCACAAGGAGACAGCTGTTGCTTCGTTGGTCTGTGCTGGATCCATGCTGTCTCTGGCCAGTCTGCTTCTCCAGAGAGCTCCAGCAGACCCCTACCTGCCCTGTTCCCATCTGTCCCATGCCACCCCACTGTAAAGTCCTGTGGGACCCACTTGGCTGATTCCATGGGAGCAGACACTCGATTAGCATGGCCCCAGCCCTCCCTTGCCTTAGATGCTCCCCCACCATCTTCCTCGGTGTGGACTTTCTGAGGGGCCACTGTGTGCTGGGAGCACATCGGGCACCTAACTTGCCCTGTCTCATGCCCACTGGAACACTGGGAGACTGGCTCCACTGTCATTGTTGTCCCCACATAGCAGAAGAGAACACCAAGGGTCAGGGAGGCCAAGCCACAAAACGCAGGTACACAGAGCCTAAGGACCCAGATCCTCTGTTGTTCCTAAGGACATGCACCCTTGGGCTCAGCAGGGCTCAGTCCACCGAGGAGAAGGCCCCTGTCTGAAGCAGGAGGCACACAGAGGCCTGGGGACACGGCTTGGTTCTGTCCCCTGCTGAGCACATGGAAGCTTCTGGGCAGGCCTGGGCCTGGCTCCTCAGCCTGCTTCACAGAGTTCTCTGGAAAAACAACCTCTTCCGTCTACACTAGGGGCTCTCAGGTGGCCCTGGGCAGCAGTGGCAGCACCACCTAGAGCTCCCGAGAGGCAATTCTCTGGCCAAGGCAGAAAGCAGATCAGAAGTGCTGGGGCAGGGCTGCCAAGGCTTCTGGGCGAGTGTGGCTATGGAGGGTGGGGCTTCGGTGGCCTCAGGTGCAGCTGGGGGCCAGTGGCAGGTCTGAGGATCGAGCAAGCCGCAGCTCCGGGTGCGAGCGTCCTGGGAGCCCAACGGCCATGGGGCCAATGGCCGGCCCGCACCCAGCAACACTGTCTGCAGGGGTGAAGTCCAGAGATGTGACTAGATGGTCGACCAGGGCTTCACTTGTGTGACCCTCCTGCGGGGTCCCTGCTGCAGGGAGGGGTCAGCAGAGAGCAGGTCTCTCAAGATTTTGGTGACTACAACAGCAAAGGAAAGTCAGCATTTTAAAATCTGTCAACTTAACCTCCTGATTATGTTTTTAAAATGTGTAATTGAAGATGATTCTGAATTTGTGATTTAAGTTTGAACAGCGCAGAAGAATTTAATACATTTGCAAACAGTCCTGAAATGTTTAAGAGCACTTGAGATTTGATTTAAGCTCACCTTAGATATACTAGAGTTTTTAGGAACTTGGGGGAATTTCTGGTATGAGATCAGATATTCAAAATGCTTAAAAAGAAAGGAAAACGTGTTCCATCCACTTTGAAAAGGTTCAAAGGAATTTAATTAACAACAGGCACAAATGGAATTGACTGTTGCATAATGGCATTTAATCTTCTCACCTAAGTTAATCAAATGTTAATCAAAGACAAAGAGGAGGCAACTGTTTTTATTTTACCTGATTTATGACCATAATAATATGAGTTTTAAATTTAACTTAAATCCTTAATGTAAATAGGTCTTGAAAGTCATGACATGATTAAATTGTATATGCATTTTTTTAAACCTAGCCTTAATATTTTCTGTTGCAAAAGACCTCTTTAAAGTGTTGAAAAGTAAAGATGTCACATTGAAGACGAAGGTGCACCTCACTCAGGCCATGGTATTTTCAGTCGCATCATATGGTTGTGAAAGCTGGATGTTGAATAAGGGAGACAGAAGAATTGATGGTTTTGAATTATGGTGCTGGAGATGAATATTGAATGGATTGCCAAAAGAACCAACAGATCTGTCCTAGAAGAAGTGAAACCAGAGTGCTCCTTGGAGGCAAGGATGGCTAGATCAATTCCTAGAGAAGGACATCATGTTTGGGAGAGTGGCAGGTCAATGAAAAAAAGGAAAACCCTCAACTAGATGGATTGACATTGTCTGCAACAATGGGCTTAAACCTAGGTAAGATTGTGTGCCTGGCCCAGAATCAGGGAGTGTTTCGTTCTGTTGCATGTGGGGTCGCTATGAGTCAGACCCGACTCGACGGCACCTAACAACAACAATCTTTCCTGTGAACAGAAGCCCCACAGACAAAACACAACAGAAAGCCAAATGAAATCCTCCAAAATCACAAAAATGAGAAACAAGCAAGAACAATGCCCAGCCAGACCTCAGACCCTTATAGCTGCAGGTTCACAGCTGCCACAAGCAGGCTCCAGACGCTTTATCGTCACTGGCAGGCTCAGTGGCATTTGCTGTGACCTAGGGCAAGGAACACTCAGGGCTCTTCCCCATGGCATGAGGCAGAGAAGGCCACACCATGGGCCACATTGGGCTGGGTGACCCCACGTCTTATCCTGGGGTCACTGAGGCTTTGAATCAAAGAGGCAGGGATGGCCTGTGGGCACCGTGTGACCTTCAATGGGAGGCTCAGCCTGTGCCCTCTGAGCCTCCTGCAGACCTCCAGGCTGTGTGCAGCCACTTGGGCCAGGCTTTCAGGACCCTGAGTGGTGGGAGAGGCTCTTCCATGGAGGCTGGCCCTTCCTTCCTACTGGCAAGGGTTGGGTCCCACGGCAAGGCCCAGCCCAGATGCCATGGGATGTGGACCAGTGTCCCCAAAGGCCGTTGCTGCGTTGGAGACGGCTCATCGTGGTCCCACACCCTCAAGGACGATCAGGTGACTGTGACTCCAGGCTTTGCCAGAAGCCCCTCGGAGGTGGGCGGGAGTCAGTCTGACCCCCTTCAGCCTCAGCAGCCTGAGCTGCAGCCAAACCGCAGGTAGCTTAATGCACGCGCTCAGGAGACCCGATGTATGGGGCACCCACCAGGCTGGTGGCCCTGGGGTGTCATTTCTGTGGGAACCTCAATTGCCTCAGGCACAGAGCGGAACTGGAGGCTGGCTGCCTCCCCCATTGCCAGGACCCTTCAAGGGCATCATTGCTCCCCAGGCTGGTCCTACCTCCATGGGCCAGAGTGAACTGTGTCTCCAGGCTAGCTGCAGTCTCAGCC
Organism: Pedetes capensis; assembly: GCA_007922755.1. Lineage (NCBI taxonomy): Eukaryota > Metazoa > Chordata > Mammalia > Rodentia > Pedetidae > Pedetes > Pedetes capensis. The sequence goes on from VMDO01000007.1 coordinate 118,707, forward strand.
CCAAGACCTCAGGCTGCGTCCTGTGTTCAGCACGATCTGATGACACAGAGACCACTCAGCAACCCCAGCCCATCAGAGTTGGCATCCTTATCACAGGGAAAACATGAGACAGACACACACAGCTTCGAGGAGGATGGGAGATGGCGGCCAGGCAGTGGGCAGAGGCAGGAGGAGCCTCTGCAGAGGTGAGGCCCAACCTCTGCCACCTACAGCCCCTGGGCCTTGGCTTTTGCCGCAGCAGACCAAACATCAAGGCCTCAGTGCCTGCAGACACTGCCTCATTGTAGAGATGGAGCTGACTCGCTGGGCTGAGGCCCAGGCTCCCCAGCTCATCTCTGAGCTCTGTGCTCATGAGTAATGCAGGGTCACGAACATTTACACCTTTTTTGGTTTTTTTTTTAGTTGAACCTAGGGAGTTGAACCCAGGGCCTCACGGTTGCTCAGAAAGCACTGGATCACTGAACTGCCCCTCAGCCCTGTTTTGTTTTTCATGGTTTGTTTTGAGATGAGGTCTTGCTAAGTTGTGCAGGCTGCCTCTGACCTTGAACTGGGATCCTCTTGCCTCACCCTCCTGGCCCTCTTGTAGGAACTGCATGCGAAAGTGATGCACAGCACTGGACAAGGCTAGGATGTGAGCGCCACAGGCTGGCTCCACAGCCCTCATGCCCAAGCCTAGAGTGTGGCCCCTTGGTGGGGGTCTGGGTCCTCAAGGGGCTTGGCAGTCTCCGCAGTCCAGTACAGGCCTCACTCAGTCCCCTTGGCCACTGTTCCTGCACCCTGCTGGCCACAAACAGAGCCTAGGATACCAGCCGAAGTGCAGCCTGGACACTCTCTGAATCCAGGCCTGATTTTCTTTCTTTTTAGAATAAAATAATGCATCAAACATTATTTTTTTCTCCACAAAATACTCTGACGACAGAGCAGCTGTTGCTCCGGAAGGTGGTATTCCAAGGCTTTGCTGGCGCAGCCACCTCTGTCCCACTAAGACAGGTGGCCAAGGAGCCCCCTGGGGCCCGATGCCCGGCTGCAGGCTGCAGCCAGACCCGTGAAGCATCTAGGGACTGCAGAAGCTCCCCTGAGCTCCTGAAGGCCTCCACCTGACCTTCCTGGCATCCCTCCATCTCAGTGGCGGCACCTCTACCCCTCAGCTGCTCAGGCCCAGGACAGGGGAGCTGCCTTGCCATCTGACGCCCCCCAGCAAACAGCATCTGCCTCCTCTGGAACCATCAAGGAGTCACACGGCCAGAGGGATCCCAGAAGACAACGTCAGGCTGAGTGCCCACTCGGGGCTCCCACGCCCCTTCCCACCTCCTGGCTGCTCCGCTGTGCTCTGCCTCCCCTGGCCACACCTACCCCAGCTGCTGGCCTGTGGAGGCTGCCTGCCCTCCTGTCTCAGTGCTTTGGCTCCTGCTGTCCAGCTCCCTCCTCTCCCTTTGTGGCTTCTTGAGATCCTTCCTTCCTGGCCCACTCAGCCTGGCCTCCCCACCCCGCTCCATCCTGCCTCACTCTCCCCTTCACAGTCCCTCCAAAGCACATGCTTTCTTTTCTCCTGTGGCCCCCTCCCCAGAAGCTGGGCTGGGGACAGTGGGGTCCATATCCTGTTCTCTCAGGGGCTGCAGCCAGAAAGTAAGAAAGCTCTCTGCTGGAAGTGGGAGTGAGGGCCGGGGCGGGCATGTGTGTGCCTTTGGACCCAGCCACACTCGAGGTCAAGGCCTGTCCTCCCCAGTGAGGCCCCTGTGCCCAGGTTGGCCTGGTGCCTCCACCACAGGCTGTTCCCAAGGTGCCCACAGGAGCTGTGGCCACATCTTCTGTCCGTGTCCTGCCTTCCACCTGCAGCCAGGCTGGCCAGAGTGGTGCGTGGAGGCCTGGAGATCAATTTGCTCCCCACCACAGCCACTCAGGCCCCTGTGCTGGGAACCAGCGCTTCCAAATTTCCATCCCAGCTCCACCACCTGACGTGGCATCATGCAGCAAACGAAGGGCCCGAGGAATAAAACAGACGCACAGAACATCGTCCTCTTGTCACACTCAGCAGGCTGAAGTACCTGGCCTCATGGTCCTAGTGGTTTCTGGCATCAGCTGCCTTTGAGGCCCTTTTTTCGCCTGATGCTAACCCAGCCTGTGAGTCAGTGGGTCCCACACCCAGCAGGCTGGCCTTCCTGGAGCCCACACCACAGATACTTGCACACAGGAGCTCCACGCCCTGCAGCCCACTCACCCGCATTCCCAGCTCAATGTTCTCGGCACCGTACACCTCCATGCCCGGGTCCAGCAGGCCGATGTCCCCGAAGTACTCCCGGTCCACCACGAACGAGCAGCCAATCATGGCAGGTGTCCTGGGGAAGCAGAGGCAGCACGTGAGGGCGTTGCCAGGGTGCTAGGCGCAGGCCAGGCCAGCAGCCCAGAGAGTTTGTGACCCCAGCCTCTCTCACCCGCACCACCGCTCTGGGCTTCTGGTCTCCACCTGAGTCCCTGAGCAAGTGACTGGGCAGCTGTTTCTCCAGCCACATGGATGTGTCCCCAGGTCCCTCAGACCATACCCCAGACCACAGTCCAAAAGCTCATTGAATAACTTCAACAGATGACAAAAACTAGCATAGGTCCTGAAGGAAGTCAATTTCAGGGAGTGGTGTGATTGCCTTGAACACCATTTCCCATGTATGAGTCCCTTGCCTGTCCTCTTCAGTGTCTTGTCTGTGTGTCAGTATTTAGGGCTTCAATAGGCAGTTGTGTTGGTTGTGCACTGCTCAACAACATGGACCTTTACTGATACCAGACTCTGAATGACATGCCTTGGAGCTGCAGAGTACACACCTATGCAGCTATCAGCCGCAGACTGCCAACTCCACTATTACCTCTGCAATAATTCTATTTACATCCACATATTTTGACAAGGCAGCAAACTCAGTCTTGAGGCACACTGGTGAAATCGTAAGTGGATGTGCTATATTTTTTCTAATAGGCACAAAACTCTGTCAGCATTGGGCGTTCCCAGGAAGTAGTGCCGTGGAGTAGCACTGGCCAAAGCAGGACCCAGGGAGGATGGAGAGGGAGTGGGCATTACAGTGCCTGGCCCTCAGGGGTGTCTGGGCTGTCAGAGTGGTGAGTGCTACAGGTGGGGGCGGAAAAGACAAAGAGAGAGAAGGTGTCTCCAGCTAGAAGCAGCGGAGTTCGAGGGCTGCAAGGAAGCAGGGCCTTGGAGGCCTTTGATGAAAGATTTCACCTGCAGTTAGGACAATTCCCTTTGTGGTGGTGTTGTTGTTGTTAGGTGCCGTGGAGTCAGTATCCGACTCATAGCGACCCTCATAGGGTTTTCAATGGCTGGCTGTTTCGGGATTGCCTTGGGAGTGGATTGCCAGGTCCTTCTCCCATTTTTGCGGTGCTGGGAATTGAACTCTGGGGCCTCAGAGACTGCAGCGCAGCGCTCTACCCACTGAGCTAAATCCCAGCCCTCCCTTAGTGTTAGGGCTTCATTTCTCCCAGACCTGGAGGCTCTGGGGAAGCAGCAGAGCTGTGGCGTTGCTCTGGAAGCTGGGGCAGGAGGCCCCACAACCTGAGGGCAGAGCCCACTGGCACCTCCAGACTCCTGGAGCTCCCCACAACTCTGGTAGGCATAAGTCTCTCTTCATAAAGGCAGGGCAAGAAACTGGTCTTGGTCATAACATAAAGGAAGCAGTTCTACCCTAATCACTGAGAGGTCAGAAGCAAATCCCCATCTGTTATCCAAGAATAGCAGGGGCATTAAAAAGCAATTATCATTTTATTTGTGCAAAGACCCAAATTGTTCTGTCATTAGTTTTGGTCACAAAGCAAACAGTAATGAAACTTTAAACTGTCTCTGATTTTTAATACCAAGCACTTGATCAGTTAATTAGGGTTCCAGTGTGCGACAGGTATGTCTCTCATTTTCTTAACAACAGTAATGTCAGGGTGATCTCTGACAAACAGAGGTGCCAAATTCCCCGCCAAGCCTATTTTAGCTGGTAACGCTTTTTAAAATTATTGCTCAGTTCCCAAATAAACTTAAACTCATAGACAAAAGTAGCAGAATCAGCTGGCTCTGAATTTTTCTGCAGGAGAAACTCTTGCTGTGATTACAGAAAACAGCAGAGTCAAGGGTCACCTCAGCTGAGGGCTCTCAGGGCTGAGGGGTTGATCATTATGGGATTGTCCCCCCTCTGGGCTATCCTGCCACATTTGGGGTGACAGCGTGACATAGCAATGGGTCCCCGTGGTCCTTGTGGGGGAGCCACTTGTCCCAGAGGCCCAGCCCCCTGCCTCTGGTTCCTGTCCTCTGGCCTTAGGGGCAGCCAGGCCCCTGTTGTTCCAACACGGGAAGTGGAATGAGCCTGCTGCCCTCAGGGGGGTGAACCAAGTGCTCTGTCATACAACAGAATGTCACTCAATTATGACAGAGACCAGCCCTGCCAGTGAGAGCCAGGCCAGCCATGGAAGGGCCAGGGGAGGCAACAGGTTCCTGGTGGCCACATGTGAGCCCTGGGTCCAGCCATGCCTGAGTACCACATGGTAAATCCCCCCTTCTGAGTGGCCCGGCCTGAATCAGGTTCTGCCTTGCATCTCACACAGACTGAGCAGTTTGCTCAGGCCCTCCACACTGCTGTCTCAGGAGCACCCTGAAGCCCACATGCCTATCTCCAGTTAGTGGACACTGGCTGGGTTGTCTTCCTTGCTCTCCCACAGACCTCTGTGTGTGCACAGACTCCAGGTGACCCCGGTTGGAGGCGGGGAGGGGCCAGGTCCACAAGTCCTGTCCTGTCTGTGCCCTTTGACCTGCACGTGGCCCTCTTTCTGGTGTGGGTTCTGTCCATAGACACAGCCAAGAAGGCACGAGGCCTTTGCAGAGAAAGGCTAGCTTGTTCCAGGCAGTACACAGGTCAGAGTGCGAGGAGGGGCAGAGGCTGCACTCTGTGGGGAGGTGGGATGTTAAGACACCCAGCCCCAGAGGCCGGCGGTGGACCCAGGTCTGCACACGCCTGCACAGGAGGCTGGACCATCCCAATGCCCACTACCTGGGGACTGGGAAGTCACCTGCAGGTCTGCACGAGGCAGGAATAAGAGGACCTAAGACCAGCACAGCAGATCTACGTCCCTCGACTGGAGTTCGAATGTGGCTGAGGGACAGGCAGGTAGAGAATGAGGCTCGCCGTGTCCCTTTACCAGTGCGGGCTGGGAGACCCATGAGGCAGACAGCAGTGGGGTGCATGCATTTGTGCAGGGTCACGTGTGCACAGTGCCACAAACACACGAGCAGAGTCTGGGAAGCGGCTTCGTGGCTCAGGCTGTTGCACTCTTGTTTGGTTCTCTGCATGGCAGCTGTCATTTTAACTTTGGTTGAGTCAACATTTGTCACCTTCAACCAGACTGAGACGAAAAGTTGAAATTTAACATGGAGTGGGTTAAAGATGGAGCTGCCAACCAGGCCGGAGCGAGGGCCAGAGCTCACGTGGAGCTTCCGGGTCTCTTCCGAGAGGAAGCCGTGGCATCCGTGTCCTGGGCTTGACTCCTCCCACCTCGTGGCCACCTGACCACAACTCATAGAGCCTGAGGTTCACTTTGTTTCCAAGCTGTTTGGAAGAAGGAAGAAATCCTTTGGAAGAAGGGTCAGTGTAGAGCGCAGTGTGACAGGGGCTGACCGCGGTCAGGGTCATCAGTAGTGACAGCAGATCCTCCACTGGACAGAAGCCACAGACCACAGGGCTTCCGCCTGCTGCTCTCGATCTGGCAGGACCCACCCCATGACACCCAGAGAGGAGAGGCCCTCAGCACAATGACAAACAGCTGATGTGCCTGCTGTCCCCAAGGGCAAAGAGGTAAGTGGTGCCGTCGTGCCGGGCCCAGCTGGTCACAGACATTTGGGTCATTTCCTTTTAAGCCTCTGTGTGAACTGCTGCAGTGGGCATTTGTGCACGGGACCGCATGTGGGTGGCATTCCCAGTTACGTTGGCAAACCTGGGGGAGGACTGAGGGACGTTCTGTGCCCCTGCGTGGGGTGGCCAGTGCCCAGAAGCGGCCCCATCTGAGTCCATTTGCTCTGTGACCTCTCAGCACCTGGCATGGCCTCGCGGCTCACTGTGGCCTTCCTGGCAGTGTGCTGGGTGTCTCACCAGATTCAATCGCCACCTCCTCTCTGGCTGGCAACGTGCAATCATCTGTGTGGGATTGGTAAGTGGACCAGCTATCCAGGTGATGCTAATAAGTGGTGGTTTGGGAACTGCTGCCCCAGCAGACTCAATCAGGCCAGCAGACATGGTCCCTGCTGCACTCAGGCATCCGGAACCTGCCAAACACTGCGGAAGATGCCTCCCGTGGGCTCTCCGAATTTTGCTGATTTCTAAAATGTCACACACAAGGAATTTGTTCTGCTACTAATTGGTATCATCAAGTGCATTTCAAATGAAGAAAAGTAACCTCAAACCCTTCCTCTTCGCTCTGTCGAGTCCCAGGAATCCAGCTGTGCACGCCACACTGTGTGGGCTCCATGCCCGGGGCTTTTGCAAAGCCCCGGGCCAACCCTGCCCCAGCCCCAATGCTCCCATCCACCTCCAGGGAAAAGGCCAGCTGGCACCCAGGGTGGTTCCTTGGCTTTGGGAGCCTCATCAGCCTCACTGCTCTGAGCAATTTCCTCTTTATTTCCTTCTGTGAAATCAGTGAAGTGTGAGTTGAGGCCATGTGATTTCACCTCACAACACCCTGATTTCACTGCTGAGCATCCAGGCTGCTCTGGGACCGAGTTTATTGCCAATGGCTCTTCACCACAGAGGGGAAACACACACAGGGTCCTGAGGTGCTTCCACAGATTGCAGGGCAGTGCTGCTGGCTTGGAAGTCCCCTAAGACCCTACGAAGGGGACCAGTGCAGGGAGCCAAGATGGACAGTCAGCCACTTGGAGGCAGAGTGACATGTCTCAGTGTGGGCACACTGGTTTGCACAGGGAGGCAGGGAAGGGATCTCCCCAAGATCCTGGACCCGCAGCCCTGCAGGGGGACTGGGCGAGGCAGGCAAAAGCTCCAGGGGCTTGGCAGGGCCCAGAGATGCACATCTACTCCAGGGAAGTGCCAGCCCCAGGCAGGGCCCCGGGAGAAGGTAGAGTGAGTCTCTGGATTTTGAGGTCTAGGCTTCTTGGGGTTCATCGGACGGAGGGGCCTTGGAAAGGGACGACAAACTGCAGAAGCTCAGTGACTGGAATGGAAACATGAGCCAAGCATGAGTCGGTGTCCGACTCACAGAGACCCTACGTACAACAGGCGAGACACTATGTCAGTGCTTCTCTGCTATTCATAGGGTTTTCAATGGTGGATTGATTTTTGGGAGTGAGTTTCTGGGTCCATTTCCCAAGCCTACAGCTTCTGGTGTTCCCAGGAGGTCTCCCATCCAAGTACTAACCAGGCCCAACCCTGCTTAGCTTCCGAGATCTGACAGAATCGGATGCCACAGTGGTACAGCTGCAGGCTTCAACAAAGTAGCAGAGTACAAAATCAACATACAAAATTCAGTAGCTTTTCAATACACCAATAATGCCTAGGCAAGAAAGAAATCAAGACAATAATCCCATTCACAATAACAAATAAAGCAAATAAAATACCTTATAATTAACCTAACCGAGAACTCTACAATGAAAACTTTAAAACATTGAAGAAAGAAATTGAAGAAGATACCAAAAGATGGAAAGATCTCCCATGCTCATGGCTCAGAAAGAACTAATATTGTGACTGTATTACTGTATTACTGTAAGCAATGACTGTATTACTGAAAGCAATCTACAGATTCAAGGCAATCTCCACCAAAATCACAATGACATTCTCCAAAGAGATAGAAAAAACAATCCTAAAACTCATATGGAAGTATGAAAGACCCTGAATCACTAAACCTATCCTGAGCAGAAAGAGCAACACAGGGGGCTTCACAATAACTGATTTCAAACTATACTTCAGAGTCATAGTAACAAAAACTGCATGGTACTAACAGACATATAGACAATGGAACAGAACAGAAGATCCAGAAATAAACCCATGCAGCTACAGTCATCTGATGTTCAACAAAGGTGCCAAAAATGTAAGTTGGAGAAAAGACATCCTCTTCACCAAATGGTGCTGGGAGAGCTGGATATCCTCGTGGGAGAGCTGGATATCCTCGTGGACAAGACTGAAACTAGATCCCTCTCTCTCATCTTTTACAACCAGTTCAAAATGTATGAAAGACCTTAATGTATAACCCCAAATTCTGAAACTGCTAGAGCTAGAGGAAAACACAGGTAAGACACTTCAAGACATAGGCATAAGCTAGGACTTTCTGAAAATGACTTCAATAGCTCAGGAATAGCCTCTGTGTGAACTGCTGCAGTGGGCATTTGTGCACGAGACCGCATGTGGATGGCATTCCCAGTTACGTTGGCAAACCTGGGGGAGGACTGAGGGACATTCTGTGCTCCTGCAGGAGACGGCCAGTGCCCAGAAGTGGCCTCCTGGCTCCCATCCTCCCATCGGCCCCACCTGAGTCCGTTTGCTCTTTCAGAGGCAATAGGTTGCAGTGTGCAACCTATACAATAGCAAGAATTGACAAATGGGATTGCATGACATTAAAAAGCTTTTGCACAGCAAAGGACACAATTATCAGAGTGAAGAGAGCTTATGGAATGGGAGAAAAATCCTTCCCAGCTATATATCATACAGGGGATTAATATATAGAATATACAAAGAGCTCAAAAAATTAAGCAGCAAAAACGCTAAGTATCTAATAAAAATAGGCAAAATAACTGAACAGAGACTTCTTAAAAGAAGAAATACAAATGGTCAACAATCATATGAAAAAATGGTCAGCATCCTTAGCCATCAGAGAAATGCAAATAGAAACTATGTTGAGATACCATCTCACCCCAGTCAGAATGGCTATCATCAACAAAACAAACAATAAATGCTGGTGGGGATGTGGGGGGAAAGGAACCTTCCTACACTGCTGGTGGGAATGCACGTTGGTGCAGCTACTGTGGAAATCAGTATGGAGGTTACTCAAAAATTTAAAAATAGAACTGCCATCTGACTCAGCTATCCCATTCCTGGGTACATACCTGAAGGTATATAAGTCAATATCCCTCAGAGATACCTGCTCACCCATGTTTATTGTGGCGCTATTCACACTAGCCAAGATATGGAATCATTCAGGTGCCCATCCACAAATGAGGGGATATACACACCACGGAATTTTATTCAGCCATGAAGAAGGACAAAATCATGGCAGTTGCTGTCACTCTGCCTGCCTATCTTTTTCTCTCCCCCTCTGTTTCTGTCTGTCTGTCTGTCTCTCTCTCTCTGTCTGTCTCTCTGTGTCTCCCTCTTCCCCTCTCACCCTGTCCGACCTTGTCATTCCTGGCCTTGGATCCGAGCCAGCCCTGGCCCCTTGCTTCCCTATGCCTGTGGGCAGCCCCTGTCCCTGCATCCTGGTGAGCCCTGCTGCCATTCCCAGCCAAGCTTTCAGGGCCCCCATTCCACCTCCCTGGTCCTGACTGCCTGGGATGGTGCCTCCTGGCCTCGCTCACCTGATGGGTGCAGACTCGTCACCGCGGTCCAGCCAGTCCTGGGGCGGGATGATGTACATGCACCAGAGGCCCCAGTTGTAGCCGTGAGCAGCGTTGGCGTACTGCTGGACCTCGAACGTGTTGTACTTGATGTTGTCGATGGCCGGTAGGACGATCCGCCGCCGGTCCTCCTGGATCCGTGAGAGGGCAGGCTCGGCCCTGCAGGGGCACAGGGCCATGAGGAAGGGCTGGGATTGGACGCTCGTCCATCCCTGGGGAGGGCTGGTTGCCCCAGAGTGGGGAGGCTGGGGCCCCACTGGCCACATGTCCAGAGCCCTCACCTGGGCCTGCTGGCCAGTTTGACCCCCACCTGCCAAGCACCAGCTCCAGCTGTGTAGCCCAGGAAGGTAGATGGTGGTCCTGGTGGTAGTCCCTGTGCTGAGGCCTCAAACTTCCCGACTGGTGGTGCTGTGCCCATTGATACTTGAGGGCTACTGGAGTGGTGGGCAGGCAGCCAAGGGCCCCTGCTCCATAGCCTGGCCTCTCAGCCTACTCCCAGCTCTTCCCCTCCCTGCCTGCACCTGTGGAAGGCACGTACATTTGCTAGTATTTGAGACCACGTAAGTGCCACACTCTGTCCTAACAAATTGGAACACACCATGAACTAAAAAAGGGAAAAAATCCATGTGTCAGGGAGTTTATGGTATATTGTGTACAGTGTGCAACCTATACAACAGGCCCTGGCTGAGTGGCAGTGAGGACTGATGTACTAGGGGACAAGATGTTAGGTGATGGGCAACATGGGAGCAGCGAGCAAGGTGAGGTGGCTGCAGGTTCGGGTGGGCGTCCCGAGTGGGTCATGCTGGGCCCTGGCGGCCAGTGAGGGATGGTGTTCCACACAGTGGGCTTCCATGGGAGCCTGGCTAGCAGAGGGCAGAGGAAGGGGCTGGAAGGGCCAATGTCTTGTGCCCTCTGCAGCCATCAGCTGTGGCCAGTGCCCTGTGCAGGGTCTGGGCAGGAGGCAGCTTTGGCCCTGGGTGCTTACTACTGGCCCCAAGGTCAAGGAGCCCGGAGAAGTTGGTCTCTGCCCGGGTCCAGCGGTGACCCAAGGTCCTGAATAGTGCAGTGAAAGAGGCAGGGCCCCGAGCAGATTCCGGGTCCGGCTCAGCCAGGGGAGCCAGGGAGAGGGAGCCCCAACCTGCCCTGGGAGGGCCTCACAGGTCTCATCCCCCAGGGCTTCCTGCTGTTCCACTCTTTGAGGAGGGTGGAGTCGATAGTCAGCAACACACTCCAGAGGAGACGGCTCTGTGCAAATCCCCGTCTGTGTTGCCGCATGGTCTTCCCCAGAGGATTGGGGGGGTGGTGCGGGGGCTGCTATCTACAGATGGGTAACTGGGTTTCCAGTTGTGAAAATTAAATTTGCACCAGTTTGGAACTGAATTATGATGTGACATGACAGACTTGGTTCTTCTAAGTGCCCAGCATGTCTCAGGGAGCTGATGATACACTTGAGGGACCAAAAGGCCACCAGGCCTATTATGCAGTGCATAGAGCCGCTGTGGTAGGAGGCAGACGTTGACACATAATTGAGAATACAGTATGTTTGGAGGTGACAGAATTGTAAGACAAGGAGAGTGGCTTCGCAGAGAGGCAGAGGAGAGACCTGAGGTGTGAGGGGAGTTTAAGGTGAAGGGAACTGAATCTCTTCCAGGCACTTGCTGTGCAAAACCCAGCTTTGGAACAGTGCTATGGCCCCGGGGCAGCCAGGGACGATGAGGGGAAAGCCTGGTTCTAGCCATACCTGCCTGAGAGTCCAAACCACAGCGACTGGGACAAACCAGGACCCTGTCCTCTTGGGACTCTTGGGCTCTGGGCCATGCCTGCTGGGGTGCCCACCTGTCCCAGGCTGAGCCCTGAGCAGCTCTATGCCCGGTCCCACAGTGGAGTTCCTGGCTCAGCTCAGAGTTTAAGAACCGAGTCTAGAGAGCTCATGCAGGAGGCCTGTGTTCCAGTTTCTCTTGAAAATGGAACAAAATAGATCCGGAGGCCCCTGATGGGCTTGGCTGATGGACGCTAACCAGCCTTGGGGTGGGTCCTCCACAGTGGACTCTGTGCAGGCCCCAGAGTCACCCTGTGGGTTCTGGGTGAGGCTTATTCTTCCTGTGACCAGGGTTCTGACAAGCGACAAGAAGGACGAAGGCCGTCAGATGCGAGGCCCAGCAGAGCCAGAGGCTGTGGCCACAGACCAGGGATGCTCCCAGAGCCGAGGGTCTCGGAGAGACGCCGCCCAAGGGTGTTGATCCTGCTGCTGCCTCTGGAGCCAGGGAGGCCACATTGGCTGTTTCTGCCCTAGCGTGTATAACGTGGATGCAGAGGCCCCGTGCCAGCCCTGCCCTTGGCAGCCACCCTACATGAAGCTAATACTTGCTCCCCCTGCCTCCCTGACCTGAGGTGCCCCTTGGCAGGGCCCATGGTCCCTGTCACTTAGTCAACACATGGGGCTGCACGAGTGTGAAGACACCAAGCTGCATGTCCAACTCCCTGTGCCCCTGTCCAGGTGGGGGCTGGAGGCCACGGGCTGTAGTCCTGCCTGAGTCACAAGAGCTGACTGCGCCCTCACCTCCTGGGAGCCAACTCGTCTACTCTGAGCCTGCAGCAACCACGCTCAGGAGGGTCCTGGTGGGCAGTGGCAGCAGGCATCAGAGAGAAACTAAGGAAATAAGGGGAGCTGCCCACAGAGCTCTGAGTGTGGCCCATGGGGGACACACTCTCACCCAGCAGCATTAAAGTGGGATGAGGTCTGGGATGAGCCCTGTTTGGCCGCCCACAGCCTCCCCTTGTCTACGGTCACCTGCTAGACACAGGGCACTGTTCCTAAGGTGTCCCTGGGGGAGGATATGGAAAATTTAGTGCTCCCCCTGCCCTGGAGTCTCAGTTTGCACAAACCCCATATCCTACACTGAAGGACAGCAGGATGTGCCTGTCACCTCCATGCCACCCCCACCCCCGGATTTCTCATTTAAGCCCAGTTCTTCCTCTGCACAAAAAGAAACATGGGCTCTTTGATCTAGAATTTTCCATAAAGAAAAGAAATAGCTTCCTCTTGCAGCAGGAGGCTTGGCATCTCTGAGGGCTCTCTGGTACCCATGGGGACTGTACAACCCACTGCCCATGAGTGTCTCCCTCATCTGAACCCCTGCGGAGCAAGCGGCCGTGTCCAATGCGTGTTTTCCCCCTGCTCCTGGCCCTTACCAGCCCGTGTTGAACTCCACGTGGGCATCAAAGAAGCCAACGACAGGGGCCGTGGCCACCTTCCAGCCCTGTAGTCGCGCCCGGATCAGGCCTTCCCGGCGGCTGTTGCGCACAACCTTCACGAGGCCAGGGTACCTCTTGTGGACGTACTGGTCCAGGTTGAACTTGAGCTCCACTGGAGGGGAGAGAAATGCACCTCAGCAGGGCCCCAGGCCACGGAACCCACAGCTGGGGCAAGCCCTGGAGCAAGCCCTGGTCAAGGAACAAGCCCTGGCCTCAGATCCACGTGTCATAGATGTGGAGGCCCCGCCATGGTGGGTGCAATCCATGGTGCTGCGGAGGCCACAGAGGGACAAGGCCTGGCACCACAAAGCTGGCGTTCCCATCCGTGAAGAAGAAAACAGAGCAGTTGAGATGGAGGTAAGCGATGGAGGCTGGAGGAAATGAGGCTGAATTGCCTCCCTGAAGAGGAACAAAGTCCTTTTCCTTTTTACTGATGAGCAGAATGTGGTCCACCCACAAAAGGAGATCACTGGGCCGTGAGAATGAAGGAGATGCTGACACAGGCCACATGACAGACCATGACTTCATGTAAGTGAAACACAGTCACAGAAGCACACATCCAGCTTGAGCCACGTGCAGGTGGCCCAGAGTGTCAGACTCAGAGACACAGACAGGAGGAGAGTGTGGCCGGGGCTGGGGCGGTCTGGTGTTTAGAGGGATGGAGTTTTGGTTTGGGGAGATCAAAGTGTTCTGTGAGGGGCTGGGGCTTGGCTCAGTTGGCACAGCACTGGGCTAACACACATGGGGGCCCTGGGCTGGATCCCCAGCATCACACGTATAAAAAAAAACGAGGCATGTGACGCACACCTGTAATCCCAGCACTCAGGAGGCTGGGGCAGGAAGATCAACTTGAGTTCAAGGCCAGCCTTGTCCACACAGCGAGTTCCAGGACAGCCTGGGCTACGCAGCAAGACCCTGTCTCAAAAAAAAAAAAAAAAAAAAAAAACCCGAAAAACAAAACAAAAAATAAAGAATGTGCTCTGTGGGTGGACAGTGGTGAGGGTTGCAGAACACTGCCAGCGTGTCCACACCACTAAGCACACTGGGGAATCATTACGATGTTGAGTCTTGTTTTGCATATTTTACCACAATTTAAAAAAGAAGGATGGAGAAGCAGATACTGTCCTACCATGATGTGCTGAATTGGACCCTAAATCCCTGATGGTGACCTCACAAGAAGAGGAGACAGGCAGGCAGGCAGGAAGTTGGGCCACCCGTCCAGAGCACTGGGCGCCACCTACCCTGGCATTGGAAGGCATGAGGAGCGGCCCGCCTCGCCCTGGACTGCCTCCTGGCCCCAAGCTGTGGGCTGAACTGACCCGAGGAGCCCCCACACGTGGCCCTTTGCCAAAGGGCCCTTCGCAGCCCAGGAGACAGCAACCGACCCAGAGATGAAGTTTCCTGAGCCGGTGGCCACTCACCGTGGTCACTGTTGTCGTCCACCAGGATGACCTCCTTCAGGAGCTGGGAGGGTGTGTGGTTGACCACGCTGTGCACAGCCCGCAGGATGACCGAGAGAGCCTCATCGGCGAAGATGAAGACCACAGAGACCTGAGGCAGGCTGTTGGTGTAGGTCACCTGTCTGCACCTGTGGGAGGCACAGAGGTTAGCAGGGTCACAATGGGAGCTGGGCTGGCACCCCTGGGGGAGGCCTGCCTGGCCAGCTCCCAGATCCTGTGGCCAGCAGGTCAAATGCAGTACCATCAACGGAGATGACCCAGCGTGGTGCAAGGAAACAGCGTGATCATTGTACAAATGCAGCAGCCTCCCACGTGTGGAGCTGGCGCCCTGCCTGCGGTGGCCTTTCTGACCAACAGAGAGGCTGGGAAAGGCCTCAAGTTCCACTGGTCCCACACTGAGCCCTTCTGGCACAGCAAGGAGGGGACAGGGACCATAAAGTCCATTGGAGGGAGCCCGGCTGCCCAGCTCTGCTGTCCATCCCCAAGGCTCAGCCTTAGTCGTTCCCCAACCCCAGACAGGCAGCGCCAGCCCTTCATTAGCCAGGGCTTGTTGCCCAAGGACTGTCCGGGTGGGTGGTGACAGGTGGCTGGCACAGCAGGATATGAACGTTCCATGGCGGCTGCTGAGGTGGGCGGGGTCCAAAGGGGGCCCAGCTCGAGGAATGAGGAGTCACCAACAGCCATGGCCACACCTGAGTCAAGGAGCAGGCCAGAGCAAGGCGGCACCACACTTCCAAAGCCACGTTCCAGAGGCAGGGGTGTGGCAGGGGAAGAGGGAGCAGGGAGAGCCAGAGACAGCGTCCAGGAGCCCAGGGCCATGGGAGAAGTGCCCAAAGCATGTGCAGTGGCAGCTGCTTGTGTAGTGACACAAATTCATAGGAAGCAGTGGACAGCAAGCTGGGACCAGTGTCCATGGTGAAGAAAGGGCAAAGAGGGAACAAAAAATAAGACAACTAACAAGGCAATGTAAGAGAAGGAATCCTCCCAGGAGTGTTGGCTGCCACGTAAACAGACAAAATTTCTCCTTAAAATAACAGAGGCTGCTCAATTCAGTTAAACACAGGCATGCGCTCACCTGCATTTGTTGCTTACAATAAGCACAGGGAAAATAAAGTGGCTTATAAAATGTTGGGACATGATACAATGGGAAGAGAGGTGCCACCCTCTAGGGCAGACGCAGTGTTCTGGTCACAGTGGCAGATCTTGGTGTTGACCCCGGTGCCAGGAGGGCTGACTCTGATGGAGACAAAGCAGTTCAAACCTCTCTCAGCAAGTAGCTGGGCAGCGTAGCACACTCGAGAAATGGTGGGGAAGATCTAGGAGATCCAAGGTACGGGTGTGATGCAGAAAGGCCCTGAGGGAAGGACCGTGCGGGAATCACACAGCACAGCCCCAGGGCCTCAGGAAGCCTGCTCACGGGGCATTGACGGGAAGTGATTTTGTGTTGACAAGGCAGAGAACAGTGACACTGTACAGAGCTCAGGGCCTCGCGGCCGCACAGGATAAAAACACCTCCCCCACTTGCCTAACCACACCACAGCAGCCCTGCTTCCCAATGGGGGCCTCCTGAGGCCTGGAGGCCAGCACCCCATGCAGGCCTTGTGGGGTCACAGCTCAGCCTGTAACACCAGTTACGATTGCTGCGGCCACCATGGTTTGGACGTCAGGTGCCCTCAAAAGCTTATGTGGTTCAGGCTTGGTCGCCGAAGCAGTAGGGTTCAGAGCAAGGCTCTGAGGACGTGAGAGGGCCGTGAGGGCTCTGCCCTCGCCTGTGGACTATCCATTGGTGGATTCCAGACTATTCCATTGGTGGATTCCAGACTATTCCATTGGTGGATTCCACTGGGAGGGGTGGGACAGCGGGAGGTGGCACAGGTTGGGGAAGGGGTGGAGGGGTGAGGAGGAGCAGTCCTGGAAAGATTCACCTCTTCCCAGCCCCTCCTCCTTTCCCTCTCTGCTTCCTGTCGCCATGGGGCAAGTGACTTTGCTCTGCCTCACACTCCCCAGCCTTGCCTCCAGCCCTCAGCAACGAAGCCAGTGACCACACACTGACCACAGACTGAAGCCTCTGAAACCATGACCCAAAGGTAACCCTCCCTCCTTTTCCCACAGTGACGAGAAACTGACTAACACACCACACTGGGGGGTAAGCCCAGAGTCCACACGGCCACTGCAGCATCCACGAGGTCCCTGCTTCTTCCACACCCACTCCCACTACTTCCCTGTGACACTGACCCAAGTTGACAAATGTCCTCCTGCTCCCTGTAGAGTGCAGATTCTGGAAGCGTCTTGCCCTCTTCAGACGAATGGGTCTTGGTGGTCATGATGTGAGCCAGAGTGGGGCACTGGGTTGTGAGTGCAAAAGGTGGTACCCTGGACCATTTCACATTTGAGTGGGACGAGGTCCTGATCACCATGCCAGCCTGGCCTCAGCTCTGAGTGGGAACAGCCTGAGAACCTCCAAACGTCAGAGTGGCCACAGGGCCTTGGGAATCTTTCTCTGTCCTGTGTGCCTGCTACAGTGACAAGAGCGAAGAGTACGGCAACCAGGCTCAGAGGGCAGCATGTGTGTGGGAGCCAGTGAGCGCACCTGCTCAGGGCCAGGGTGAAGTTCTAGGGAAAAGAGAGGTCTGGGGTGGGGAGAGAGGAGAAGGCATCCGTGCCTGGCCAGTGGAACCTATGAAGCACCACCAGGGGACTGAGGAATACAGTACACCCTGGGGGCTGTGTCACGGTGGGACCATGTGACCAAGGATCTGAATCATGGAGAGGCAGCGTCACAGAAGGGCCACGTCATAGAGGGGCCTCGTCAGGGAGGATCTGAGTCACTGGCGGGCCAAATCAGGGTAGCACCGTGGCACAGAGGGGCTGCATCACGGAGGGGCTGTGTCATAGTGAGCCAATTAGGAGGGCTAGACGTACTAATTCCTAGGTGAGACCTTGACAGCCAGAGGGCCTGGAGTCATCCCACCCCCTGATCGGCTGCACACACTCTGAGGCCCATATGACCAAGGGAAGTGTCCTGCTAGTAGGACCCAATACTCAAGGGTAAAGGCCGGTCTGGGGAGAACAGAAGTGACACCTCCTGGGGATGGTGTCTTCCGCTGTGGCCAACTGCCCTGCAGGGTGAGATGTCACTGTCCTGTGGCCACTGTCCCAGTTGACCTGGCTCCTGGCTTCCTGCTACACAGGCAGCGGCCGTGAGCACCTTGGGTGAACTGCACACGTTCCTTCTAGATCTTTCTCTGATTTACCTATTTATCTTGTTAATGTCTGCTAACAAATTATACTTGTATAAACTTTCATAGCTAACTAATCATTGTTTAAATTAGACGGTGTGATCTAGATGGCTCAGGTCGTCCCAGCACTACTTTGCATAAGATAATTTCCTATATTTATAATAGGATGTCTTGGTGGATTTGAAAGATAATTTTTTAAAATACTGGGTGGGTGGAAAGGGATGGCCATCCACATGCCAGATGTGTCAGGGAGGTGGTGGGGCCGTCAGCAGATGTTGTCACCACCCAGACACCCTGCTGTGCCGCCTTGAGGCTCTGTGGCTCATGTTGGTACCTCAGCCCCCTCTGCTCCTGATCCCAACACGAATGGGGGATTCTAAGCATCACGTCTTTGCCCCCATAACCTTGAGTTCCTGAGAGCCCCCCAAGTTGCTGCCTGGGCTGAGATTGGGCCCACAACCCTTTATAACCCTGGCACACCAATGCCACAAAGGAAATGGAAATAACTCTCTGTGCTGCAGCCCTCAATAACTCAGCGTAAGGGGACCAGGGGCGCGTCTCTGGACTTAGGGACACATTTGTCAGACAGAAAATAAACCAGATTCATGGTGTTTAGAAAGAACAAGGCAGCTCATCCTGGCTAACAAGGCTGGGGCCCAGCCAGGGGCTGCTGCTTCCTCCACCATCCCAGACCTGCCTCCAGCATGGCTAACTCCCGGCCACCCTCCCGGGCCCCTCGGAGCAGCCCCTACAGCTTCTGAAGTAGTCGGCACTGCCGTCTGCTTTCTCCTCGTCCATGGCTGAGCCAGGAGCTGGGCAGACCCTGGCACCTTCCTGTGGCTGGCCACACCACCCTTCTGACCTACGGAAGGGATGTGGCTCTGAGCAGAGCCTGGTGCTGTTCAAAGCAGAGGGCCCCATGGTGCTTGGCCATGGGATACATCAGGCAGCAGCGGACCACACGGATTTGCCAAAGCTGGGCCTATTCTGGCTCTCCTGTGGACACCGTCCCCACTCAGCTCTGGGACACCGTGGCTCTTCCTCAGACCAATGCACAGGGGGTGGCAGAGTAGGGCAAGGTTGGGGCTGGGACATGCACTCCAGGGATTCTGGCTCGCAGCCCAAGAGGCAAGGCCTCCTCACCAGAGACCCTTTTCAGAGGTTTAGGAAACCGCAGGCAGCAGAATGCTTGCCATCCTGGGTATATCCCCACGGACTTGGCCAGGACAGCGGTCAGGCCAGCCACGTTAATAGAAATTTATGGGGATGCCCTTCAGGCCCTCAAAGAGACAAGCATGGGGCGGGAGGAAGAGAGGGGGCAGCGTGTCTCCTGGGAAGCTGCGGCTCAGCTGTGTGATAACAGGACTCTTGTCTCCTGCCAGGGGACCTCGCTCAGCCTCACACCGGCAGGAAGTCACGCCCTCAGAAACAGTAAAGGTGTTTCTGGGAACAGCGCAGGAGAGGTTCCTGGAAGGCAGGGCACTGGGGACGCTACTGCCACTGGGCTGGGCAGGCGTCTTCCTTGGAGCATCTGACACTGCATGCGAGTGTCTCGCTCCCCCCACCCAGAACATCCATGCGAGCTCAGAATGCTCCACAAAGTGGCGACAAAATGCCCCTCTTCCTGTTGCCAGTGACAGAGCAAGGCATCGTGATGCCCATGCAGGGAAAAGAGTCAAGGGTGGAGGAAGGCCAGGCCTCCTGCGTCAAGTCCCATCTTGTCAGCCTGGGTCCACCTGTCCACCCAGGGAGCTGGTGGCGAGCCCCCCTATGCCTATGTGCATGTGTGCACATGTCCACACACGCAGAAGCACACAGTGCACATGTGCAGGCACACACACGCACACGCATGCGCACACGGCCTTTTGTCTGGGGACCCAGGCCCACCCCATGGAAACAGACTCACCTCCAACCCACTCATGTCTGGCCTCTGAAGTCCACACACACACACACACAGTGCCTGTCCACAGAGTTTGGGAAGCACACGGATCCCTGATAGGCACTTTCACATGCAGAAATGGAAAGGCATATGGACCGAGACCTGCAGGCAACTCTGTCCCCAGCCAGCTGAACCTCTGCACAGAGACATGCAACGGAGATGTGGTGTCATAGTCTCGGCCAAGGGCAGGGCGGGGCTGGGGGGGCAGACTCAGCCACATTCGCAAACACCCACATGTCAGACACAAGACACCCGGGCACACACAGACATGCACAGACACACTCACATTGACACAGACACACACAGGGCCCGGCTCCAAATCCATCAGCTCCACGTCTGAAAGGGAGCTGCAGGGCAGGCGGCCTCAGCCTGCCCCGTTTGGCTGTGTTAACCTTGGCTCTGCTGCACCAGGAGCCCGTCCAACCCTAAGAACCTAGCCCTCAGGGCCCAAGCCCCCAGGACAGCTGGGCGGTGGCTCCCAGCAGCCCTCAAGATCCAGGAGAGCATGCTGTCCCGTGGGGTTTCACAAGATGCCAGCCGCAAGGCAAAGACCACGTGAGCTACTGAGCATGGGCCACATGGGTGCGATGTGGCCTTGCTGGCCACAGCTCCACAACTGGTAAAGAGAGAAGCCAGGACGAGGGCCATCAAGCACACTGTGGTCCCAGCACTCAGGAGGCAGAGGGAGGAGGACGGCGAGTTTGAGGCCAACTGGGCTATATAATGAGATTGTCTCAGAGAGAGGGAGAGACAGAGACCAGGGCACATGCACCGTGGCCACAGCCACACAGCACAGGCCTATCTTCTCTGTTCCCCCACTTCCCTCTCTCGTTCTCTGAGACACTTGCCTTCACCACAGGTGTGAAACACAGAGGTGTTGGTGACCTGGACCAGCTTTGCCCACCAAAATGGGCCCGAGGCACCAGCTCCCAACCCAATAAATGTGCACCCGTTGGAGTTGCCTGCAAAGTTGTTCTCAGCTTAAATAATTAATATGCGTGAAGATTCTGCAAACCTGTGATGAGGCCCCCACCCTGGAACGCAGGGGAGCTTCTCAGGGAAGGTCATTCATTTTTATGATATGGTTTAATTTGGATCTGCTGGCTTCCTTTCGTCTTCCCATGGGCCAGTCTTAATAAGCAAGATCTATGTTCTGTGCTCTGTGGCATAATCAAAGCCGCTGCTTAATTAACAAAGCTACCCACCTCCAGACAAAGGGAAATCGGTGATGTACCTGATGGGCAAAGGTCCAAGGGCCCGTGTCTGAGGGGACGAAGCTGCCATGGGTCCTGGGCTACACGTGTGCACACATGTGTGCTCACACACACACATTTCCACACTCTGCGTTCACACGTGCGCTCACACCTGGCCGTAGCAGACCTTAGCAGGGGTGAAGCCCTCAAGGCAATAAAAGCCCTAGAACTCCAGACAGCACAGACTGAGTTCTCATTATTGGTTACCCACGTGATCATCCACAGGCACCTGCGGAGGCCCTGGCCTACTGAGCACCACAGAGATGGCTCCCACACACCCCACATGGCCACCCTGGGGTTCCTGGCTGGGCCTCAGAAACTGACTGCACATAACCAGCCCCCAAACCAGCGCTCTGTGAAATGGCCGCCATCTTATTTCTCATTGTGGTTCCTGGGGAGAAGGAATCTGGGGGCCTCAGCTGGGAGGCTCTGGGTTGGGGGCCGTTGTGGGGTTGCAGTCAGGCAGGCTGGACCGCTAGGAGGACCGACACCTCTCCCTGTACTAGCTCAGAGCCTGTCACACGGACCTGTCTGGCAGCCTCCAGCCTCAGAGGTCCAAGCGCCCCTTCCATCTGCCTCAACAGCTCCAGCAGTGATCCTGGCCCAGCCTCTTGCTGGCTGGTTCTGGTCATATCCATGCCCTGCCTGGCAAGACGTGGGTCACAGGCCTCACTGTGGACCCCGTGGAGCTGGGCACGAGGGGAGAGGTGGCCCAGGGCTGGGTGCTCTGACTGTGCTGGGCTCAGCTGCCCTCCCCCTGGAAGAGGTCTGCCCTGCAGGGAGAGCTTGGCTCCTCCGCTCAAGTGTCTCGGGTGGGACGAGGTGGGGATGCCTGGCCGAGGTGGACTTCGTAGGGCGGGGGTGCAGGCAGGAATCCTGTTTCTCTTGCCCTTCCCTCTCCAAGGCTGTCAGGATCCTGCGCTCGGCCCCAAGGGCTGTGAGAGTGATGGTGCCATGGGGCACACCCAGCTCCATCAAGACACACCCCAAACCTCTGTTCGAGCCAAATTTTGAGGGCAGTGGCTGGCTCCCTGGGTCTGTATCAGGACGTAAATAATTCAGACTTCTGATTTAAGAAAAGTGCCCAAAATGAAAGACACAGGCATCAAAATGACAAGTAGTGGGACTTAAACTAGCAAGTTGTTGATGTTAGGTGCTGTTGAGTCGGGTCCAATCCATAGCAACTCTATGTACAACAGAACGAAGCATTCCCTGACCCTGTGCCATGCCTGGCACTATGTCAGTGCTCCTCTGCTGTTCCTAAGGTTTTTGATGGCTGATCGTTTTGGGAATTGTTTCAGGAGTGGGTTGCCAGGTCCTTCTCCCAAACACTAGCATAGCTATCAGACTCAGCCTGGAGGTGACGTCTGTCCCCACAGCCTGTGGAACCCCTGGCAAGGGGACCTGTTCCAGAAGCGAGAGAAACTGCTCCAGACCTTGGCCCTCACAGCCACATGGACAGCACTCACTGCCACCCTCACAGCCACCCAGGACTCAAGGGCCCCAGCCCTCTTGCCTCCCTTGCCCAAGCAGAGGGCCAGCTGGGTAAAGGAGCAAGCACCTTGAATATGACTGTGGCAGGAGGTGGTGACCCAAGGCCAGGGTCAGCTCCCTTGCTCCAGTGCACCCCTCAGGGGATGGGGTCCTTCTGCACTGCCCACCTTGTCCTCCGAGCCCACCTTCCTGTCTTATCCTCAGTCAGCTTCCCACAAAGAATCCTGTACTCAGGGTCCACTGGGGACAGAGGAGCTGAACCTCACCCCATCTGCCTTCCTTCAGGCTTCTCCAGGGGATGGGCATTTGCCACCCTATGCTGTCACCAGGCCACATGTGGCCCTCTGACCCCATGCCCAGCCCTGAGCTCAGGTGTCTGAGCAGCTGCTGCTGCGAGTTCTTTCCACCCAGGGCTCCATCTGAGACCAGCAGGACAGGACCCCAGAGGAGCTGTCAGTGCCCACCCCTCGAGGTCTGGAGGCCGGGGAGGCCCTCAAGGCTGGGGACATGAGACATGGCTGGCCCCTAAAGGTATTTGTTCAGGTCGGACTCAGTCAGCACCATGTGTACCCTTAGAACAAGACACGGTGCTGGGAAATGGGGGCTGGGCCCTCAGGAACACATGCGAGCCCAGAAGCCAGGTGCATCCTCCAGTGCAGTGGTCTGGGGTGGAGGGACAAGAAACCCACAGCCCTGGCAGAAAGGCAATGATCTCTAGAACCACAAGGCTCACACCCCGTACAGCAGCGACTGTGTTGAAAGCCGGTGGGATGACCTCACCAGGTGGCCAAGGCCCTGAGTCTGAGGACCATATGTTTGGGGCCACAGCTGGAGCTCAACCTGGCAGCCCAGACACCTCCAGCTGGCCAGCATCTGGGTCCAAAGGGAAGGGGGCCAGTCCTAGGGCCAGGCGCCAAAGAGGGTGGCCACAGTGGAGAGCAGAGGAATCCAAGAGAGAGGCAGAGGCGGAGAGAGACAGAGATGGAAAGAGACTGAGAGGGAGACAGAGACTGAGACACAGAAACACAGAGAGACAGAGGGAGACAGGGGCAGAGAGACAGAGAGACAGAGACTGGGAGACAGAGGCAGCGACCGCCCGCAGCAGTGCCCCACCCGTGAGCTCCCGGCCTGTGGGCCAGGCCATGCTCACCTCTTGGGCCTGTAGTCAGGGATGGTCCTGTCCAGGGAGATGCGGTCGCTGAGCTGTGCATTGTACCCGAATTCCTCATACTTGCCCTCCGCCTCACGACTGTCATCCCGCAGGGTGGCAGCCACGCCTCCCTGGCCCAGGCCGCCGGGTCCTTCCACCAGCCCAATCGGCTTGGCAAGGCCTGGAGGGGACAAGAAGGGCATGTCAGCATGCTCCTGGGCTGCCCTGCAGCTCCCCTAGCCCCCTGCCTCCTGCTCAGTGCATCCTGTGAGTCCCAATGCTGGCGCTCAGAAAGGCCTGGCCCAGTGTCCAGTGTGCTCCGAGGCTGCAGCACTGGGGACGGGGAAGGCAGCACCCAGAGGCTGAGGCGGTCACACCTTGACACTGTGACAGTGGATGTAGGCCACCACACATCCATTGGAGTCACAACACTGCAGGAAGCCCAGCTTGGCCCCTAGGCCAGCACTGGCTCCTCATGGAACTTTGGACATCACCTGGGCCCTGTGGCAGGGGCTGTGGACGTCTGGGATCCGTGCTGACTTTTCTATAAAACTGAAACTGTCTTAAAAGTAAAGTCTACGAGTGTAAAAAAAAAATTTTTTTTTAAGTTGCAAAGAATTAAAAGATATTAAACTTTTAAAGTGAAGCCACTCCCTCCACCTGGACACCCTCAGCCTTTGTCATCCAAACCAATCACTTGTAGATTGGTGCTGAGGGTACCTGCGGCAGCCAAGGGAATGCGGAATCAAGACGCCGAGGGGGAGGAGCCAGAGGAAAGCCCCGCTGACTGTCCAGATGGCTGCTCTGCCAAGTCCCCTCTGAGGGGAATGGGGGACTCCTGGGGTGACCAGGCTGGGTGTCCTGGGAAGGGCATGGGCATGGAGGACAGTGGGCCAGGGAAAGGTCTAGGAGAGCAGACACAGCTCGGAGGGTCGCTCACAGATGACCTGGGGCCCAGCAGTGTGCAGGCATGGCTGCCCCTCACGCTCTGAGACCAGAATCTGGGCACCTCTGAAGTGGCGAGGGGCCCAGGTAAGCCAAAGATGGCACAGAGCCTGCCCCAAGCTCCCTTTTGTCAGCCTCCATAGCCAGGGCAGAAATACAGACACAAAACTATCTGACGTGATGGGGGGAGGGCACAGGGCTGCCCAACCACCCCTGTGGGGACTCTGCCTGGGCAGACTCAGTCCCGGGTGGGGTGGGGAGCAACCCCCATCCTCTGCCTTCCTCAGGGCCATGGGGCTCCACCGCTCAGCAAGCCAAGGCCTCCAGGCTCCCAGCCTCAGCATCTTCTGGAATATTCCATTTAAACTGGGGAAACATAGAGTTGGTGTTATGTGGGATTAAAGGATACACATTCAAGGTAAAATCGAAAAATGACATGACAGAAATCGCTTCCTCTTATTTTTGTCTTAATTTGGCAACCTGTCTATAAAATGGTGCTGATTTTAAGTGTCGATGTTGCAGCTGCATCTCTCGCTTTGAAAAGTCTGTGGAGAGACGTCTCCCAGAGGCAAACAGCGGCAGCTTCCAAACATAGGAGAGCAGTCTCATGGTTCACCAGTCATCAGGCCTCAGAGAGATTCTGCATCCAGCTAGAGGCAGCCGGGGCTGTCCATGAGGCGGCTGGTGCCCAGTGTTGTGACTTCACTTGTAAAGGTAAATATGTGCCTGCGGAAAACTTCAGATGGCCCCAGACATGTCGCAGCCGTGTGGTCTTGACTCTGCAAGCCTGACCCGCCAAGAAATTATTTCTTGCTGGTTTGAGCTCTTTGCATTTTGCCGGCCAACTGCACATGTGCACAATCAGCTTAGGGATCCAATTTTTGCTCTCTGAGCCTGTGACAGGTCCCTGGGCTCCTCAGCATGAAAAATGAGTTGAGTCCATTTTCACGTCCACCTACATTTCCTCCCCCGCACCACCTTCCCTCGATTTTTCTCAGCTGTGTTATATTTTTGGGTATTCTGGCGGTTCAGTTGTGACTCTCAGAGGAAGGCTGAAGGCTCTATTTCTGGGAACATCAGCCTCAGCCTGGTCCCTCGACTTCCCCAGGCTTCCTGCCTGCTGCTCCGCTTGGCCATCATCCTCCAAGATTGCCTGTGACAGCCACACCTTGACCTGTGACTGTAGTTGAACTTCCTCAAGACTTGTCCTCAGGTCAATTCCAAGTTGAGAACAAAATCAACATTTCCAACGCGTGACACCGTCAACCACATCTGTGGTGCAGCCTGGCATGGAGAGGCCATGACTGCTGAACTATAATCCCATCACTCACTGCACTCTGGCCACTTAATGAAGAATTTCCAAAGGTCAGGGCAGCGTCCACTGCTGTTGCTGATGCTTCACTTACTTCCCAGATTGTGTGGGTCTTGAGTGCTTCAGATTGGATCATGACCTTCCATCTTGATCTTCAGTGTAGGCATCTGAGGTGATGACAATAGTGTCTGCATTCCCATTCATTCTCCACAGTGCCCAGCAGGCAGGTGCTAAAAGCCACTCCAATTTACAGATGAGGAAACTGAGGCACAGAGAGGCCAAGCAACGTGTCCTGGTCATACAGTCCGTGAGCAGCAAACCTAGGACTGTCCCCAAGCAGAGCGGCTGGAACCAGACTCTCAGTGCCATATTCTGTTAAGAGGGCAAGAGATGCTTCCTATATGTGCCGAAAAGACCCACTCTGTCCCTGGATGAGGCAGGTGCAGGAGGCACCCAGAGCAGGTGGACAGAGAAGCCTAAGGCAAGCTCCGTGTAAATCTAGATGTCTTTGGGGGTTCTGGGCCTCTGTCATCACTGGGGCTTGGGGTTACCCCCTTCTCTTGGGCCTTGGGTGTCTGTGGTCAGCACAGTCGGTGACAGTGAGCGTTCCACAGAGGGCTGGGCTGGGCTGGGCTGTCCCCTGCCAACCATGACATGGAGGACCCGGGGGGTCTCTGGGAGGCTCAAGGCAACACTAGCTCACTGGATCTTAGTGACCTGTCAGTTCTCATTTCCTGGCACTTCTACAGAGCTGCCTGAGCAGATACAGACCCAGAGCAATTGCTCCTGGCTTCCCATGAGCCTCTGTCACGGCATTTTTACCAGTGGGTGGACAGAGGGCCGGCTTCTGCATGTTTTTGTCACACTTTTTCTGACACACACTGTTGCTCCATTGGCCCTGAACTCATGGCCCGGGGTCGGTGACTGGCCCTGAGGAGAGCGTCTCTATAGAGCACATGGTTTTCTCCTGAGGTCTCCACTCCAAAGGCCCCAAACAGGGCCCCAGCCCATCACCAACCAAAAGTGAGTTGGTTCTTGGTTATGGCTGTGAGCAGAACTGGGATGGCGTGGCCCTGAATGACCTAAGCTGGGAGGTGCTCATGGGTGAGTACCATGTTTTTATCACTCTGAACCTGTCCCTAAATGACCAGGAAAGAGCCATAAATGTGGACTGTGGGTCACTGATAAATCTCAGAGCCCTCCAACTTATAAACACAGAATCTGTGAATAGTGATCTACTGTGCTTTGCCCCTCTACCCACTGTGGGATGGTGAGTGAAGAGGGTGGACCATCCTCACCGGGACATCTGCATCCCTCACCATTGCTTTCCTGACACCTGAGTTGGCCCCGAGGCCTCTCTATTGCTGGCCCTAGAGCTGGAGACTCCTGGAAGGCACAGCTGCTCAGAGACCAGTGGTTCTCATGCTTGTAAACCACAGACCTCGGGCCCAGGGTGAGTGTGGATCCGTGGTGAGTGCAGCAGGACTGGCACAGCAGTCGAGCTCCCAGCAGCACTAACTGTGTGGTCTAGAGCCACATGTGGAGGACTCAGGTATGAGGCTCATCCTGTGAGCACCTGAGAGGCCGAGGGGCCAAGGCTCCACCTGGGATTGGCCAGCTGAGAGAGGCGGCATGGGCCGAACAGGGCAGATCCTCGAGGCCGGCCTGGGCTGAGGTCAGAGCTGCCTGCGTGGCCCTTGGTTCCCCCTCACGATTCCCTGGAGCCAGAAAGATCTATAACAGCTCCTGGTGGAAAACCCCAGCATTATTCTGCCTTTAAGGAAGGCCAAGCAGGGGCGCCTCCCCACGGGGCTCAGGGCCTCTCATCCTCCCGCACTCTCATCCTGGTATTGGCTCACATGCTATTTCACAAAGATTCCTTGTAAAGAAACAGACTGGATTGATCTCCCCGGGAAGCAAGGGCAGGTGGAGGAAGACAGGATGGCCACCTGGCCCTGCAGAGGCCAAGGCCACTCTCCCCATGCTGATGGTCCACAGCACCGGCCCACACTCTGTGGCTCTGCTAGACTCACTCTGAGTGGGCAGCACCTCCAGTCTGGGCACTGAGGAGGAGTAACTTTCAGGCAAGTTCAGGGAAACAGGCCCTGGAAATAGGAAACCACTGAGGCAGGGTGGTCACCAAACAGCCAGTCGAGTCACCTGAGTTCCAGTCAAACCATATGAGTCTCCTTATCCTAAGTCCCATTCTTTAAAGGAAACAGCTGTGACCCGGTCAGCAGTCACCAGGTTGAGTCCCATTCTCCTAAGTATGACAAGTCCCATGACCCAGCCAGCAGCCCCCTTGCTCATCCATTTCCAGGCAGGGACTAGGAGCAGCTGCCCTTTAACTCCACTGGGCCACACACAGGTCCCCTAACCAAGGCCTGGTCTACCAAAGTTGCTCAAAAAGTCCAGCCCAAAGAAAGGGCCATAAAAACTCCAAAGCAACAGCCCCACCTCAGCCACCCTTTTAGAAGCCCTTGATCCACACAGAGGTGTTGTCCATCCTCTCAATAAGCTCTCCCTTGCTCTCGAGTGCCTTTGGCTTTCTGCCCAGTGGGTACCCTTGCCTGTGAGGGTGACCCACAGGTGATGGGCCCTCTGCAGCCCTTCTCTGAGATGATGGCAGTGGGGCCAACCTGTGGGCTCCTAGGATGGGGACCCTGGGGTCTGAAGGAGAACGTGTGCAGGCGTGGAGAGCCAGCAGAAGGAGTGTTTATTCCTGGGTCCATGGAGCCACGGGCCGGACACCTGATGAGAAACTCTGGTCTCAGTAGGGCCTACAGACAGGTGCCGGCAGTGCCGCTCATTCTCCTCACCCCAGCCCTGTCTTCCCCATGTGCTTAGCACTGGGTGCCAGGCGGGGTTGGGGCAAAGCAGGCCTGGGTCCCACGCTGCCCTCAGGAGATGCAGAACCACAGGAAAGAGTGAACAGTCAGGCTCTGCAGACTGCAATGGGCTGAACTGCGCTCCCCCCCGCCAAATATGCTCAAGTCTTTTATCAGGCCCCGCAACTATAACCATGTTTGGAAAGCAGGTCTCTGCAGATGTCGGGTAAGACCAGGTCACACTGGGTGAGGTGGCCCCAAGCCCAACACTGCTCATGTCCTCAGCGCCAAGGGGAATCTAGACTTGGATGCACAAAGGAAGCCACCTGGCCAGGCAGAGGTGGGGCCACACGGCCACCAGGAGCTGAAAGCGGTGGAAGGACCCTCCCCTCCCTCTGGGAGCTGCCGCCTACAGACTCCTTCACTCCCCACCCCAGGCTGCAGAGCAGAGCGAACCAGGCCCTGCTGCTCTTGCTGGGTTGAGGTGTTTCTCGTGCAGCTCAGATCCACCGCCCCCACCGCACAGCACCATGAGGACCCGGCCCAACTGTGCTGGGATCTGAGGGCAGGAGGTGACAATGTAGACCCTCCCTCCTTCCAAGACGACCCACATGAGGTGGTCTTCTGAATGCACCCATACCCGCCCTCCACCCCGCAAGATGCAAGGACAGGTCGTTTTCTTGTTCTAATCCTGGGCATCTCTTCCAATGGAACCTGTAGCTTCTCTCTTCTCCGATAAGACTAACTGTGAGAACAATGGGAATTTTGCATCCATTAGCTTGGCTTTAAAACATCTGCCCACAGCTTTCCTGGGAAACAAACAAAGCCAACATCTTGAGCCAGTTATTCTGTGGACTCAGCTGAGAGCTGGCTCTCCACGCCTGCACACATTCTCCTTCAGCCCCCAGGGTCCCCATCCTGGGAACCCACAGGTTGGCCCCACTGCCATCATCTCAGAGAAGGGCTGCAGAGGGCCCATCACCTGTGGGTCACCCTGACAGGCAAGGGCACCCACTGGCAGAGGCTTATTCACTCTCACCAGTTGGGACAAGGCAGGGCCCACTGCACAGAGGAGGGACGGCCTCGTGTGAGGAGGGCAGATTCCCAGAGGACCCTCTGGCTGGGACAACAGACCACACTTCCTTCCCATGCCTTGTTTTGCTGGACGGAGCCACTGAACAGATGGACACTGGGGGTTTCAGGATGAGGCTTCCCGGGTCCTGCCTGAGCAGCTCACATACAGGGGACATGTCCCCCCAGGCAGGCATGGTCCCCTCCTTGGCAGCCCTGGCCCTCCCTTCAGGCTGCAGGCAGCAACGCAGGAAACTGTCCAGCCAGGGCTATGTTGATGCATGCAGCCTGAGCACCAGCCTCACAGGGTGCTGGACTGGCTCACAACTAGGGGCCCTCATGTACCTCAGAAGGGTGAGCCACCAGCCGGTGCCAGAGGCCAGAAGTGATGGGCATGTTGCATGCAGCCTGGATCTCTCTTTCTTCTCCCTGGATACAGCGGTTGATATGGACAGGGTTGGGAACAAGCTCCAGTGTCGTATCCGCATCTCGACACGCAGAAGTTTGTTTTTTTGCCTCCACTTAAAATTATTGTCAAAACTGTCTGCTGTGTTGTATGTGAGGCTCAAGTCCAGTCTGGATAAATCACCATGGAATATTCTACCAAATGGATGTACAAGCACTTCCTCAGCAGTTCTTATGTGCTTATGCATTGGTCTATTAATGGATAGATGGATGTATTGATAACCTATGTAGAGTGTTTACTTACTTCAGAAGCTGAGCCCAGGTCAAAGGCACAGGTATTTCTCTGGACCTCCATAACGAGTTCCCCTCTGGGAGGAACCAGCAACATATGCCTTTGCTGCTGTAGTTAGAAAGCCCATTTCTTCTGATGGAAAAAGTCATCCATGCTGATTGTAGGAAATTCTAGGAGTGCATGCACGCGGTGGCCCACATCCCGACACTGCGGGGAAAGCCAGCTCAGTATGCAGTGCTCCGTGTTGTTTTGACACGCCTGTGAAAATGGCGTCACCTCGGTTCAGCAAGCAGAGTCGCACGTGCCCGTCTGCACTCTGCTCTCATTGTTCTGCCTCGAGTGTCTTCCTGTGTTGCTGACGACTCTTCATAAACATCACTTTGATGGCTGGGAACATAAAAGGCTGATTTGTAGCTGCACCACTCACTCCTTTGTTCATTTATCAAAGTGTGCAGAGCATCTCCACAGCCAAGAGCCGTCCAGGAAGGGAAGGGACGAGACAACTGAGGCCCCCGTCTGCCCTCGCAGTTCAGTGTCCAGGCAGGGGACCAATGGCCACACAGACTGTGGTCAGAAGCCACTGAGCAAGGGCTAGTGGCAGGCAGTGCTATGAAGCCGGAGTCAAAGCCAAGGGAAGATGAGAGGGGTGAGGACTGGGCACCTAGGTAGAGGGACCCGGAGAGTTGGGTGAGCGGGAGGAGAGTGTCCTGTGGAGACTCCTGGGGGAAGGTCAACAGGAGGGAGGAGAGGATGAGGATGAGATGGGTGGAGCTTTGGGCCTGCTGAAACCCGGGTCATGGAAGGGTCTGAGCCTGGCCCGTCTGCCCCGTTTCACCTGGGGTTGTGGATGGTCTGTGCAGGGATCTTGCGGGAGACCACAGGGCTCTGGGGGCAGGGGTGGGAGGCCGACAGGAAATGTGGGGGTAGGTCTTCACTTCAGGCCCCTTGGGCAGCCAGGGGAGGGTGGTAGGATTTTGCCAAAAGAGCTTCATGTTCCACTGAAAATTAAGGGCTGGTGATGAGAGGCAGCTCTGTCAGGGTGAGAGGAGACTCGAGGGGCCGATGCCGGTGACCCCAGCCCAGAAACAGGAGAGGAGCTGGAAATCCAGCTGGGGTTCGGGAAGGGGTCTGGGGACAGCTTTGGAGGAAACACCTTGGGGCTCCAGCCCCTCCCAGGCTGCCAGCGGGTTCAACGGGAACTCAAGGCCTCTCGTTTCACTCACCACGGCTTTTGCTGCTCTCTCTACTCTGTTTTATTTTCTATTTCACTAATTTTTACTTTATCGTTTCCTTCCTTCTACTTTGTTTGGGTGCCTGTGTGCTTTTCCTAAAATCTTGAGTGATGTGCTAAGATAATTCATTTTGATTTTAGTTGTTCTGTAGGATATCAATTTAAACAATATCCTCTGAAGATGGATCTAGCTGAATTGGGCAATTTTTATATAGTGTTTTCATTGTCACTTTGTTCTAAGTAGTTTCTAATGCTTGTTGTATTTACTTAAGATTTTATTTGCAATGTGTGAATCTCTCATGTCTCTCCTGTTCCTCTTCCTACTCAGTGCGTTCTGGGCAGAGAACACAGTGTCCAGGATCCTGGGTCTTTGGTTGAGACTTTCCACGGCCTGATTCATACTTGGTTCTTGGAAACAGCCTGTGTGTTTCTGAAGAGCGAATGCATGTCATTGCTGGGGGCCCACAAGTATTCCCAGACAGCTTGGAATCCCCCGGGGCTCTGACGCTCCATGTTTGACCCGTTTCAGGGCAGGTGTGCGGTATGTGGATTGTTAACTTGCCTCTTGGTTCTTCTGACATTGCCTTTACAGTTTGAGGACGTGGTGTGAGGTGCCCGGTTCAGGACTGCAGTACTTTCCCCAGAGACAGTTTTCACAGTCGTTTTTACTGTCGCTGGCGGCACCTTTATCTTAAAGCCTTCATTCCCAGACACCCACAAAAGCCGCCTCCCTTGGCTGGTATCCACCCCACTGGCCCCTCAGACCCTCTGCCACCGCCATTTGTTTTTGTGCATCCCATCTGACTCTGGGGTGGGGAGACATGAAGCATCCCTCTGGAACCATCCTTTCCTTCTGTCTCCTCAGCTGGCATCATGCACAATCCATTGTGGCTTTGTAGCCATCACTCCTAGGTTTTTAACAGGCGCCATTGACTTGAATGGCTTCAGACCCTCCACCATGTCCAGTCTCCTCCAACAATCTCGGAACAGCCCCTGGGGGCACCAGTTCACAGTGGTGAGTTCCAGTACCACCTCTTCTGTGTCTCCAGAGTGGTCGTTGTATAAACATCGCTTTAACAGCCAAAGTCCAAGACTCATGTTAGAGGCCCTAGCACAGGGCTTCCCACGCCCGCCCCAGAATCCAGCACTTTTTCTTCCCAGGGTACAGCGACTTATGGACCAGATGGTGTGGGAACTGCCAACACCTGGAGGTGGGTCTTCCCCCTCCCCCTCCCCACCTTTCCACCTACCCTTCCGTCCTCCCATCCTTCCCCATCCACAAAGCCCCTCCCCCTACCTCCACAACATGCCTTCATTTTGCCACACTCTTGGTTTGAGGTTTGACTGATTTACAACTCAGGCTGATGATGCTCCCTTATCAATCTAAGCATAAGGTTCCAGTTCCTTCTGGTTTCTTGATATTACTACAAAATCCCCTTTGTCACTGTTGTGTTTTCTTTGGAAGACCAGCCTGTGTCTAGTGACTAACTTTTTGTGTTCTGCTCTGAGCTCACTCCTTTTCCGTTTGAGGCTAAGGTGTCCGTCTCCTGTTAACTCTGCATGTCCTTGGCCTGTCTCCTTTGTGTCTGTTTCTGCCCCAGAGCGTCTTCGAGACTCAGGCTGCATTTCATCGTGTTCTCTAGGTACCTCAGCCCCTTTCAAACGCTTCATTTCTTCTTCCTCTCTGCATTAGGCTGGGCCATCTCCTCAGGAACATTGTCCATGTCGTGAATTCTCTCTTTAGCTGTTTCTGATTCCTTGTTTAACCTACCAGTGGGTTTTTAGTTGTAAAGCTAATATATTTCACTTCTGGAAGTTCCATATTTTCTGATCCATGTTTTCTTTTTTCATAATATCTTATTATCTCATTGTGATTTTTATTCCTTTCATCTTTTAAAACATGTCAAAGATACCAGCTCGCTGTCTTCCCTAGACGCCCCATTGCCCCAAGTCTGGTCAGTGTGTCCTCCTCACAGCTCTCGGCTCCCAGCAACACTCTCCTCACTGTGTGTTCTGTAATTTTCCTGGTGAAAATCCAGGGAGGTCATTTTATCCAG
Source organism: Pedetes capensis (assembly GCA_007922755.1). Lineage (NCBI taxonomy): Eukaryota > Metazoa > Chordata > Mammalia > Rodentia > Pedetidae > Pedetes > Pedetes capensis. The sequence goes on from VMDO01000007.1 coordinate 152,230, forward strand.
AGGGTTCTGCATGGCTCAAGCAGCAGAGGGAACCCCACTTTGAGAACTGAAATTTCGCTGATTGAGTGGGTATTGACTTCCTGGGGGTGGGGGGACATGGCCGTGTGCATACTGCAAACTAGGCTCCAGGGGCTGATGCACCTCCTACATTGACACTGGGATGTGGCATCCCAGGGGACTTTGCCCCCTGCATTCGAAGTCACCTGACACAGGCGCCAGCTCACTTCAGGTCTTGCCAGGGCACCCGCCAGGTGGGCCCCGTCTTCCAGGACAGGTAAGCATGAGCCCAGTTTCTTTGCTGGGGCCAGAAAATCTTTGGGGCCTCAGCCTAGACATTGGCAAGACACAGGCTTCTGAACAAGTGCCAGGACACCCGCTGTAGGACGGCCCTGAGGGTGGTTGAAGCCCGTGTGTGGTGGGGCCCACCGGAGGCTCTGGCTGGGGCACAGCTGAACCCTGAGGTCCGGGGTGGGAGGTGGGGAAGAACCTGGATTGCAGGTGTGGCTTTGAGGTATGTTCCTCCCAAGCACATCGTACAGTGAGGGTTCCTTGGGGACAAAGAGCCAGGGGTGGGGTTCAGGTTCAAAAGAGGGAGGAGGGCAGGGCAGCAGCCTTGACCCTTTAGTGAGTCTCCAAGTAGGGTCCTGGGGCCAGCAGCATCCAGTAACCCAGGAGTGTGTCAGGAATGCAAACACTGGAGCCATTGAAACTGCCCTATGAGGAGGACCATAGAGCCCCAAGGTTTAATGGGGCCTCTAAGTGATTCCCACACAGTGAGGCTGGAAAAGGGTTCCAGGACTGGCCCAGGGTGCCTGGTTCTAGCTCATCTGCCCACTGGAGTCATCTGGGGATCCTGAAAACCGCCTCTGGACCTTCTTCCAGAGATGGATTTGATCTGACTGGACAATGGCATTCCAGGGTCTCACTATACAGTCCAGGCTGGCCTCAAACTCTCAAACCTCTTGCCTCAGCCTCCCAAGTACTGGGGTTCCAGGGTATGCCTCCATGCCCAGCTGTACACTAGAACTCTTAAAGGGCCCTCAGGCGATTCTGATGTGTGGACAAAGGGGGAGGACACACCTGGATGAACTCAGAGTTGGCCTGGTCCAGGTCCTGGTGGGTGAGGACCTCTCTGGTGCTGCCTCACAGTGGGTTGGCAGGAGGTGGGCAGCCATGGCAGCCAGGGGCCGGCACAGACCCAGGTAGAGGCCTGCTGTGGGCAGCTTCTCCTGGTGTGGATGGCTTCCAGGTGCTGGCAGAGCAGGTCCCAGGTTGTGGGAAGCAAGTGTCAAGAACAAGTATAGAGAGCAGCTTGGAGGAGCTGGCACATCCAGCACCCATCCCTGACCCACCGGAGAGCCACGTGGGGGTGGGCTCTCCCAGGATGCTCTCCACACAGGGCTCTGGCTCAGAGCCCAGGTGGCATATTTAGATTCAGAGGCAGAGGTCTGACTTGCAAGAGGAAAAGCAGCTTCCATGTGAGAATCGGGGCTGAACACACATTCCCTCCCTGCTGCAATCCGCCGGCAGTGCTGTAATTGGAAGAGATGGCTCACTTATGTGCAAGGCCGGCTAATGGCCACAGTAATTCTGCTTTTATGGAATAATCATTTGAAGTTCCTTTCCCATGACCTGAGGGAACGTGCTCTTCTAATTACAAGAGGTAATTTGGGGAGGAGATGGCTGTGTTGGATGGTGGGTGTGAGGAACTGTTTATGCTCAGAGCCAACTCAGTTTGGAAGCCGGATGTCAGCAAGGGTGACTCAGGAGCTGGTGAGGGGTTGGGCCCAGTCTCCCACACACAGCCTCCGGCTACACTCTGAGAAAATGACCACGGAGGTTCCAGGCCACACATAACACTCAGGGCATGTCAGGGATGGTAGAGAGTGGTGGGAGGGGGCTGACAGGAACACGTGTCACTCAGATCCAACTGGCTGTGACATCCAGGATCCAGGGCCAAGCGTGCCAAGTCAGAGATTGCAAAGGAAGGTAGCAATACACAGATTTCTATCTCTAAATATCAGCCATTAATTCAGTTTTGCAAAACTTGGCCTTGGGTTAGCAAGTAAACACATGCCAAGTGTGCGGGCCGGGAGGGGTGTGGGTGGTGAAGGACAGGTGTCAACTCTCAGGTCCTGATCCCTGGACCTGGGGCACATATGGCTTGGCACAGTCACAGGGACTTTGCAGGATTCCATTCAGGGGGTTAAGAGGGGCTTGGCTGGACTCTCAGTGCATCCCAGGGATCCGTAGGAGACAGAGGCACCCGAGGACTGAGGCAGAGGCTGGAGCAATGCAGTCAGAAGCCCAGTTGCTCCTGGGATGGCTGCAGCCACCCAGGGTTAGAGTGGCCACCAGACCTTGGGGTTGCACCCTGGCCTGCAGAAAGGAGAACAAGCTGCTGTTTAAAGCCCTCATTCATCATTTGTCACACCAGCCCCAGGAGGTTACTGCAGGAGGGAGGCAACTGCCAGAGAGGAAGGGAGCCACAGAAAAGGGACCGTGCCAGGCACATGGCAGCACCGGCTCCCCATTCTCCCGACCAGGAGAGCCACAGTTTGCTCTGGATGGCAGTGGCTCAGCTGGAATGCTTGCCTCCACAGGGGCCTTGACACCAGAAGTACACCTGACGGAGGTCTGTCATTGAGAGTACATGGAACCTGCTGCGTGCCATTCCCAGAAACATTTCTAAAGAGCACGGACTCCATGGAGATATGTGTTATTGTTTTTAGGTGCTGTCCAGTCGGTGTCCGACTCATAGCAACCCTATGTCCAACAGACAAAACACTTGTCAGTGCTTCTCTGCTATTCATAGGGTTTTCAATGGCTGATTGTGTTTGGGGAGTGGGCTTCTGGGTCCTTCTCCCAAGCCTACAGCACTTAGTGTTTCCAGGAGGTCTCCCATCCAAGTACTAACCAGGTCCAACCCTGCTTAGCTTCCAAGATTTGATGGGATCAGATGCCACAGTGGTATGGCTGCAGGCACCGGGATATGTAGGTTTGCTTTTAATCCACAGTCCTGTGTCTCTTTTTCCTACCTGGAACTAGGACTTAGTGCTGGAGCAGCCATCATGTGACCATGAAGTAGAATGACACACTGCAGGAAGGGAGGAACAGGAATTTAAACAGGGCTGGGTTTCGGAGGATGTCCACCAGCCCTCTGGGTCCCATATTCCACAGAAAGACATCACAATGCAGGAGGCTCTTCAGCAGGAATTCCATGACATGCAGAGATAAAGGACCCAAGTCCTTGATCGTCAAGGTCTGAGTCCTCTCACCCAGAGGGGAAGGGAAGGGAATGTGAGGAAGATGACAGCCCCACACAGGATAAGCCTGACTTCTCTCCCCATCCAGCCTTCCTGCCAAGCCCTGCGAGCCTCAGCATCCGCAGAGTCATTTCACACCTGGCCAGCCCACCTCTTCCGCACCAAGTACCTGGGCTCGTGGGCGGCAGTGACTTTCAACTTGGAAGGAAGTGTGGCTCTGAAGCTCCCTGCCTCTCTTTGAGTCACCGGTTTCCATCTGCCACAGCAACATAAGCCAACATTCTGAGGGAGGAAGCAGCCCAAGCCCTGGCCATGAGCAAGGGGAGAGGCAGAGGCAGAGGGAAGGCACCTCCGGGAAGGGTGCAGTAGTGTCACCAGAAGCAAAAGTGCATGTATGTGACATCTGAACCCCCAGGCGAGGCTGCCCACTGGGAATCTCAGCCCCACCATATTTCAGCCTTTGGACACACCATCCCTGGGGACCTGTGGCCACTGGGAGCCCAGAGAAGGGACTCGACATCAGCAGAGACCCCATAGTGGCAGGTGTGATGGGACTGACCTGCACCCACTTAAAATCACTAAGAATAAAACAATCAACAGCATAGACATCTGAAAGCAATAAATATCTGAGAAGGTGGTAAGAAATCCCGAGGCCAAAACTGAAGGTGAGTGGGAGTCCAGAGAGAGGAGAGCACTTGCAGTTTGCTTTCCCCCTAAGGGGGTATTGTGAACACTGCCAGCTTGACATTTCAAAGGGGGAAGAAATCAGAAGAGTCAAATTGAACACTGTACCCCTAAAGCAGGCCAACAAAGCTCCAAGCCCCACTCACGTGGACATATCTTTGGACTGAGTGACCCTCAAACCTCAAGGTTGGCCTCAGGCACTGCAGAGGACAAGCCCCAGGAGCCCAGAGAAGCACATGCAACCATCTCCGAGACAAATAGCTCTGCCCAGCCCCAAACTATGCCTCAGATTCATGCCCAGTGACAGCAGCCAGCACACAGCCAACACACAGCCAGCACAACAAGGCAGACAAGCAGACAAGATACTGTGAGTGAGAACCAACAGGAGACTAGAGGCAGACCTCAGACCAGGGGCTGCTTGGGACAGCGGTCTTCACTCTGCCCTCAGAACCCAAAGACACAAGCTGTCTCCACCCTAGCCTCTGTCCAGCAATCAGGACTCCACCCTTCACAGTGGGGAAGCAGCCACCATGACCTATAGGCACTCCATGCTGAGCATCCTTTGTGGGCCTTGACCTTGGCTGCTACTGAAGAGAGTGTGTGGGTGGAGAGAGGGCTGGGGACAAGCACCACATCCTATTGGCCCCCTTGCTCCTCTCTTTCTCTATAAGAATGCAGACTGATTTAAAGCACTTGGCTATTAATCTGATGCTAACAAAGTGGAGATAAAAATGAAAGCCCCTGGTTTGTCTCTAGGTAGTATCTCTCTTGTTTCCTGCTTCAATTTTACCCACTCTCTCCAAATACAATAGCTACTTCCATTACAGACAAGTCTTTTAAGAGTCCCTGGGGACCCAAACTAATAATGTATTGTCAATAGAAAAAAGACTTGACAATCCTTCCAAAACTATGAAGTCATGAATATTTTGCAGGACATAGCGATACCTGAAAAATATCTTCTCCCTGAGCCTAATCCAGTGTTTGAAGTCATCATAATAATACTTGTGTTCAAGTAATATGAATATTTATGGAGCCAAAGTAGGTGGCACAAGGAGTAATTGGAAGTGCCTGGCAATGGGGTTTCCCAGCTCTCCCCTCTACTGTAAGTGCATGAATGTCATGGGGCTCCATGCAGCAACGGGTGGCCACTGCCTCACACCGGGTCTAATGATTGCTGGGAGCAAGGGTGGCGGCATTGGGGTGTCTGTCACCTCAGTGACCACAAGTGAAGTACTGAGATGGTCACATGGCCCCTGTCTGTCCTCTGCCTCAGCTCTGCTCAAGTCCTGACCCTGGGCTCTCCTGGGATATACTTGTCCCCTGGGGCCAGCCCTGCCACAGTCACAGACAGAGACCTCAGGAGCCCTCACCCTGGGGACAGGTGCACTGACTGCCATCATTGGCGGTACAGAGGACCAGCGCCCCCCCACACACACCTCCCGCTGGCCTTCTGCAGCAGGGACACAGCCTCCTCCCTGCCGGAGCCCAGGACGGCCTGAGCAGGTGCTCAGAAGGGGCTTGTGAATGAGTGAGTGAGTGAGTGAGTGACTGGAGGCTCCCAGTTGGAAGGGAACAGAACCAGCTTGGGGCACTGTCCCCAGAGCACTGTCCAGGTGACAGTGCCCCACATACTGCCACACCGGGAGGCAAGCAGGGTCCAGGCTGTGCCAGGGTCTCCCATTGGAGCCAGGCCCGAAGGACAGTGTTGAAGTTTTGCTCTCCTGCTGTTCCCCTCCACCACTGCTCACAGCAAACAAGACCAGAGAGTCGGAGTCGAACCTGCCAACCCAGCAGCTCAGCGCCCAAATGCCAGAGCCAAGCCACCCTGGAAAAATCTCAGCCTGTGTGCCTTGGCTTCCCTACCCTATAAGTGATGGGCATAGATCCTCCCTGGCAGCTATTATGGGACAGTTCTGACGTGTCCAGCACCAGGAGGACTGGCCCGCCAAGCTCCTGCCCCACTGTGGCTCAGTCGAGTGTCCAGCGCAGAGCTGTCCACAGTCCTTGATCTTGTGGGCCCGTCTACCCTTGACAAAGCATTCACTCCCGCAGCCATAGGTCCCCATGGCCCACATCAAACGCCTATGTGGGGGATCAGAGGGCAGAAGGCACAAGGCCCAGGGGGAGTGGACAGCTGTGGAGGCTGGAGCCACTGTAGGGTGACTGGCCAGAGCACCCAAGGCAGCCTGGGCTGGGGCTGGGGGAGGTCAACCGGCTCCAGACTGTGGAAGCCGCCCCTTCCCCTGACCCAGCACCTACCAGGGGGCTGAGTCAGACTGGATCAGACCCACAGAGCCACAAGGGAAGCAGAGGGAGGGACTCCAATCTCTGCAGCTTGGAAGGGAGCCAGTGCCCCACACCCCAGTGCCAAGGGCAGCCAGGGCTCTCCGTGGCCCCGGGCAGTGTCTGTGGTCCTGAGTCTCTGACCCCAGGGACAATGCCCATTATGGTAAGCCCCAGGCAGAGATGAAGCTCTGAGCCCCACACTTGGGCCAGACTGGCTGCTCCCTTCCAATGGGGCCATGGAGCCCAGCCTGCTTTCCTGGCCCCATCCACTCCATGCCAGAGAGGAGGTCCTCCTCCTCAGGGATGGGTTTGCTTGCTCTGCAGTGTCTCAGATATTCACCCACCCACTCTCCCATCCACCCTCTCATCCACCCACCCACCCACGCACCCGTGCACCCATCTCATTGTCCACCCTCCTACCCACCCATCTGCTCCTTCACCCACTCATCTGCTCCTCTACCCATCCATCTAGCCACCCTTCTACTTACCCACCCACCCTCATCCATCCATCTATTCATCCACCTACCCACCCACCCATCTACTACTCCACCCATCCATCCGTCCACCTAATTGTCCACACTCCCATCCACTCATCCATTATCCACCCACCCACTGCATGCCTGACATCCACCCAGACATCCTGCGTTAGTCAGTTTTTGTCGCGGTGACGAAGTTTCTGACATAAATGGCATTCAAGGAGGATCAATTGCGGTTGTAGCTTCAGAGGATCCAGTCCAAGGTAAGCTGGGTCCACCGCTTTGAGCTGGAGGTGAGGTGGTGCATCACATGGCAGAAGTGCATGGCAGAGGAGGCTGCCCACCACAGGGCAGCCTGGAGGTGGGAAAAGGGCAGGAAGCAGCTGCAGCCAAGCTGCATCTTTCCTGGGCACATGCCCTCTGACCCATCTCCTCTACCTCCCACTTTCCAAAGCCTCCCACAAATGCCATCATTTTATGAATCCATTAAGAAATTAATTCATTGATTAGGTCAGAGCCCTAAGGATCCAATCACTTCCCCAAAGCTTATCAGCTGGCAACCAATCAAAACATATGAGCCTTCAGAGGACATTTCAGATTCAAACCAGAACATATGCATCCATCCACTCATCCCCCACCCATCCATCCCCTCCATCTACCTACCGATCCACTCATCCATCCATCCTATCCACCCGTCCACCACCCAGCCATCCAGCTACATATCCTCCCATTCATCCATCTACCCATCCATTCATCCATTCATCCATCCATCCATCTATCCATCCATTCATCCACCCATCCATTTATCCACCCATCCATTCACCCATCCATCCAGCTACATAACCATCCATCTATCCAGCCACTCAGCCAGCCACCCTAGCTGTCAGTGAATATTTACTGAGCACCTATTATGTGCCAGGCACCATGCTATCCATCAGTACAAATCCTGCCTTATTTTAATTTTCTTTTTCCATCTCTGTTAACATTTTGAGGACCAACAATGTGTCAGGCACTCTGCCAAGCACTTTGCATGCATCTTGCTTAATCTCCTCGATAATCCTATCATGAATTGATAACTTTTCACATTTTATAGATGTGGAAACCAAGCCACAGAGAGAGGTGTGACCCTCCCAAAGCCACTTAGTTGGAATTTGGATCTAGGTCCTTCCAACACTAAATGTACAGTTGAAACACCTTCCCTTCTCAATGCTCTTCTGACTCGTCAAACCCACCCTCTCACACTCCTGTGGGTTTCCACACCCATTAGCATGCTGCCTCAGACGGGCAATAGTGAAGGCTACCGCCTCCCTCACACCTAACCATGGGCTTTCGGAGTAGCCAAGTCACACCTGCCGTGCACTGCACAACACAGACCCCCCTGTGATGGTGGGAACTGGATTTGGCCATCTCCCTTTCTCTCTCCAGCTTCCTGTGGAAGCCAAGGTGGGGCTGCATCAGAAAGGGACATCAGGGCTGGTCCTGTGGCACTGGGCGGGAAGGTCAGGCGGACAGTACACAGCAAAAGTGAGAATCATTCAGGAAATAATAACAATGCCCCTCAAAGTCAGCCCCTTCCTCCCTAAGCACAGATCTGAGCCAGGTGTTGCTCCCAAACCTTTGCTGTTTCCTTCAGCTTGGGCGCCGCAATCCCCCCACTCCACAGAGGAGGCGCCTCAGCCAAGGCTGTGCAGGAGTGGGCGATGGGGCAGGGTTCTGAGCCAAGCAGTCCAGTTCCCCTGCCCATTAGGATGGTGACACTCTGCTCCTAACAACTGAGATGGTCTGGTTTGGGTCCCTGGCCCAGTGCTCCTGCTTTGGGAACATCAGCAGGCGTTTTCCATGTCATTCTCAAGATGGTGTGGTGTAGGCCACTGCCTAGAGAGGCAGTTCACCCCAGGGCCTATCTAGGCCCACTTGGAGGTCTGAGGCTTGTTTCCCGGGCAATAATCTTTGCCCTACACCCAGGAACTCCTGGGCATCGAGCTTCCAAAGATAGCACTGGCATCCAATCCCTCTCCTCAGACCCCTCGACACCTGATTGGTTGTTTCCAACCACCAAATGGCTCCTTATTGGACCATTCAGGAACCACCCCTGATTGGTCATTTTTATAAACCCAAATTTGCATATCTTCCCTGATTGGCCAAGGCTTGTATGGAGTGGCAGCCTCTGATTGGTCCCTGGCTAGCCCCTGAAGGGGATATAAGGGTGGTGCATGGAGAGCAGTCAGGGTTCATTCCACCTTCCGGGACAGATGAAGCAATAAAGAGCTGTGTTGAGCTGAGCACTTCTTTACTGGAAGAAAGAAGCAAGGAGCCAGCGTGGGCCTAAACTGCCAAGCTGTTCCCAGGGACTGGTGGAGTAGCCATGGGCATAAGCCTCCTTTCCATACAACGTGGTTCTCCAGTGCTTGGCCCCCTTCACCAGATGGCAGGTCTTTGGTGGCTGGTTCCTGCTCACAGCCAGAGTGAGTCCAGCGGCAGGACAACGTCCCATGGTGTGGAAATCGTCCCTTGCACAACCCAGACACCATCCATGATTTTTTCCTTGGAAATAAAGTCAAAACTCTGCATTCCAGCCCAGGGAGGCACAGAGCTGACCGGACGGAGCTATGCTATCAGACATGCAATAGCCCTTCTTGCCATGATGTGTGGAGGGGATGCTGCCCTGGCCCTGACCCAGCCAGGCCATGCCTTCTGGGCCTGTCCTGTGAGGCTTTGGGGCTGAGGTGGCCAAGTCCCACCTCCGGCATCACCTGTTTGCATGACCCCCAGAGCCCTGGTCTCTTCTGGGGCAGAATAGAACAAAAACAATGGGCTTCAAAGGTGTCTCGGGGATCCAAGGCACCCACACATCTCATGTGCTCAGAGTTGCTCCTTCGCCCACCTCGTTGTTAATACTCCAGGTGCACTTGGAACAGCCATGGGGAAATGCATGTGCACAGGTGAGCAGCTCCATCCTGGGGCCTTGCTTGGAACCATGAGGGGGGGGGGCTGTCCACCTGGAGGACTTTCTTCATCAGCAGCAGTGAGGGAGCCAGGGACGGTGTCTTGGGACAGGTGGCAGCTGCCTGCCTGGCCACCCTCACCTTGAAGCCCCAGGGGTCCTCAGTCCACTTGTCTCTCGCTTCCCTCCCTTCCCCACAGAAACGGCCTGCACAGGGCTGGACACTGTGGGCTTGCAGCTATCCCAGGGCTCAGACCCTCTGCAGGGGTGTGGCCTACCTGAAAACATGGACCACCCTCCTCCACCCTGCAACCTGCGGTCTTGGTTCAAGCAGCCCTGACAGCCTCCCCACCCATGCATAACACAGGCTGTGTTGCGCCCCTACTCTGAAGGGAAACAGACGTACTATGTGACCAAACACACACTTTAACAAATCTGTGGTGCTAAAGATGTACCAAAAAAAGAAAAAGAAAAAGAGAGAAAAGGAAGATAATTTGCAATCCTCAGCCTCAGCCCATGACCTTGCTTCTTGCCTCCTTGGAAAATTGGAGATCCCAGGAGAAGGCCCAGCCTTCCAGCTCATGTGGCGCCCGCCCTGGCTCCAACCCTTCCATCTGAGGAGCTGTCCGTGTTGAAGGTCGGGCCTGGCATCTCTGGGTCAGTCCTGTCATCAGCTTGGGGACTGGCCCAGCAATGCTCTGCTCCCCACCCCAGGCTTGCCTATCTTCCCTGCTCTCTGAGAAGTTCCAGCCACTGTCCATACCATGTGCCCTGCACTTTGCCACCCTGGAGAGATGCCAAGCTGGCCCACTGAGACGTCGTTTTCTGACTGTGCCACCCTCAGCAGGGGTTGTCTCCCAGCGCGTACTTGGCAAGACAGAGACACTGGGCTTTCACACTGAGGAGGGGGTGAGGCCAGCCAGGATCTATGCATGGGGACCTAGGATTCTGCAGAAGGTGGCCCATGTCCTGTGCAGATGGCACAACCCACAATCTACATCGCTGGTCACATCCTGCCCTGTGCCCACATCCCATGTCCTGCACTGCATACATGGCCTGTAGTCTACACTGCACACGTGTCCTACATGGCACAAGTGCCCACATATTACTCTGCACACACAGCCCACCATCCACACCCTCTGTCCGTGCCACAGAATGTGGGAGTGGGCAGGAGACTCAAGGGTAGGGAGGGGAGTAAGGGTGATCTGGGAGTCCTTGGGGTGGGGGAGATGAGGCAGGGAAAGAACAGTAAGCTGCTAGCTCTGAAACCAAGCGGGGCCATGTCCGGCACCCCCAGGTGCTGGGAAGGAGGGAAGGACCTGTCCCTGGAGCCCAGCAGACACAGCCTGCCCACCCCTGGGCCGGAGCTCACAGAGGCCTGCGCAGAATTCTGAACCAGAACCTGAGGGAATAAATTCCTGTCGCTCTGAGTCACCAGGTTTTGGGAATGCATTAAAGCAGCCACGGGAAATAAGTGAGCTCCCCTGTCTTAGCCGCTTGGACCCTCACCAGGACATGAGGGCCTAGTACAGGCTCCATACACGTTTCTCAGGGCTGCGTACCAGTGCCGTGAGCATGGCAGGTTTTGTTGAGAGACAAGATGTGGTGCATTTCAACACGGAACACTCAGCCAGGAGGGTCTACCCCAGAGACACTGTGGAGGTGACAAGGACCCTGTTGCATCCTCACCTGGCACTCAGGTTACCCCCGTGACCCAATTTTAGGAATACTTTGAACAGAACCCACATGGTCTTCTCAGTTTAACACTGTGAAAAAAAATTTTTTTGTGTGTCTATGTGAAAAACAGCTGGATTTGGGGATCAGCTACTTATAAACAGGCTGTCACCTGCTTAATGTCTCATCTAAAAGTCACCTTGCTGCTGGGCGGGTCTCCACGGTGCAGCTGCCCTGCGCCACCAAGTGAAGGGTACCCGGAGATGTCCGTGGCAGACCTGCCTCGGCATCCACAGTCCTGGGTCAGGACACCCACTCATGTGCCAAGCAGCCCCAGGGGCAGAGCATCACTCCAGGGGCTGGGCCGGCCCAGGGGTGACCCGCCAGCACCCACTGGGTCCCCAGAACTGGCACTGGGCCCCTCCCTAGGGCACTCCCAGAAGGGAGGACGTTGGGGCTCCTTCTCAAAGGGTTCCATCTCCGCCTGCCTGAGGCGCTGCCTGCAGATACAGGGCCCCGGGGGTGGGGCCCGCAGGGGCTTGCTTCCTGATGCTGCCCATGCTGCCTCCTCGGGGTGCCCACAGCGGCACCAGTGTCTCACAAGCTCCAGCACCATCCAGCAACTGGCGCAGGGAGCTACTCTCTTGGCATCTGTCAGAAGCATCACCACGGTTTGGCCAACTGGAGTTGAGATCACTTCTTTCTGAAACTCTTCCTGGAAACTCAAAGCCACCGCAACCTGAGCCACTTGGCCCTGGAAGTGGGAAGGGCCACCCTCAAGCTGTAGGGCTGCCAGGAGGGGACACAGGCCGTCCCTGCGGCTCTTACGCAGGTCTCATTATGTCCCTGGCACACGGCCAGGGCCTGAGGCCGCACTGTAAAGAGAATCACGCTTGGCTCATTACCCAGAAACAAAGCCCCAGAGCCAGGTGTCTGAGGGGCCCTCCAGGCAGGTGAGTGGCCAGGCAGAGCCAGCTGGACCCTAGGCTGGTAGCTGGCTCCAGGCCAGCCTGACCCAGAGAGGCAGGCATCATGGGAAAGCAGGGGTCGGGCAGTGGCACCATCACCTTCTCCCGCAGCTTTAGGGTCCAGCCCCCAACACCAGGATCCCAGACCCCAGGGTCGGTGATATGACATCCAGCTGGTGTTGGACACACCATGGCATCCACACTGTGCGTGACACACATGGCCCACACAGGGGTTGCTGAAATGCTGGTTCCAGGGCACACATTGGGCCTGCTGTGCCCAGCTCCCGGCGGCCTCTGCAGCTGGCCTCTGAGCTCGGCTGCCTCCGCACACCCAACCTGGTGCTGAGTCCCAGTGGAGCCAGTTCAGCAGGGAGGATGGCCAGTCACTCCGACACCAGTGCTAGCCAGGCCGCCAGGGGGGTGACGCAGCCCTCACCTGCCCCTTTCCAGGGACATTTTTGGTGTCACACCTGTGGCGAGGGGTTTCTGGTCACGGGCAGGTGGTGGGGCCGGACACTACTCAACATCAATCAACACGCAAGACACCCAGGGTGACCCAGGACAGAGCCCTCTGGCCCAGTGTCCCCAGTGCTGGTTCAGAAGCCCTGGACCGCTCCAAACCATCTGCACTGATGGTGGACAGCCTGGCTCTTGGCCACCCCTGAGCCTTGCTTTTCTCCTCTGCTAACCAGCAGCACCGTTGCTCGCTGTGCTGGGCTCATCTGGTCCCAGCAGATCCAAGGGAAATCACTGACGAGCTTTAAAATCCAGCAGGCAGCAGGGGGCATGCTGCCCTCACCTCTGCACATGAAATTCAAGTGTCCTGGGACAGAGCACGCTCATGGTCACTCTCCTCATGGAACTCCTGGCACCCACGAGGGCCTGAGGAACAGGACCGACACCCTCCCTGGGTGACAAGAGCACCAGTAGACCAGGAAGGGCCCTACGTGCCCTGACGTCCCCTCGGGCCACACTTCCCCACTCTCACCACTGGTCACCACGGGGCCTTTGCACCTGCAGACACCCTGCCCTGCCCACCCCCAGGGCCCTCTGAGGCCTGCACCTTCCTTCCATTCATGACTCAGTTCCAGTGGTGGCAGTGGCAACCCTGATGCTCTCCTGGGGGAGGGTTCTGGCCCCTGCCCGGCAGTGCGATATCCTCAGAGACTCTGGGAAGTATCCACCTGCCGTTCCCGGATCCCGGCTGCTCCAGGCATCCCTTGGTTTGTGGCCACTTTGCTCGGGTCTCTGCCTCTGTCCTTGCACTGCCTCTCAGCGTCTCTGTCTTTTCTCCTCTTCTCATGATGGCAGCGGCCCTGTGACCTCAGCCCACCTGATCCAGGATGACCTCATTTTCAATGACATCTGCAAAGACCCTATTTTCAGGCAAGGCTGCATTCTGGGGCTCAGTGGATATGAACTTTGGGGTACAGTTCACCCCTTACACTGGCCAAAGTCCCAGGTCCACCCACTTCCTCTCCATCACTCCCTCTCCTCCGTAGCATGACTCTGTCCAACTGCCTTATCTGTGCCTCCGTCCACCCCCGTGTACCTCCTGTCCACTCCCCTCCTGCTCCCTGGGAGGCAGGCCCACCTTGCTGCCTGCTATGCTCACGACTATGATGCTGGGGCAGAGCGGGCACTAACGTGTGAATGGTGGGCAGATACTGAGGAGGGCACTGTCCTCGGGTAGGGGATGGAGGCCTCCAGTGCAGGACTGGGCTTGCTGAGGCCGACACCAGCACAGGGCAGGCTTGCAAGGGTCCCCAGAGGGGCCAGTGCTTGACTCTCCCCACCCTCCCTGCTCCAGGGTGTCCTGCTCTCCACCAGGTGTGGGCGGCTCAGCAAGTGCTCCAGGAACAGTGCCACTCACTTTGCCTGGTCTGCAAGGGCTGTGGAGTGAGAGCTGCCTGGGAAGTCCAGGCTATTTCCCTGAGGAGGCAGCAGCTGAGAGGCTGGGAATGAGCTGCCCCCCACAGGGTGCTCCCATTAGACACAGTCTTGTCTCTGTGCCAAGATGATGCGGCTCTTAAGCACCTTTCACACCAGTGGAAAGCAGGCCCCTCCTTCCTGTGGGTGGAACTAGAGGGGGCCATGGGACTCATCTCTATGGGACTGATACTGAGCAGGTGGGGCGCCCTCACCCTGTCTTTCATAAAGCCCCCAGGGGAAAGGGTCACGCTGAGGCTGTGCAGGCCTCTCCTCCCCCTCCTCGGTGCTGCAAAGCACTTCCCCTTCTGAGACAGCATGAAGGTGACCGAGCTGGTCCTGAGACCTGGACCTCCCACCCTTGGTCCTCAGGGGCAGAGCTGACAAAGACACCCAAAGAGACTTAGTTCCATTGAGTCTCCAGCCAGCAAAGGATAAACTGTTTTTTCCAGATGCGGTTACCAGCCTCTGAGATGTATGGGTTGCAGAGCTGAACGGTAAGTGCACTCACTGGCTCCTGGCTTCTTCCTGGAAGCTCCCCCCACTGGACTGGCCAGCTGTGTCCCTGACAGTCAGCTCCACCCAGGCTCCACCAGTGAAACAATGAAGAAGGTCCATCAGCTTCACATCCCAAGGGTGCCCAGCCCGTGAAAGGGGCTACCTTTCAGTACCTACATGTCTGGTTGGACTTGGCAAGGACCCTGAGGGGCACAGGAGGCTGGAGGCCACGTAGCCTGGGTACGATGAGGACCAAGGGACAATCACAATGCTCCCAGGCTTCTTACTTGAGGGAGAGGCAACTGTGGACACTCTGAGGGCCACCCACATGATGCCCACCAGGGGGTGAATGGCAGCTTTCACTACCCCGAACCCACACATCTCCAAAGCCAGCACTGTGCTCCGGCCAGGCACCAAGCACATTTTTCACTTCTGTAGTAAATCCACAGTAGGGTGGCTGTGAACTGAGTGAGGGCGGCCAGCCTCTCGGTGGTCCCCAAGGAAAAGGCCGGTGAGTCAGCTGCTGTGCCATGATGAATAAGACCAGCCAGCACCCTCAGGTGGAGGAGCAGGCGTCCTGAAAACTGCACCACCTATCTGGTGGCAGTGACCCCTTCTGCTAGGATGACTGTGGTGGAACGCCATAGCTCATAAAACAGTCGCGGGTGGATGAGGATGGATGGGCTCAAGCCGGAAAGGCTGTCTGGATCAGCAGTGAGCTGTCCATGGAATTAAAACTCACGGGTGGATAAGAAACGCTTTCTGCTGGCGGTAGCGCTCCCTGACCTGTAGAGAGTCTTTGAGCGCATCCTTGATGGAGCCGCATATGCCAAGAAGATGCTCCAAGGCCCTTTTCTGGACATCAGCACCATGTGCACCTGAGCCTCCAGAGAGACATGCGTTCTGGACTGGTGAGGAGGGTGGCAGAAGCCTCTAGTCCTGCCCACCTGTGTCTCCCATTGGCTCCTCTGTCATTTCCACTGTCTTTAGCCACCTGCACAATACTGACCTCTTTGCCTGGCACTGGGTGTGAGAGATGCACCCGCTGAGCTCTGTGTATGGTCTAGCAACATGGTCGCAACCCTGAGTGAGTGGCCGTCCATGGGAGAGGAGTGGAGCATGCAGCTGATGGCCTGCCTCACATGGCACCAGGGGTGAGGATCTGCCTGGCCCCCAGGCTCCACCCCTCAGCGAGGCAGCTGGCTAGGATAATGTGGCGCCCTGCCTAGGCCCTTCAGACCTCTTTGCCCTTCTGCATCCAGAGGGTCGGAAGCAAAGGCCACCGACAACCAGCCGTTTCTTCCCCAGCCTCCCTCCCTCTGGCCTCTAAGGGCTCCACAGTTGGTAAATTCCTGTGGCTTGATTGCCAGCCACTCTCGGGCTGGGGCTTCCTGGTCAGAACTCTGAATGACACCCTTCAGCAGCCTGACTGACGCCTGCAGCTCTTCCCACCCCAGCCGTACCACCACTGTCTCCCCTGGGCCAGGGCTTCAGGGCAGGCACTGGACACCAGGAGCCCCAGCTCACCAGACTCCACTCTCAGCAGGCGATGGGCGCAGGGATCAGCAGCCTGAAGCACAGCTGAAGACTGGCTGCTCTGCTGAGCTCTGGGCTCCCACATCCCCCTCTTGTTCCCTCACTTGACCGCCTTCCTCTCTCCCAGGCAGTGCAGACCTCCATGGCAGCAACAACTTTGTTCCCACTGTGTTTATCTGCTCAGTCTATTCACCGGCAAGGCAATGCTGAGCAGCTGCCTCCTAAAATACTTAGTTCACAAAACCCATGAAGGGTCCAGACAATTAGCCGCCCACTCACAGGTCTGTGTGCACAACCTACGTGTGCTGTCTGCCCTGGCCTGGGGAGACAGAAGTCCGCACACCAGAGGGGGCTGCAGCATGGGTGTCTGCAAGGTGCATAAGCAATGGGAGCCCCAGAAGAGTTCCTGAAGGTCAGGAGAGTGAGGCCAACGTCCCAGAGGATGGCAAGTGGGGAGCAGAGGTGGGGTTTGCCAAGTGGATGGAGTCAGCACCTGGTGGGCCACAGTGAAATCTTCTGGGGTTTTTTTATCTTAAACTTTTGATAACTACAGAAATGTAGGTCCTTCTGAAGCAAGTACCTCTGCACTTATTTATTTTTCATAGTACTAGGGTTTGAGCCTAGGGCCTCATGCATGCTAGGCAAGTGCTCCACCAGTGAGCTGCACCCCAGCCTCTTTTCTATTTTGTATTTTGAGTCAGGGTCTCTAAATTGAACAGGCTGCCTCTGGCAGCTTGTGATTCTCCTGCTTCCACCTCTTGAGTCTCTGGGATTATGAGCATGCATCTTGGCACCCGGCTCCCAAGTACCTCTTTTAGCAGCTGCCACCACCAACTTTCTAATGACCTTGGCAAGTCATCCTGCCTCCTGGCTCCCAGCTCTTCTGTCCAAACCATAAGACAACCCACAGCTTTGACCATCTCTGGCCGTGATGAGGGGTGAGTGTGCGTGGGCTGGGGTGGGCCAAGTTAGCATTAGCGCACGTGCAGTCTGATTTTAGAAACTAACCCTCAACAGCAAACGGCCAGAACCAAAGGTCACCGCCCACCCCAGCACCTCTTCCACGTGCCTTTCCTCCCCTGTCATTGGGCAGCATGGGGGAAGGTCCCCTTTGAATAAGGGCCACAGTCCGGCAGCCCTGGGCTGGTGGTCACCTGCACCTCCACCTTCAATGGCTCTGGCCGTAGAAACAGAGGCGCATGCTGTCACTGCAGAGCTGTCAGTGGTCCGCAAGGGTCAAAGCCTGTGGGCAGAGGGAGCACAAAGCATGCTTTGCCCCCACCCCCACTACCAGGACAGAGGGTTCAAAGCCTACACAGCTGAGCGGGGGCCTTTCTCTCCCTGTTCTGATTCAGCTTACAGAGCTCAGGCTCAGTTCATGAGACTCTGTGCTGGTGGCACACACAACTGTGGGTGCTGTTCTTTATGTGCAATTGAATGTATTCAGAGGATGGTTTTTGTCCATAAACATTTTTTCTTGCCTAGAGCACTGAATTTAGAAGCAAACTCTCATGCACATATGGGTGGGACCACACTGCATTTCCCATGGAACATTTCCCCCTGGCCCTCTGGGTTTGAATCCATGCACACCACTTAAGCGTGCTCTGCCAAGGTCAGTAAGGTGTCCCAAGTGAAGGTCGTCGGGCTAGCATTGGGGGGACATGAGGAGTAGGGCCTGCATCTCCCAGCTCGAAGGAAGGCTGACCCCTGGCTCCCAGGACCTTCCTTCTTCCGATGGGCTCATCTAGCCAGGAAAGAATTCTGGGGAGCAACCCAGACCAAGAAAATGTAACCCATAAACCAGTTCTATGTTGGATTTCTCCCTCTCCTTCCTTAACTCAGCTGGGTTAGCATCAGACAGAAAACTCTCAGGAATCAATCTCTCATCTCTAAGATCTGGAACAGGACAAGCTGTGATGGAGTGAGCAGTCCCCTCTTCCAGGAAGTTCTCAGGGCTTTCCTCAACATCCTTGACCCAGAGATGCTGTGCGAAATTCAGGGCAAGAGGAGGGTGCCTCAGATGGCTTCACGTGAACAGGAGACAACACCACTGCTGCTCTGTCCTCTCCTGGGACCCACCTGGGATCAGTGCCAGAGTTGGGTTTCTCTCGTCACTTCATGGAACAGATGCCAAATGTCTACCAAGTTTAGATACTGTTGGGCATCATGAGGGACATACGGTGGCTTCAGCACAGGGATGGAGGAGAACAGTGGGAACAGGACACAGAACAAGGCAGGGAGAGAAGGGAGGGAAATCGGGGAGGAGGAAGGGTTTGGTGAAGGAAAGAGAAAGGACATTCAAAAACAGGAGGAGTGGGCAGGAGCGGCCTATGCTTTCCCAAGGCATGGCACCCTGCCCACCAACATTCCCTGCCAGGAAGGTGGACCTGGGGTGCCGGCTCTTCCTGCTTTCTCTCCTCCTTGGAGGGTGAAGCAAGGGACACAGCTCACAAGGTGGCTGGTCGATATGATGTTACACAATGCCAACGTGCCGTGATGTTTTTATATAATCCTCCAGCTCTCCCATAAAACAGCCCATAACAGCCAGCAAGCACATTTCAATAAGCCATGTGCTATCACCAGGACACCATCTTCCAGGAGCAGATACCCCACCAAAGTGGCCAAGCAGCTACTTGAACTAAACTTTTCTCTTATGGCTCCAGCTGGATAGCAAAGACCAGGGCACCCAATGAGCTCATGGAACTACCCCGGGGTGGGGGCAGGAGCTCTGTGGGCAACAAGGAGGCACCTGGAGAGTGGGGGTTCTGCTCTTCTACAGACCAAGCAGCCCCTTCCCCAGAGGGCATGAGGGCTCCTCCAGGCTGTGCTCAGAGGCCCCCCTGCCACCCTGCCTCCCACAGGAGGCCCCCAAAGGACCCCAGGCCTTCACCCGCACACAGCAGGCAGCTGCGGGGAGATGGAGCCTATCTGTGGATCTGCCCCAGGCATGTGCTACCTGTTCCCGGCACTTCCAAGCCACTTGGCTGGGACTGCCAACACCAAGAACAGCCACAGGAAGCAGGGATGATGGGCCTGCTGGTGCCGGAGGCTCACACCCACGTTCTGCCTTGGGGTCAGAGGCCGCTGCACTAGTCCTGCTGCACCCCAAAGTGGAAAGGCACGTGTTCTCACCAGCCTCGGCCATTGACGTGACCTGACGTGACCTGCCCCAACTTTAGGCTGACTCCCCACGCTTGTGGTGAAGTAGAGACCACCAGGAACAGATGCTTTCAAGGTCTTGGGGGCTTCCAGGTGCCACAACCTCCATCCCTGTTGGGTAGGTGACCTGCCCAGTGCTGCTGGACCCTTGGTTCCATCTGTCCACATGCTGGGGCCTCATGCTTCCTCCACATCAAAACTCCCTGCACAAGCCACGAGTGGCCACGTGAGGCTGTCTGAGCCGGTAGCCACAGCACAGGACACTGCTGGGAAGGGCAGCGTTTGTGCCCCTCCTTCCACATCTTGGAGAGGGGTCTGAGTCCAGTATAACCCTGACTCTTGTAGACCCGGGCCCTCCACCTGCACCCTGGTGCTGCCTGCTCCCACAGCAGGGCCTGGAACCTCTGCAGCAGTTCCCCCAAGTTCTCTCCCGGAGTAAGTTTGCAGTCACGGTGGGCGGCCCGGGCATTGTCCAAGTGTCCACTGGATGACTGAATGAAAGATGGGCATCCAGGTCAACACCCTCTGCAAATGATCCCTCAAAGAGCCCTCTCCTCCGCCTGCCTCGCCCTCCCAGAGCTGCCCCAAGGGGCTTGTGCCAGCGGCGTGTGCGCGGGGCGTCCCGTCCCCAGGGAGTGGGCCCCGCCCTGTACCCAGTGCCGTCCCGCTCCCAGCCCCTCCGCGCGGGGCGCTGGTGCTCACCATTGAGCTGGTTGTAGACCACCTCCTCCAAGTGGTCCAGGCGCTGCAGGATGGCCTCGCGGTCGGCCAGCGCGCCCGCCTTGGCGTGCCGGCTGCGCACCCTGCGGTCGGCGCCGCGCACGACCTGCACCAGCGCCTCGGAGCGGTCTTGCAGGCGGCAGTACACCGAGAAGAGCACGATGCCCACGAACACCAGGATGTTGACCGTCAGCAAAGTTTTGATCCTCCTGGCCACCGCCATGAGCGCGGCTGGGCGGGGCGCCTCACCCGCGGGGCATCCCTGGGGTCCGGCCGCAGGAGCCTGGGCGCGGCCGCCCCCGCGGAGACCAGGAGCCGGCGGCGCGGGGCTGGCGCTGTCCCTTCAGCACCGCCACGCGGGCTCCGCGTGCCCGCCCACCGCGGCCAGCTCTCCAGCGCGCCGGGACTGCGCGGAGCTGCGGGCGTGGGGTGCCGCGGGCATCGTCCGCAGGGCCTGCCCGGCGCGGGAGCGGCCTGGGCCGGGAGGCGGCGGGGGCTCCGCTCTGCGCGCCCCGCTCCCGCCCGCCCCGCAGCCACCGCGCCGGTGCGCAGTGACGCGGCCTCGCGCTCATCAGTATGCACGCGGCGCCCGCGCCCCGCCCGCAGCCCGCGGGACGCCCCGCCCGCCGCAGCCGGTGCACCGCCCGCCTGGCGGGCCGGGAGAGGACAGGGCGCCGGCGCCGCGCAGAGCCTCGGCTCCCCACCCCACCCCGCCAGGCTCGCGCTCCAGGCGGCCGGATCGGGAGGTGGGCCCCCAGCGTGACCCCGGGAGACGCCTGGTGTCGGGGATGCAGGTCCCGGCTCTGCGTGGACCGACTGGATGGGGTGGCTTTGTAGGGCGCAGGGACCGCGAGCAGGCGAGGGACCGCTGAGAGCCCCCTAGCTTGCCTGTCCACCTCCTGACCGGCCCAGCCTAGTGGAGGCCCCGCCCCCAGCCCACCTATTGCCACCAGGCAACTGAAACCCGGCAGGAGAGAAAACCAAGCCCTGGCCAAGCTCGGTAGGCTGGTCTTCGGAGCTCAGGGGAGAGGCTCAGCCCAAAGACCCACTACCCGCCATCTATCAGCTAACCCCAAACCAGCATTTTACAGATGAAACTGCTGGAGCTCAGAGAGGGAAGGACCTCAACAAGGTCACACAGTGTGGTGAACTGGAGCACCGGGTGAGAGTTTCTGTCTGCCTGGTTACCACTATATCCCCAGCGCCTGCCACGATTCTGACACATAGCCGGTGCTCAGTGAATTTGTTGAGTGAATAAATGACAGAATATTTATTAGGGTCTTTGTGCTTGATGCTTGATACACAGAGAGCAGAAAGACAAGGCTCCTGGGGCTTCACAGCCAGGAGCTCTGTGTGTGTATGTGCGCGTACGTGTGGGTGCATTGTGTGTGTGTGTGACGTGCATGCACACATCTGGGTGTGCAGATGCAGTATATGCTCATGTGTGCGTATGTGCATGTCTGCATATGTTCACTGCATCTGTGTGTCCGCCTGTGTGCAGGGGCCTGTGCATCCTTTGTGTGTCACGTGTGTTTGTGCATGTGTGGTCACGTGTATGCATGTGTCTGTGCATGTGGGCGAGCCATGTGTTTGTGACTGTGCACGTGTGCAATGCACTCCAGCAGGTGTCTTTCTGTGCCTGTGCGTGTCCAGTCATTCGTACGTGTGCATGTGTCTGTCTGTGTGTGTCCCTTTGAGTGTGCGTGTGTCTCTGTGTGTCCGTGTGTGTGTGTGTGTGTGTGTGTGTGTGTGTGTGTGTGGACTTTGAGGCTCCGGGTTCCCAGGCAGTGCTGTCCTCTCCAAACATGCATTTCTTGGCCTCCTTTCCCGCTTGGAGATTTTCTGCCGTTGGCAGATATGGCCGGAGCTGAAAGACCCACCTTCCTTTTCCTGGATGAGCCTTTCTTTTCTTTCTCAGGATGTTTGTCTCAAGAAATTCAGAGGACACTCTTGGGAAGGGCCCAGCCACCAG
Organism: Pedetes capensis; assembly: GCA_007922755.1. NCBI lineage: Eukaryota > Metazoa > Chordata > Mammalia > Rodentia > Pedetidae > Pedetes > Pedetes capensis. The sequence continues at coordinate 174,342 of VMDO01000007.1, forward strand.
GATGGAGGCCAGCACGCTGCAGGGTGTCCACTGTAGACCTCATCTGTGCTGAGGTGGAGCCTGGGGACGTTTCCATCACCGTCCAAGAGGCTCTCATGATGCAGCGAGCTTATGGACACTGGTCTGGTCTCCACAAGTGCCCATCCCATGATCCTCCTTTGGAATACTCTGCTGTTCTGTTGATAAAATGTTGATAATGTGCATAGGGACAGCTTTTGGAGTCACAGGACAGAGTGCTCACACAGGTGCAGCCCTGGGTGTAGGTGCTATTCTGAGCCCAGATGGCAACTGATTCTAATAGCAACAACATTAAAGCACAACATAGTATTGCCTAATTTTCCCTATGAGGAAACTGAGGCACCAAGGAGAATAAATCCTTGCTCAAGGTCATGTCGATAGCAAAGCCTAGATCTGGGCTTTAAGCCCAGACAATTCGGCTCCAGAATTGAATTTCTTAGCCACTGTCGCTTGAGAGAGAAAAATCAAATACTTTTCATTATGTTTATTGAAAGTGATGTAAAAGAGGCTTTGCAGGAGACATTATGTGGTTCATGTAGATGTGTTGTAGCGCATCCTGAAGTCTGCAAGGACTTGGTAATGCCAAGTATGCATTGCAATGTGGGCGGATCCCATTGGAAATGCGAACTCACTGCCAGGGTGGTGGGGCTCATAGGAGGGGAACACTGGGCCAGCTACCCCAATTACCTCATGTCCATCTGATTCCTAAGAGCCCCTGAGTGCCCCACTTAGCATTGGGTGCAGTGCAAGGACAAGGGCATGTGGAGGACCACAGAAGATCAACAGGCCCATTTGGAGCACAACAACGGAGGACACACCAGTAACCATGGTGCCCACCTTCTCCACTGGCTCCGTGGTGCTAATTCCAGTCCATCTTTGGTGGCCCTGGCCATTCAGGGACTCCTAGGTAGGCACCCCCACCAAGTCCCCCAGTCCCTGAGAGCTAGTGCACTGATTGATGGCTTGGGCCACCACCTGGGAAGCTGTGATGTGTCGCAGGAGCCTCGTGGTCACCACCAGACCCCAGAGGGCAGCACTTGCATTGACACAGCTGGGAAGACAGGGCAGTGGACATTTGGGTGCACCTGGGTGGGGATGTACTAGGCTCCACCTGTCAGGGTGAGGTGCTCTGCGGAGAGCTCAGCTTTGGTCAACTCACATAGCCCTGCCCTGAACTCACCCCACGCTGGCCCTGGCTCTTCCCTCGAACCACAAACAGAACTTGAATCTCTAACGTGGTTCTCATCTCTGCAGTGGAGAAAAGGGAACTTCCCATTCACCGATCTCCCTGGGCACATAGCAGGCCAGGTTCAATCTCCAAGCATATTGGCAGCAGAGGGTGCATCGTGCTGTGGTAACACAGGGCTCCCAACCCCCACAGCCTGAGCAGTGCATGGCTGTCCTCTCCTGGGCTATAAGACCCATCAGCCACCACCTTGGCTGAGGCCAGGTAGGGGAGGGAGGGCACTGGCCTGAGCTGCCAGCAGGTGCCTCATCCATTCCCACACCATCTCAGCAGGGCCACTTTGGACACTGAGACAGAGCTGCGTTGGCCCCCACAGCAGCCCCCAACCCATCACCAGCTCAAGCAGGCATATGAGCTCAGTTCAGTGAAGCTCCTGAATCCAGCCATGCCTGTAGCCCTTGATTCATTGCACAACTTCTGGTTGTATAAATCAGTACAGTTCCTCTTTTGGTTAAGTTGGTTTGGGCTGGGGCCCTGTTGTTTACTAACATAACCTATCACTAACACAAAAGATGATTTGGCCAGAGGCCAGAGGGTTCTCTGTCCTAAGAAGAGATCTCCCTTGGACTCATAGGGGGAACTTCCTGGGCTTTCCAAAGACTTTAAGAGCTGTCACCTGGACAGGCAATGGCCAGCACTCTGGGGGGCAGAACAGCAGGATGGGACCCAGCCCACCCCGCCTCTCCCTAACACCGACCCTCCCTGCATGAGGACATTCGCATCCTGTTCCCTCGCCCCTCTGTGTCTCTCCAACCCAAGGTTTTCAGCAGAACTCCCCAAAGATAAACCTCAAAGCACAGCTGTCACACAGAAGATTCATGGCAGTCATTTGTATACATGAGGCGCTCACAGACACCGTGCTCCTGTGCCGCCTTTTCATTTTATTTAGTGCAAAGGAGCAAGCTGTTCCCAAATCACATCTACACGTTCTTCATAAATCAGTGGAGTGCCTTCCGGGCCAGGCCGGACGGGCTTCCCCTTGGTGTCCTTGGCCTGTTCTCTCTGGTGCTGAGCGGTTGGGACCAACATTCCCGGGTAGAACGTCGCTGCTCTCTGCCCCTGGTGCACAGGCAGTGCTGCTGCATGGGCATCTGAAGGACTGAGTCCTGTGCTTTCTGAAGCTCCCTTCTTTGATTGTCCCGAGACCCCAGCCCCTCAGCTCCCCTGACCCGCTAACATCCTCCCCCAGGGCTTGCAGGACAGGGTCCCTCAACACTAACGCTCACGCGCCAGAGAGGTCCTGATGCTGTACCCCTGGAACAAGTGGCTTCCTGACATCCCTGGGGTGGGCACCCCAAGGTCCAGCCTTGCATCCCAGCTTCCCCCAGGGCTCACACTGGCCTTCCAGGGCTTCTCTCCAGTTTCAGACTCCAGCCCTGGGGGGGGGGGAGGCTCAGCTGTGTGGCTATGTCCAGCCCTGGGGAGGTGTGCCATATACTGGCTTCTCACAGTGAAGGCAGCCCCACACCCAGGGCCTGCTGGGAGGGGAGCCGCCTGAGTCCCCAGAGCAGCCAGACCAGCAACACCAAGAGGACCCTCAGGTCTGCAGGGGACCGAGTGGCCAGCAGTGTCCTGTGAGTGGCTCCAGCACTGGTTCAGAAAGCAGGACTCCTGAGGGCTACAGGGGAGGATCGATGAGGCTGTCCGTGGGACAGGGAGAGCTTGGGGTCCACAGAGCCCATGCGAGGGGAAGAGGGACACTGGGCTCATGGAAGGCTGGTGTGGCAGAGCTGGCAGTGACCAAGACACCTGTTGCAGGTCAGGTGACAGCAGAGGGAGGGCGCCGGGAGAGACAGGGCCAGGGAGGCTGATAGTCAAGCTGAATGGCAGCCATGCATGGGGGGCACAAATTCCTCCACCGTCTTAACCCTGGGAACTCATTTTTAGGGGGAAATCAATGGTCTTTCGAGACAGCAAAGGAAAACAATTTGCAGCTCCTCTCATCCCCCACCTGCTAGGAGCTGATAGGGCTGAAATGGCACAGGGAGCAGAGCTGACCCTCACAGGCCCTGTCCGGACCTCACTGCTCTCAACCCCACAGCAGCTAGGATGTAGCACACCCTTGCACATGCACATGCTCTCACGTGATGCCAGGCAAGTCCTTGGAACGCACCAACTTGGGTGCTTGGGTTCCAAGACTCAGTTAAGGTGACTTACAGATGAGGACCAGGCCCTCCGTGCCATCGAAGGTAAAGTTTCCTGGTCTGCAAATAAAAACGAGGGCAAATCTTTCCTTTCAGTGCTCTCTGGTACTTGACAGGTGCACTGACCCAGGTGGTGCTCTGACTCAGGCAGCTAAAAGAGGAAGGGAGCAGAGGTAGAATGGGGTGAGCCCTGAATTACCCCTGCCACCGCCTTGCAGAGCTTTGCGAAGAAGCCAGGGTCAGATGCATTCCCTCTCAGGTCCACAGGGCCATGGTCACAGGGACATTGCCTGTCTCACTGCTTTAAATTAACCACCTAGCATGGTGTGCCACAACCCCACAGAAAACAGTAGGTCCAGGCTTCAAGACTGTGGCTGTTCAAACTCCGCCAGCTCTGGCCTGGGCCTTTGCCAACTTTGCTACTATATAATTTAATCTAATTGATCAATTAAATCCAAATAATTTTTAAACAAGCTGTAATAACAGTTATATAATTTCAGTACCACATATAATTTTCTTAACAACTTTATCAAAGGAAATTGCTCACAAGGACATGCTGTCTGCCTGTGGAAACCGTGGCCTCCAGAGCTCAGGAACCGATGAGGCCTTTGTCCTTGGAATGTGGGAGCCTAGGGGTGGGAGGAGTCCACACAAAAGGAGGTGACTCCCTGCCAATCTGAGTCCTGCAGCTTCCCGAATTGCTCCTCTGCGCCAAGGGTGCAGACGAGCACATTGCCCAGCCTTGCGGGAATGGTCATCCAGTGACTGTGACATCATAGCTGGACTCTGTCACGCCGTGCTGCTGCTATCTATTGCCACAACTGTGCTGTGTGAGTGGCGGGTGGGAAGGAAACAGTTAACATTGCTCAAACTTCCGTGGTCAGCTGAGGGGCCTTCCAAGACCCCACACAGGGGAGCAGTGAGCCCTGAGGGGAAGGAGGCACAGCGCCACAGAAAGTCAGCTGCAGAAATGTCCTCTGCAGGCAGGTGGCACTGGCCACCCGAGTACCCCTGCTGCGGTCTGTCTCCCATGCAGAGGTCCCCATGAGCCCAAGTGTGGCACAGAGGCAGCTCCAGGCCTGGGATGGGGCTCACCACCGGCTCCAGAGCACTGGCAGCCAAGGCGTGGACCAGGCTAAGGGCGTTCTCACGCCACACCCTGCTGTGTGATGCCTCCCGCCAGGTGCCCCCCAGTCCTCATGCAGACTGTGCCATTGGCACCAGCACGCTGCTCCACTTTGCACATGCTGTGGCTTGAACAGGGCACCTTCAAACTCACATGCTGAGTCCTGGCCCCAGTGCCTCAGGACAGGGCTTGTTTGAAAAGGGTCGATGCAGACACAAGTAGCTGCATCATTTGGGATGTGGTCCTGCGAGTGAGGTGGCTCTCATCTAGGGCTGGGCACACTGTAGATGAGGGGACTGGACACAGATGGACAGAGAACAAGAGGACACAGGGAGAAGACAGCACCTCAGGCCCGGGAGAGGCCTGGGTGGACCCGCCCACTGTGGCCCTGATTCCCACCGCTGACCTCTGCCTGTGGGCTCCACTATAGCCACCCTAGGAAACAGAGCAGCAGAGGAGGACCTGAAGCTCAGAGCCTGTGTGGTCATTCTGCTGGCCACGAAGGTGCCCAGAGCCCAGCCTGGATGCTCAAAGGCAGGGAACGAAGCCGCAGGCCAGGTCTGTCTCCTGGCTGCTTGTGCTGCATCACAGGTGCTGCCAGAGGCTTCAGGGTCCTCACCAGGACATAGGGCAAGGTCTGACCTGAGCACTGCCCAGGGGAGACCACTGGAGCAAAAGCGACCCTGGAGAATCACCAGGGACAGGGAGCAGCAGAACGGGGCCCTGCCAGAGACGGGAGGCTTGTGTCCAGGAGAGGGCAGAGGCCTGGGCAGACCCATGCAACCCAGGGAGCAGAGGCCCTAGGCAGGTCCTGGCAGGAGGCCTGGCACCCGGCTCTCTGTCCCTGCACATGCACGTCTGTGCGCACAGGCGTCTGTGTGGGCACATGTGCCTTAGCCTGCACATGTGTACATGGTGCGTGTTTATGATGGGTACGTGTTTGGGCACATGTACATTGAGTCACATGCTGTACAAGGACATCTGGTCCAGGACAGACCCCATACACAGCATCGCTCTGTACATCACATCACCCTGACATTGTAGCCAGCTGAGTACAGCATGCTATGACTGTCACAGGTTGGAGCTGCCCCATGACACACGCCTCAGAACGCACTCCACTGTGGAGTGATGCAGGATGGCACTGTGTGTGCAGCATGTATCTGTGTCTATGTGCATGCACAGTGTGCACACGTGCATGTGTGTAGGTGCAGGGACGCATGTGTGGTGTGCACACTGTGGTACCTGTGTGTACTTTCCTGTATGCACACGTGTGGTATATATGCTCACAGGGGCCAAGTTGCCGATCCTTGGCTTTTTCCAGCACTGGGGGATCAGTAGAGTCCTGGGGGGCTGGTGTTGGCGGCCTCTCCCAAGTCCTTCCAGGTATGGAGGGACTCAGAGACCTATCTTCCTTGGAGACCCCAAATTCAGGGAAATCATGGGACACAGCTGAGTCCACACCTTGGCAAGTTTCCTCACGTATTGAAGCCTCAGCCTGAGCCTCACCCCAACACCTACTCCTCCTGGCGGGTCTTGCAGGGAGTGCTCTCATGGTGCTAGCCACATGGCAGCACTGTGCTGGTGTGTGCTCCCACCCTGCCCTATGGGCAGCTCAGTTCATGTCAGACAATGCCACCTGTGAGGGTGGTGGCTTCTGTTGCCACGTGGAGGAAGAGAGGCCAGTGTGGCAGGGCCAAAGCTGACCTCTGCATCGGACCCTTGCACACTTCCAGCCCAGCACATCTGGTTCTGAGTGGCCATCATAACTCACTGGCCAGGTACTTCCACAGCAGGTGTAAATTCTACCATGGTCTAGAGCCAGAAGCCTCTGGCATCGGTGGGCTGGGCTCTCTGAGGCTGGGAGCAGACCCAGCCCACGCCTCTCTAGCAGAGGTGATGGGCGGCAATCCCTGGTGTTCCTAGCAGACACATCAGCCCATCTCTGTCCATGTTTTCTAGTGGCCGTCCCCTCCCTCCGAGTGGCTGTGTCTGGCTTTCCCCTTTTAGAAGGGCTTTAGGCATATTGGCCCCCACATGTCTGTCTGTTTTTCCTTAAGCTTAAGGAACTGAAGAAAAAACTCAAGCCTCAAGTGGCAATAGTGAAAGATTCTACAGGAAAAATATTAAATGATGCAGAAAACATCAAAAGAAGGTAGAAGGAATATACAGAGTCATTATACAAAAAAGAATTGGTGGATGACCAACCATTTCAAGAGGTTGCATATGATGAGGAATCAATGGTATTGAAGGACGAAGTGGAAGTTGACTGGAAGAAATTGGTGAAACACACGAACAGGAATTGATGGAATACCAATAGAGGTGTTTCAACAAACAAATGCAGCACTGGAGGTGCTAACATGTTTATATCAAGAGATTTGGAAAACAGCTACCTGTCCAACTGACTGGAAGAGATCCATAGTTGTGCCTATTCCCAAGAAAGGAGATTCAACTGAATGTGGAAACTATCGAACCATATCATTAATATCACATGCAAGCAAAATTTTACTAAAGATCATTCAAAAGTGACTGCAGCAGTATATAGACAAGGAACTGCTGGAAAATCAACCCAGATTCAGAAAAAGGCATGGAATTAGGAACATCATTGCTGATGTCATATGGATATTAGCTGAAAGCAGAGAATATCAGAAAGATGTCTATGTTTTATCAACTATGCAAAGGCATTTGACAATGTGAATCAAAATAAATTATGGATAACATTGCAAAGAATGGGAATACCAGAGCACCTAATTATACTCATGAGGAATCTGTACATGGACCAGGAGGCAGTCGTTCAAACAGAACAAGGAAACACTACTTGGTTTAAAGTTGAGAAAGGTGTGCATCAGGGCTGTATCTTTTTACCATATCTCTTCAATTTCCGTGCTGAGCAAATAATCTGAGAAGCTGAACTTTATGAAGAAGAACGTGGCATCAGGATTGGAGGAAGACTCATTAACAACTGCATTATGCAGATGATACAACTCTGCTTGCTGAAAGTAAAGAAGATTTGAAACATTTACTGATGAAGCTCAAAGAACACAGCCTTCAGTATGGATTGCAACTCAACATCAACAAAGCAAAAATCCTCACAACTGGGTCAGTATGCAACTTTATGATAAATGGAGAAAAAATTGAGGTGTCCACAATTTTGCTTTACTTGGTTCTACAATCAACACCCGTAGAAGCAGCAGTCAAGAAATCAAAAGACACATTGATTTGGGAAAAGTGGTGGCAAAAAATCTCTGTAAAGTACTGAAAAGTAAAGATGTCACATTGAAAACAAAGGTTTGACTTACTCATGCTGAGATATTTTCAGTCATGTTATATGGTTGTGAAAGCTGGACATTGAGCAAAGGAGACAGGAAAAGAATTGATGCTTTTGAATTATGGTGCTGGAGATGAATATTGGATACACCAATATTGGACTGCCAAAAGAACCAACAGATCTGTCCTAGAAGAAATGCAACCAGAGTGCTCCTTGGAAGCAAGGATGGCTAGACTGCATCTTATTTATTTTGGACAGGTAGTCAGGAGAGGCCAATCCCTAGAGAAAGACATCACGTTTGGTAGAATGGCAGATCAATGAAAAGAAGGAAAACCCTCCATCAGATGGATTGACACAGTGTCTGCAACAATAGGCTTAAACATAAATAAGTTCGTGGGCCTGGCACAGAATCGGGGAGTGTTTCATTCTGCTGTACACAGGGTTTCTATGAGTCGGACTCAACTCAATGGCACCTAACAACAACAACAGTCATATTGGGATCTGCAGCCATACCACTGTATGTCCGATCCTGTCAGATCTTGGAAGCTAAGTAGGGTCAGGCCTGGTTAGTACCTAGGTGGGAGACCACCTGGGGACATCAGGTGCTGTAAGCTTGGGAGAAGGACCCGGCAACCCACTTGCAAAAAACAGTCAGCCATTGAAAACCCTATGAACAGCAGAGACTCACTGACAATAATCTTTTGCATGTTGTGTGTAGGATCGCTGAGTCGAACACCAACTCTACAGCACCTAACAACAACAAGGCATTTGGGGTTAGGGTCATCCTACTTCACTGTGGCCGTATCTTAACTAATCACAAGCAGTAACTCTATTTCAAAGCAAGGCCCCATTCACAGGCCTGGGGCAAGGGCTTCATCCTACAACTGTCGGGTGCACATCTGAACCCCTAGCAGCCAGTGCAGAACCTGTACCTGGGACAAGTCATTCACGCTCTCTGGGCCTGCCTTTCTCTGCCTGAGAAACAGGCTGTCATTCCACTAGGGCTGTCCTGAGGATCTCTGAACAAGCACGCAGAATAGCAAGACCTCCCTATGGGTGGGACTCAAGGGATATCAGCCATTGCTACTATGGATGGGAATAAGGATGCAGCCTCCCCAAGCCCCACCCGCCTCTAGCCCCTCTTAGCTCCATGTTCCTCCCCAAAATTCCTTTCAGTTCGCCTCACAGCCCAGAGAGGGGCATCTCCTCCCAGCCAGGCCCAGCACAGAGAGCTGTCCTTGGCCCAGCCCCCATCAGCGCTCATGGTACTGCTGGGAAATTCCCAAGATTTCTCCTTAAATGCAGCAACAAAGCTTCCACTAATTCTTCATAAATGTTCCCACAGGCTCCAATTACAGGCTTCTGTGGAACTGAGTTTTCCCAAACAAGTACCATTTTAATTTGAATATCAAGCACTTTTCACAGCAGGGCTGCTGTGACTCTAACAGAGCCAAGCTGCTTTGGAAAGAGCTGGCGACTCTGGCCCTGGAATCCTCTTCCCTGATGACCTCCTCCTCCCTGGGATCCTCCTCCTCCCTCAAGTCCTCCTCCCTAGGGTCCTCCTCCTCCCTGAGATTTTCCTGAGAGCCTCCTCACTGAGGTCTTCTTCCCAGGGTCCTCCTCCCCTGAGATCCTTCTCCATAGGGTCCTCCTCCTTGGGGTCATGCTCCTCCCTGAGGTCCTGCACCCTGGGATGTTCTTCTTCCCTGGGGTCCTCCTCCTCTCTTGAGGTCCTCCTCCTCGCTGAGGTCCTGCCCTGGGTCCTCCTCTCCAGAGTCTTCCTCCTCCCCTGAGGTCCTCCTCCCTTAAATCTTCCTTCCTGAAATCTTCCTCCTTGGCTTCCTTCTCCCGGGGTCATCTCTCCAGAGTCCTCCTCCTCCCCTGGTGTCCTCCTCACCATCTCTATCACTGCTACCTGCGTTTTCTAAGGATATGCTCTTGGGCTCAGGACTCCCCAGACCCTAGAATGGAGGCACATGGATTTGGGGGGACTTGGAGTTTGTGGAGGCTGGAGCCCTGGGAGGGACCTTGACTGGCCTTCCTGGAAACCACACTGAAGAGCTTTGGGTCTGCCTCCCAAGGCTCCCTGGCTTTATCTTGCCTCTCCTTCACCTCACCATCTTCTCAAAGACAGCTTCCCAGGGTTCCTGGCAGATATGTCAGTGTGCCTACCAATGCTTCTTCCAGCTTTGAGTTATTTGGGAATATCTGCACATCTCGACAGTTCATATGTAAAATATTTCTACTGTCTCTAGGAGTATCAGGGAATGTGGAAAAGTGAAACTGAGCAAGGATTGTTGCTTCCAGGAGGAGTTCATGCAAAGTCCATTTCCCCATATTCCCTGTCCAGCACATGTTGGCCATCTATTTTGCCTCCCTAGCCAATGAACTTTCATATTTGTGGCAGCTTTTGTAGAAAACACTGGCCTCTCTTCAGATCTCCTGCACCAGGACTAACGTGCCACCACTATCACCATGATCATTACCACTACCACCACCATCACCACCACCATCGTCACCATCACCACCATCACCACCATCACCATCACCATCACCATCATCACCATCATCATCTCCATCATCAGCATCATTGTACACACACAACAGAGGGTTTCATCAGATTGACTTTGGTCCCTCTGACCCCACAGGCTCACACCCTTGTGTTGCCACTCCATACAAGTCCATACAGTTATGTCAGAGCTGGGGAGTGAGGGATTGAGAGTGAGTGGAGGTGGAGGTTGAAACTGTGTGTTAAGAAGACCCACTTTGCTCTGTCCTGAGGATGTGTTGGTGAAGCTGCTCATGCAGCACAGCTGGCTTTGGCCCCACGTCCACTGGAGGAAGGAGGGGTCATGCCATTTGTTCTTATAATTGCCATCTGTTACTTGGCTGCCCAGCATCTGCTTCCCTCTCCCAAAACTGTAAGGTTTCTTTGAGGATCCAGCATGGTGAATGTGAGGTCAGGCAATTCCCTGCTCAGGAAATGGCCAATGGGGATCATTTGGCCTGTGATCATTTTCCAGCCCTTGCCTAGGGACTGGTTCTAGGGCGGCCTTGTGGCCCAAATCAGGCCAAGGTGACTTACTCTTGGACTTTTTAGAGGATGGTAAATGCACCCTTTTTCCATCGGATCTGTGTGTCTGACAGGATGTGGTGAGGAGCTTCTGGGAGTATTTTCACTAGCAGTGGTGGAGTAAGCCCAAGAGGGAAGCACTCAGTGAGAGCACAGCTGGCAGCTAGAGACAGCGCTGGAGTCTCTGGGACGCCCTCTGACCCTGGGCCCTCTGGACCTGAGCCCACCTGCAGAACAAATAGACTCACTTTCTGCTCTGCCGTTTTGAAATGGGCTCTGTCACTTACAATCAAAATGGTCTTAGCGCACTCACTCCCTCCCCTGATGACCTCCTGGAAGTGTCCCCAGCAGCCAGGTTTCTATGGGGCTCAAAAATCACATAATCCACTCAGCTTCAATTTCCTTCTCCTAGAAGTAGGTGAGTGCGTCCACCTCAATGAGTAAGGCACTGCTATGTGTCACCCCAGACGCCTCTTTGGAGTTAGCAGGAGGTGGACATTCAAAAGCCTTGGTTCTGTCTGTCCACCCAGCTCTGCAGTGGCCTCTCTTCTGGACTCTAGGGCAACAGGATGATTCACATGGTCCAGATCCGGGCACTCGCCTAACCAGGAGCCCTGTCCTTTGAGAGTTTGAGCTAGGCCAGCCATGTCCTCTGGGACCAGGCAAGGAATAGGCCCTATTTCCTTGAGAATTAGGAGGAAGCTGGGAGTTTGGTGGTCTCTCCAGACATCCTGGCCCAGCCCCAGGGAGTCTGTGAACACTTGTGTGTGAAAGTAGACATAAAAATCTGAAAATGAGGGGCTAGAGATGTGGCTCAGTGCTTGAGTACTTTTCTAGCAGGTGCAAGGCCCTGGGATCCAGCTCTTATACCAAAAACTTTAATTAATTAATTAATTAATTAATTACAAAGTTGCATGCAATAAAAAAAATCATTAAGTGAAAAGATGCAAGAGATGGCAGCTGTCTATACTTTCACCTTTGGTGACCTGCACCCTCCTCAGACCCTCTGGTCCCTCCCCTCTCTTCTCTCTGCTCCAGTGCCTGCCCTGCCATCTCTAAGTCCTCCCCTCCCCCCATGTCTCCTCAGCCAGCTGGACGTGGACAGGTGTGGAAGATGGCAGGGAGTGCTCATGCCCATGTACACAGTCAGGCCTTGCTCCTTGTTTTTGGAATAATAGCCCCATTTCCCGGTTGTTTTGGGAGTCATAGTAACCCCAACCTGAAAGCCATGCTGCACTTCTGCCACTCCAGGCCCCAGGAGAAAGGGCTTCTTGGAGTCTTCTCCAGACGGTGGGATTCAGCATTGGCTGGATTCTGCCTAGGAAGAGCCTGCTAGACTTGCTACAGGGCCTGCAATTATAAGGACACTTCTGCCTCACACTGGTTAAATACCTTTCCACTGAGCACCACTCCTGCCACCACTCCTGGGCTACCTCTGCACAGAGGGACCCGCAGCTGTGCTCAAGGGGCCACAGCCTCCCAGCCTGCTCCACCCAAGCTTAAGCAACCGGGATCAGGCTACTGGACACGCTAGCCGGGGCTCCCCAGCCCACCGCCTGGGGTCTTCTCATGTTCATCATGTTTTATGTGGACCTGCCTCCCACACACACTGTGCCTACTATCCACACATAAGACAGGACAGGCTACTTACTGTACAGGGCTCTCACTACACATGTGGCCTGTCTCATGTGGTGCCTCAATTGCCCTGGCAGACAGCAGGGCAGAGATCAAGCAGTATGGTAGATAACACTGGCACTAAAGACCTTGCAAGAAGCTGAAACAGCTGAAAGAGCCCCATGCCCTCACTTTGCAGAACACATTGGACCCCCGGGGCCTAATGCCCAGGCCCAGAACTGAGATCCCCCCTTGCCCAGCCCCTACACACACCAGGAGCGCTGCCCTCCCACTGCTGTCCTCAGCCCCAGTGCTGGGCTGTGGGCTGTGGGCTGTGAGCAGGCAGTGCTGGGAGGAACGGATTTGTGATCCAGCGAGGACCATATGCTCCTTCCCAAAGAAGACGCTTCACAAGTGGATGGATCCAACCCTCGTCTTCCTGCCAACACGCCATGCTGGCTTTTCCAGAGCATGGATCCAAATGCTACCTCTCCTGTCTTCCCCAGTACAGGAAGCAGGGACAGAACCTGAATAAATAATGATTGCTCTGGGAGCAGACAAAATCTTGTTTAGCAACTCCTTCCCCCTCCCCTGGGCCTGGAGAATGGGGGAGGCTGCTGGAAACTGGCTTTTCAATTCTGCATTCCCAAGAGGGATGGGCATATGCAGGGTCGTGGACCCTGAGAAGCAGCAGCTGAGACCGTGGTCCTGGGGTGCAGTTAGGCAGTGCACAGCCTGGGGGAATGTTCCACTCAGGACCCCCTCCCTGAGCCCCAGGAGCATCCTAGAGGCAACATGTCACCTCTGCAGAAAGCACTTGACCTATGAGCTGGTCGCTTGTTGGCAGGAACAGCTTCCCTTTGGTATTTGTCTCAAAGTCTGGTGGAAACTGGGGTGGGATTTTCAGGGGTGCCTCAGTCTGGGAGGGTCCCTAACATCAGGATGCTGCACATGGTCAGAGCCGCAGGGTGGAGATTTGGCACAGATGCTCTGTCCAGGTGGAGAGGAGATGGGGGTGGTACTGCTGAGACAGCCCTGTGTGCAGCTGACATTTCCCAGGCTTCTTTGCTGCCAGGGGTGATCACGTGGTGGGGCCTGATCCCAGCACATGGACAGACACAATGCCCTTCTGGGGAGGACCACAGGAACGCCTTGTACCCATCCTCACCTCGGCTCCCAAGCACCGGCTGGATGAAGAGGACTAGAGGGTCAGAGCGGGACAGAGGCACGGGACAGGTAAGAGCCTGTTCACTCCAGGACAGCTTGGGCTGTGCGGGGCTGAGTCTGCACATGCCAACCAGAGTAGACTGCACTGGAGGATGGCATTTGCTTCCCCAATGCCACAGAAGTTTTGTGACTGGACCTATCCCAGCAGCCAGCACATTGTGCGTTCACTGACATGGCTCTGAGCCACACCGGGAGAGCAGTCAGGGCCTTCTCTGTGGCAGAAAGCCTGGCTGGAGGCCCCTAGAGGGACACATGGAATGCCCCACTCCTGAAACTGGGAGGTTCCAGGCCGTAGTGGTTGAGGAATGGCTGGGCCAAGGGCCCCAGTGCCACACTCCCTCCTTTGCATGGCCTCTCGCTGGCTCCCTGAGGACTGGGCTGGTGCACCTGCCACCAGTCCTTGGGGAAGAGCTCGGCTCTGGTCTGCCTTGTAGGTCACAGGTCTGGGGACATGAACCATCCCTATTCAGGACAAGGCATGCTGAGCCCTCAGCTCAGGGTCACACAGAAAGGAGGGCATCCCCAAGCAGAGAAGGCCACCTGTCACTCCAGACCAGTCAGTGGAGCACTGCAAAGAACTGGGCTTCATGGCATGAGATGTTCCCCAGCCCCCATGCCCTCCTCTTTGGGGCCCTAGAAACCCCTTGGAAAGCAGCACCCTGCTGCAGGGGCCTGGGTTGCCCCACTTCTCAGCCCCCTTGCTGACCTCCAATGTGGCTGGCCAGAGCCCTCCCTCTGGCCATGATTCCACAACAGGAGTGGGGACAAGACTGGGGACACCAGAGGCTCTGAGACAAGAGAGCCACCCACCTCCCGCCACAGGAGAAGGCAGGAAATCTGTTCACACAGAGAGCCCAGCTGAACAAGAGAGCCCCCCCGCCAACCCCTTCCAACTCCTTTGCCAGTTAGCGTGAGTCGTTTTCTGTCACTTGTACCTGAACAACCTGGAAAGCACAGAGCTGGTCCCTAGACTCCTTCCTTCTTAACTGCGATACTCCTCAGATCTACCCGGAGTTATTCCTATTATCTGTGGCCCAGAGCATGGCCTGCGTGTGTCAGAAACGGACCCTTCATGTACAGTGGGGATGAGGCCTGGCCTCAGAGTTCCCTCAATCTTTCCTCCAGGACTCGCCAGGGTCCTCAGACCCCACCCCACCGCCACCAAGGGGAGCTCCCGCCCACTAAAAATAGTTGTGATCAACTTGATGTGGACAGCTGATGTTTTCTCAACCTTATAGCATAAGTCCCGCTCCCAAAAACCAGTCTGCCATTGAAAACCCTATGAATAGCAGAGAAGCACTGACAAAGTGTTTCACCTGTTATATGTAGGGTTGCTATGAGTCGGATACCGACTTGATAGCACCTAACAACAACAACAACATAGCCTAAGTGTGGAATGTGGCTTTAGAAAACATGGTGAGTTTCTGTGGTCTCTGCTGTGGTTGGGATGTGGTCCCCAGAGATTTGTGTGCCAGGATCATGGCCCCCATGTGGCCATGCTGGGGTGGGGCCTGGTGGGGTTTTGAGGTCACTGGAGCTGCTTTTGGAAGGAATTGATGTCATTCTCGGGACCCCCGTGGGATCCCACAGGAGTGGGTGTTGTAAAGTGGCGCTGGCCCCTGACCCTCCCGCTTCCTGTCCTGTGGTCAGCAGCTCTGCTCCCACTTTACCATGTCAGGATGCAGTCCAGGGCCTTGGACAGAGGCTGAACAGATGGGGCCACTTGACCTGCACTTCCAGCTCCAGCTCTGTGAGATGAATAAATTTGCAGCATTTTGTTATAGCAACAGAAAGCAGATGAAGACAGCCAAAGTCAATCTTACAACCACATGTGAATGGAGTCTCTGCACATGGGAAAGCAGCCTGAAGCCCATACCCTCCTCTCCAGACGCTCTAGAGCCACTCCTGCCTGGGGCTCCAGGTCCTCACGGGCCACCCAGAGCTCCCAGTGCCCCCACCATGCCCATACCCTCCTCTGATGAACTTGATATTTCCAAGAAGGGGCACATAGTGTCCTGCCAGGCACCTGGGTCACCCTGGAGCTCAGGTCCATTGTTCCTGCCCACAGGGTGTTGCCTCTGAGGGGAGAATTTGGGACCACGGTCTGTGCCCCATGGTCCCCAGCTAGGACCTTCCCTTCTCTGCCCTGGTGGGGATCCACCCAGGATGCCGAGGATGCTGGAAGATGGCAGCCAGCCCCAGCTTTATCTCTGCAGGAATGAACCCCTGCCCAGGCAGGAAGCTGAGGCCCTGGCACAGGAACCTTCCTGTGAAGAGATAGGAAGGCATGTTTCGGATGTGCACCCCAGCTCTCCTTTCCCTGCACTGGGATGCCTGGAGAGAGAGAGACAGAGAGAGAAACAGAGACAGAGACGAAGCAAGCAGGGAGGCAGGGACATCTCAGCCCCACACAGAGCGGCATCCTAGCCATTACGTGGCTGAAGCTCCAGCTTCTGGGGGGCGGGGTTTCTACCATTTCAGCCCCTCCATCTGGTATGTTCCGACTCACTCTGTGTTGTTTACTTTCTAAAACTTTGTGTTCGCAGGGTCTGCGATTGGGAGCAACTGTGTGTGGAAAGCTGCACTTTCCCTCATATGTTCCAGCGGCGCAGAACAGCTTGCTCTCAGCCCTCTAAAAACAAACCGGGAAAGAAGAAGGAAGAAGGCTTGCCAAGCCCTTTCCCACTGAGGCAAGGAGCCTAAAGATTCTGGAAGGACAGAGACACCTCTCTGAAGGGGGCGGGGGATCACCCGGTATCAGAGGTGGTGGGAAGGGTGCCTGGCCTACAGAACAAGGTGCTGGGTGTGGGGCCAGCAGAAGGGCCCTCCGTGCAGGCGAGCAGTGCCCAGCAGCCTCCAAACCCACCCTCCTCTGGCTCAGCTCCAGGACTCAGCCCACTCTGCCCAGGACCCAGAGGAGACAGTGGTGAGCAACCCCTGCAGCAGAAGACAATCCCCGGGGAACGGGGCCAGTGGTGAGGTGGGGTGTCCAGCTCCATTGGAGTGCCAAGCACGGACTGCGTCCCGCCCTTCACGTCCAGGCTGTTGGTGGTGAGCTGGAAGGCTGCTCCAGCAGCTCCGAAAGTCTAACTGGGGAAATGCGGGTGGAGTCTGGAGCCTGAGTCCTGCCCGGCTCTGCTGCCCTTGTGCACCTCGCTTCTCTCGTCTCTGTCCTGCTGCTGGCTTCATCCTCTCCCAGGAGCTGCTTCATCTCCAGGCCACAACAGAGCCCTGGTAAAGATAAAGGTCATTCCTGCCTCCCTTGCACCTAAGTGTGACCATGTGACTACACCTGGCCAGACTGGAGGCCAGAGCAGCTGCTGGATGCTTACCTTGAGCCCCCGGAGAGGGCATCTGACACAGCACGGGCCTGGGAGAAGCAGAGGCCTGGGCATGACACCCTCCGGCTGAACTGGCCACAGGGACCAGTGGCATTTGGGCCACCTGCACCATTATTTGCATGTCTGCTGGTCCCAAGTTAGGAGGCCCCGGGATTCTGGCTAGCCTATCTTGGGTCAGGCCCCATGAGGTCGGGAATGCAGCAAGCTCTAGGGGAGGAGCCCCGTTCCACCAGGACGGACATCCTGCTGGCAACACCCCAGCCCCAGCAGTCAGGCACAAGTCTGCACTGGCCTAAAAAAGACCAGGTGGGAGGCAGATGAGCAGGGAAGTCCCAGTCCTGCACCGGCTCGTGCTCTAGGCTGGCGACAGCCCAGCACTCACTTGGCCGGTCTCAAGGTGAGGACAGCTGGGGCCTCTGCTCCCCTCCACCTGGACACCTCCTGTGTGGGTCACTTCCTTGCACCACTTACTGCCCTCTCTCCAGCCCACTGTCCACCAGGGCCACTTGGGGTCATGTGAACTGCTAGGTTCGTCCCTCCCTGGAGTGACAGGGACTTACTTCTCCCTTCTGAAAGCAGCAAGGAATCCTCAAATCCTTCAGGCCTGGCCAATCGGGGAGGGGCCTCCCTGAGTGCCCACTGTGTTCTTACACCCATCGTCCTATGCTGGTCCCTCCTCAGCCCCAGACCCTTCCATCTGGCAGTCCCTGAGCTTGGCCCCTGGGTGCATCTTTGTAGGTCACTAGCCAGCAGCTCTTCCATGGGCCCAGTGATCCCCAGACTTATTCCTGAGGCCACTGTCTGTGGATGGGGTGGCTCAGTATATTCCACATACCCAGCGGCCTCTATCCTGGGAAGCCCACTCTGCCCCGTGAGACCCCAGTAGCATGGTTTCTTCTGTCCTTATGGCCCACACTGCTTTTAGAGATGAGATTCATGTCTACAAGAGCCATGATGCCTGGCTCTGCCTCCCATTATGCCTCAACTCTTGTTTCTCTCTTCCTTTCTGAATCCAACCACCCTGGTCCTCCACACTCCTCAGATGTACAGAGTCGTCTCCTACCCTAAGGCCTTTGCACATGCCACTCCTGCCACTTGTGCTCTCTCAGCCCTTGTGGCTCCCTTCCATCAAGCCAGCTGCCAATCGCCTTTCATGTCTTAGCCTCTTTTACCCCCAGAGCATGCTGACTCCTGTGCATCTCTCATCAGCTCTAATCTTCCTTTCATAGCTCTTACCAGGGCTTACAGCAATGTCAGTGTGTGAGTCTTTGGTTAGCATCTCTTTCCTGATGGTTGGAGGCCCCTGAGGACCAAGTTGTCTGACGGCTCTCCAGGACACAGATGTGCCGATAAGTGACAGAGGGAAGACATGGCCCCCATGGCCCAGCCCTTTCAGCCTCCTGGGATCTGGTCCCAGTACAAGGAATTCGCACCCAAGTCGGACACTGTCACTAGAAATGTCCCCTCCTGCGGCTCCCGTCTGCCATCTCTGTGATGCACTGTATCTGCAGCCACTTCTAATTCAACCCAAGCTGCATGTGGAGAGGAGCCGGAGCTGGCCTCGAGGAGGGATAGCCAAACAGGACGTCCTTCGTGTCACCAGGACAAAGCGGTGAAATTGCTTCCATTATCTTCAAGCTTTTATTATCCTGGCTATTGATCTTCTCTTTAATGAAGCCCATAATTAAGCCACCAGGATGCGAGGCTGGTCCTAATGAACATGCCGTCAGCACAGCTCAACTGCCATGAAGGAGAAAGGCCGTCTCCTTGGTCCCACCACTGCACCATGGGTGGCAGGAAGGATGGGGACCACAGGCAGCCCCCAGGTGCCTCCTGTCACCGGCCTCAGAGGGGCCACCTAGCTCAGCCTGACACATGGGGCCTGGTCCTGCCCGTGGGCCAAAGAGTCAGGAGGGGAACTGTCAGGTGCAGGGACGCGGGGTGGGGCTCCTCCCACTCTGCTGTGGTTAGAGGTGGCAGGAAGTCCTATGTCTCCAGCCCAATGCCATGGGAGCCAGCGGTCTTCCTCTGGTTCTTCTGAGCATCCTTCACCAGGCCCTGGACTTTCCTGACAAGACAGACACCTGCTCTGTTTGCCTGCTCAGAATGCAGCACTCCTCGGCTGGGGGGGAATCCCCTCTCCCTAGGAGTCGCCCCAACTCTCTGTGCCCAGTGTGGTGAGGCTGACCACAGCACCTGCTTCAGGGTGGACCTCTGCCCTTGTCCAGGCCAGGCAGTGCATTCCACCCCCAGCCCAGAGTGGGCATGTGGCCCAGCCAGGCAAAATCAGATTCAACCCCCAGATTCACTCCAGGTATTTAGAGACAGGGTCTTCTGGGGGCCACTTCATAGCCATCCTGCCTGAGGATGCAGCAATCCCCGAGAAACCAAAAGAACTAAGATAAAAGAAGAAAAAAGAAGATACTAAAAATGAGATTTCAGCACCTGGATACAGCTTCTGTCGTTCACTTTAGTGGCTACTCTGTCCTTCACTTTAGTCACAGGAGCTCTTTTTGTCTGGACCCAATGTGAATTAAGTTTCTGTCAATTAAAACTGAAGTAGGGGTCACACAGTCACGATCAGCCCATGCCTCCCCTCGATCCCCCTGGATCTCCCCCTTCAGGGCTGTGTGGTAACACTTTTTGATGCCAGCCCTGCAGTCCTGCAGACACCAGTCCAAGGAGGCAGAGTCTTAGATGTTCACCTGGCCTCTGGCTGTGTTCTTTCATTTACCTCAGGCAGCAGGCAGCCCCACATGGTGCCACATCAGGCTGGAAGGACAATGAGATCTTGCCTTAGCTCCACGATGTGGGAGGAGCCCCAGCACAGGCACTCCGTGCTGCTTCCTCACAGCTGTGTCTGTCCAACATCACTGCTTCCAAACAAACCTCCAAGCAACTCAGCATGGAAGTCTGTGCCTTGTTGGAAGATGACACCTACACTTTGGGCAGGGGCTGCATGGAGGCCCTGTGTCTGCCCTTGGACCCAACTGAGTCAGCTGGGCAGGGCAGGGACTGCGCTTCCCAGATGACTCCGCCATTGTCCAAAGCTTGCTCCGGGTCTAAGTCTCCCATGGCCTCTGTCTCCCATGGCCTCCCGAGGGCTGCATGGGGAGAGTTTCAGGGTCAAGGTGTCATTGAGGACCGAGGACTGGGGAGACGCCTCTCCTCAGACCCTGCCCCAGAAGCCCCTCTCACTGCTCCCTCCACCCTCGAGATGCGGTCCACTTAAGGCATATGCCATGCCTGCCTCAATGGGGGGGAGGGGACATCAGGGTCACCCATAAGATGAATGTGGGAACAGACATGCTCTGGGCTGATTCACAGCCCCCAGAGGATGTTGGTCCCACCTCAGGTCCTCCGATATGACCTGACTTAGAGCCAGTCTTCATAGCTGTCCGAGTTAAGGGAGACCATTGTGGGCCCCAGTACAACATGGCCATCTCCTTCTCAGGCCCACACACAGGAGAAGGCTCTCGCTCCGCAGCCCACAGGAGACACATCAGGATCACTCCAGCTGCTGGCACCTTGACCTTGAACCTCCAGCCTCTGGACGGAGAGACCATGAGTCTCAGTGTCCCAGCTGCCCAGTCTGTGGCAGTTTGCCACAGCAAGCAGTGACACTAACCCAGGTACCACATAGCAGCTTTGGAAAACACACCTTGCCTCAGGGTCCTAGGAACATTGAATCCCAGCAGGGAAGGAGGCAGATGCCTGGGAAACAGGGAGGAAAAGGCTCAGCTGGGCTGGGCCGGAGCCAGGAGGAGGGGGAGCCAGCACCCCTGGGAATCAGTAACAGAGACCCCAGGAGTCCACCCAGTCTGGCCCTGGTGTGTCACAAGCTGATGACTGACCTCAGGCTGCATCTCCACAGCCTGTCTGAAGACTGGTCAGCCACAACCGTGCCAAGCAGGCAGCATGTTCTTCAGCCCATCACCCATCCCACCTGCCTTTCTCAGGGTCCTGCTCAGGGCACACGGCCCCTTGTCCTCCCAGTGAGCACCTCCAAGGCCTCCCAGCTCGAGGCTGATGCTGCTCAACCCTTGCTGGACCTGCAAGCTGAGTGGCTCCCCTTCTCACACGCACAGCCTCTGGGTTGATGGTCCCTCCACAGTGACTCATTCTGTCCTCCTCTGGGGAAGCCCTGCCCTATCTCTCTGCAAACAAGAGGCTCTGCTCAGGCCGACATCCTGATGCAGATGAAGGCCACGCTCAGCATCAGGAACCAACAGGAAACTCAGCCAGGTGTCCACAGTCGTGGCTGCTAGGGGCTGCAGTCCAGGTCCTGGTTCATCCCCGGGATGCTCTGCTGCTGGCCACTGATGCCCCCTCATGGGGGATCCCATTCCCAACTCCCTTGCAGGTTCTCAAGGGCTCGGGAGGGAGTTCTCTTCAGTGAGAGACAGCACATCATCTAAGATGCTACTGCAAATTACACAGTAAATACATGATTACTTCCCTCCTCAAATTACAGGTAATTACACCTGGACTAAGTGTAATAATTACAGACAAAGCGCTGTTGATCCAATCATCAGGCCAGTGTTTGCTCAGCAAACCTGCCCTGCACAAGAATTTGTGCACGTGTTGGAGCTGCAGAAAAGAAGAAAATCGCATCTGAAATATTCTCTGTTCCACTCTGCAGGAGCCAGTGGGAAGGACCCCTCTGCTGAGGCTGCTGGCCCTGCCTGTCTCCTGGCTATGAGACAGGATGGAGCGGGGAGGCTGCTTGGCCCCGCCCCATGACCCCACTAGTCTTTCCCCTCAGAGCTGAGGCTCCTGCCATCCCTGGCACCCTCCAACCGGAACCTCTCTCCACGGAGTTCCAGCTTTGGGTCCATCAGACCTAATCTGTCCCGGCTTTGCTTCTTGGTCACTGTGTAGACCCTCCCAGAGCCTCATTTTCCTCTTTTATAAAGTAAGCACAGCAACACCACCTTCTTGGGTTTCTGGAGGATGAAATCAACAGTTTTCTCATGGGGGTCTTAGTGCAGGGAGCTCCACAGTGCACACAGTGACAGACATGTGTCCTATGCACCCATCTAAACCACTGGGGCACCATGCAGAGTGGCCCTCATGTGACTGTGGACTTAGCTTGTGACCAGCTGCACTACCGGCTCACCAGAGGTCACTGAAGCACACCCAGTGCAGGTGGCGAGGAGGACAGTGGGGATGTCTCTGAACCTCTCTAAAAGGCAAAGTGCGCTGCTTCTTAAACCCTAATGTCCACTCTTACTTCCTACCTGTCGCCCCAGCTCATGTCTCATCCCCACCCAGTCCTGCTATGGCTGAGTTTCTGGTCTTCCTTGGTGGCTTGATTTTTTCCAGATGTGTTACAGGTCAGCAGCGGTCAGCTGTCTATCCCCTCTTCCTCCTGACCCTCTCCGCCTGGGTTGCCTCCTTGAGGTGGCCATGGTAGAGCCCTAGAAATGACATTCCTGACATCCTCACAGTGAGAATATGTGTCAGAGTTTGGGTCAAAGAGGAAGAAGTAGAAATCTCCAGGAGATTTTTGAAAAAGCTTCATTCTTCTGACTTACATGTTACCCCGCTTTCTGCTTTTTTGTTTTGAATGTGCACATAATGGCTGGAGGTGCAGCAGTCATTTTTCAGCCATGAGGTCTAAGGGCACTCGGTATGGACTGCTGTGCAGGAAGGGAGTCTGTGTTATCACTGACATCCCCAAGCAGCTCTTCGCACCTTGCCCTCCCCATTTGCCTTCCCCATCCCCCGCCGTCTACTAAGGTTTCTGTTTGGTACAGCTGAGCATATCCCAAGTGGCATGCTGCCTTTGGGCCAGACCTGCAGCTCCAGGAGCTGTGACCCAGTAGACAACCCTGCACCTCGGCCTTGGCCATTACCAATGAATCCCAATGACTCAGGCTTCCAACCAAATAATGAGAGGTTCTGAGTGACAGAAAGCCACAGGGGAAGAGGCCTCCTGCTGGGTTGCGGGCGTTCTCTTTGGAGCTGGCCCTTGGAACTGGCTCTTGGGGTGGCCTTGGCCAGTGTGGAGAAAGAGCCGCTCACCCTCCTGGCCCAGAGCTCCTGCTCCCTAGGCAGATGGAGTGGAGGCCTCAGGCCTCCGGTTGAGTCATCTAAGGAAGCGGAGCTGGGAGAGCTGCGCTTAGAACCACAGGCCTGCCTCCCCGCCCAGGGATAGCAGAGCCACCTCCATAGCACTTCCGTGGCACCATGTGGGTGTGAGCGGCACCAGTAGGCGGGTGCCAGCTCCACTTCCTCTTAATTTTCTTAATTTAAACAAAAAGGAAACTTTTCATTTTCTCTGCACATTTGTGTATCTTGGCCCCCCTCCTGGGCCCAGACACCCAGCTACATGAGGAGTTCCTGGCTCAGCTATCCTTCCCTTCCCCTGATGGCATCTCCTTTTTCAGAGGAACCCAGGCAGGGCCAGGTGCTGGGCTTGTCATTGCTGGCCTCTCCTGGCTCTGCTGGCCATGAGGCCCCTTGACCTTGGAGACCACAAGCCAGTAGCTCCCAAGTCACCTCCAGCACAAATGGTGGCAGGAGATGGTGACACCCCCAGCCCATCTGGACAACAGTGACGGAGAGCAGGACAAAGTTGACAGCCACAGATCTCAGTCCTCAGGGTTATGTCACCAGGGGGCGGAGCTCTGGTGGGGCTCCAGGGGCGGGGCTCCAGGGGCAGGTCCTCGTGCTGCTCCAATTGTATGACAAGCACCTGGCACAGGGCTTTGCCCTCAGGGAGGGAACAGCCAGAGTTGCCTCCAGCTGTGCCTGAGGTTCAGCCCCACACCTTGGTACCCAAGAGCAGCTCTGGGGGAAGAGGTGTATGTAAGGGACTTTGGGGGATACAGTAAGCCACTGGCACCTGGAACCCCACTGTCAGGGCCAGATCCTCCAGGGTCCCCACAGCATCACACAGAAGCACTGAGCCGCTCAACCTGCTGAGCACCTTGAGGGCAGGGAAGAGGTGGGGACTCCCCAGCTACCCCTGCGGCAGTGTCACCGCCCTAGAGCAGCAAGGCAGGTGACAGGTGAGCACTCAGCTTGTCAGATACTCAGCCTTGACCTGGGCCAAGTGTGAAATCACAAGTGAAGCATTCTATCCCTGCAACTGAAATGCACCCAGAGTAGTAGGGCGGACCACCTCCCTCCAGAGACTCAGACTGGCTGCCAAGGTGTCTGTGCCCAACAAAGCACCCTGAGATGGCCAGGCAGCACTGCACCGCCAGGCTTCATGTCCACCCAAGGCCCTTGTGTCCTTTTTTAGAGTGAGGACAATTTCCCTGAACCCCCCCCCCCCATGGACTCTGCCTGAGTCCCTTGCTAGAACTGCCTGGTCAGCTTGGTGTCTCCACCTCCTCTCATGGCCAATGGAGTTCCAGAGTTGGCTGAGTCCCAGGGAGCACCTGCCGGGAGCTGAGCTGCCCCAGGGTCAAGTTGCCTTAGTAACCAGCAATTCTGGCCCTTCCTGCAGAACCATGTGGCTGGACACAGCCTCAAGGTGCAAGGCAGGAGGGGGCAGCCCAGGGGGGATGGTGCAGGTGAGTATCGGGGCAGAGTGAGAGGCCGGGTGACTTGGAGGAAGTCTTCCTGGTCACCCAGGACCCAACTACCTCTACCCTGACTATTACTAGTCACCCTTTCTGTCCCAAACAGGCAGAATCTTCCCAGGTCCACCCTACCTTTCCTCATGCCCAGCACACCCAGGCCCATCCTCTGCAGCCAAGGAGGATGCCACACCAGATCCCCATCTATGCAGGGAGGGCAGTGCTGTGGGTTGACCCTGAGCTGCCCAGGCAGCGTTAGAGAAGAGGTCCAGTCAGCAAGTATCTGCTGGAAGTGCGCACGCATGTACACATACACACACACACCCACACAGACATCCACATGTGTCTACCCACATACATGCACGGAGTACACACATGTCCTCAGGCGTACATACACAAGCTTGTGCAGCACACACCCATGAGCACACGCACACATGGTCACAGGCACACTGGCACAGGGTGCTCGTGCACAGCATGCACGCTCATGCACGCTCATGCACCAGCCCACGTTTAGGTCTAGCCACAGAAGCAGCAGCTAATTTATGTGTCCAATTATAAATATAATTACATTTCTGAATCCATTAACATGACTATTCTGCAAATACATGACTCAGTATGTGGCGAATGGGGATGAGATTCATGACTGCCGATGAGCCAGCTCTGGGAATTTTAATTTTTATTTCACTTGAAATTCAGAACCAAATAATAACAGTGCCGCTTGGGTGGAACACACTTCCACTTTCAATTACAACAGGAGCAATCGTTTCTCAGCAATGCCCACAGCAGCCCCCCAGAGGCTGCATCCCGATTGGTGGAGGAGGAGCCCAGCCGCAGCGTCAGAGCGGCCCTGGGGAGAGACCTTGGGCTGTTGGACAGAGCAAAGGTGTGGCCTCAGGAGGTGAGAGCCCGGCAGCCCCAGCCCACATGAGCAATGGTCAACAGTTCTTCTGGGCTCAGCTTCATCCCCTGGCACCCAGCCTCCTGAATGCACCTCCACTCACACAAGAACCAAAGACCCAGCTTGGGAGACCCTGAAGGCTCACTTCACAGCAGGAAGTCAAGAACCATGCTCTGGGTCCACTCAGGAGGTAGGCCTGGCCTTGAGGTCACAGCCCTCAACTGAAGGACGCTGGTATCAAGCCCACAAATGGCCTTCGGACCTGAACTGTGGCAGCAGCCTGCCCTTGGGCTGCCAGTCTGCTTGAGGATGCTCACCGATACACAGGGCACCTGCAGGCCACTGCGGGTGGAGTCTGACTTGGGCAGGGGGCCCCGGGAAACCGTGAGGGTTTTAAAAAGCACAGAGGCCATCTAGCACATCCAAAACTGTGAGCTACAGCAATCCTCCTCCCTCAAGCTGTTTCTCTCAGGTATTTTGGCCCCAGCTATGCAAAAGCTAAGTCACACATTCCTACAAACATCAGTGACTTACATAATCAGGCAAACATTTATTTTTTGCATGTTGAATTACAAAGAAAAGCAAATACATTACAAATAACATGCCTCAATGACCACCTTCTTAGAACACAGGCTCTAGCTCTGTCTGCCCTTCAAGATCGCACCCCACCCTGGGCCAAATCCCCCCAAACATTCTACCTGGGACAGATTCAGTTTCACTCTAAAGCCAGAGACACATCTTTATTTCTAGGCAATTTATTTAAGAGCCTCCTAAAACCTACTAACTTCCAGACTGGAAATCATTTAAAATCAAATGTGTTTCCTTCCCAATAAAACTTGAGATCAGTCTCTGCTCTGGAGGCAGAGGTAAGCATCCTCTCAGGAGGCCCTGCACTGCTGGACGAGCCCCAGGGCCCTGCCCCACGTGGCCAGGGTGGTGGGAGGGGGGTGGGGGAACCTGAGGCACCTCTCCCACTCCAGGCTGCTTCCAGACCTGGGCTCAACCGCATGCTTCCCATTTATGCCGTGAGCCCAAGGCTTCCTCACAGCAGTAGAGATTCCCTGGGCTCTCTAGAGGCCACTGGCTCAGTCCTCGAGTCCCCAGGCGGCTCCCTGCCTGGCCCACCCTCCCCTCCTCCTCACAAGGTCAGTTTCTTTCACGGCAGCAATGTTAGCAACAAGACCCCTGGAGCTCAGGGGCTTTCAACATCCGGCCTTTCGTTGGCTCTTGAGTTGGCAGGTCAGGATCAGGCTGGGCTAGGCCGGCCTCCTCTGTTCCAGCTCCTCTGTCGCCCCACAGCCCCAGCCCAGCTAGACCTCGGACCCTGTCCCCCAGGGCACTCATGGCCTCAGGCTCACCTGCCTGGGTGGCCCTTGGTGCTGTCAGAGAATGAGCCAAGAGGGGTGAGAGCTTCCATCCTCGGCTGTGTCACAGCCACCAACATCCCACTGAGGACCCCAATGGGTAGCTCCGAGCCACCTGTAGAAAGAAGAGGAGAATTAGAGCCAGGATAGGTCTCTATCCCTCACTTAGCCCCTGCCCTCAGCCACACGGGCCACACTGCCCCACGAACTGGTGCTGCTATCCTTCCTGGCCACTAGGTAAGTGTGCCATCTGCACAGTGCCTCAGCTTCCTCTTCTCTACCCACATGTCACACCCAGGTCAGATGTCACCTCCCTGAGAGGTCACCACCCTGTGCAGGTCAGGCCCCTGGCCACACCCCCAATGGTTCCTGCATACCTCACAGTTGAGAGCAATGATTATTCTATAGCTGCCACACCAGCTAGATATGGCAGGAGGGTGAGGCCCATGTCTGTTTGCCTTCTGCCCAGCTCATGCCAAGCCGGTATGCAGCAGGCATTCAGTGACCATTGGCTACCGACTAAAAGGACAAGCAGAGTGATGGGTGCGCAACCCACCTCGCTCAGTCTGGGCAGGTAGGGCCGTCCTGGCTCGATCCTCATGGAGGCCCTGAAGATGATCTTCACTGCTGTCCACTCCCCAGGAGCCTCTGCACGAGGTAAGGGATGCTGTGGCCTCCTCCAGCCCCCATCCTGACAGGCTCACCTTGCACCCTCGTTGTTAGGACAGACCCTCGGCCTCTGCTCCTCTCTCACAGCACACCAGGAGCTTCTGTGCACAAAGAAGACCGTGTCCAGTCCCCACATGGCAGCAGCCTCCTTCCATGGCAAATCCAGGGAGCAGGGAGAGGGCCAAGCCACAGTAATGTGGGTGAGTGACTTGTGGTCCAGGAGACAAGTGGGGAATCACGGCTCACTATGGTGGCTCCATAGCAGCAGCCAACTGCCATTGTCACTTTGGTGCTACAATAAATTATTTTTAAGAGAAAAAGTGGTGAGTTAGCAAGATCCAGAGCATTCTCATTACTATTCCCAATTTTCAGGGAGCAAATGCTGGGGACCTGTCCTCCTTCCTCTCTCTGGCAGAGGCTGAGGAGAGGCCAGGCCTAGAGTGTCAGGACCTCGGCCAAAGACCATGGCCAGTGTTATCTTCCCCTGGCCTGGGTGTCAGAGACCTGTGGCCCACAAGGCTTCGTGTGCTCTCTGGAACAGTTCCAGAGACTGGGGCTCACTTTCTCTTTTCTGGTTTTTCACAGCTTTCTGATTTCTCAGCCTCCGCTCTCTGCCATCTCTCCGCTTTCATCATCCCTCATCTCTGCCACCTCCACTCTTCATCATTTCTACCCCTTGGCCGCTCTCTGGAACTCTTCAGCCACCATCCGCTCTCCTTGTTGCCCTGCTGCCTCTGCATGTCACCAGCTCTGCCTGCTGTACTAGTGACAGATCAGAAGTAAGCAGGAAAAGATCACTTAGGAGGCTTTTATGGGCCTAATGTCACAACAGCAGGGGACAATACAGGAAGGTGTCTGGCAAAGGCCCTGGGGAGGGGACCAGCTTTAGTGCTGGAGCAGGAAGTCTCAGCCTTGGCTGAGCTCAGAGAAGAGGTGAGGTCCCAAGGTAGGCGGTTTGAGTCCTGGAAGTTCTGAGCAGAGCTCCAGGTGCAGGGGAGCTGCTGGAGGATTTTAGGCTGCTGTGTGGGGATGGGCTGCAGGACAAATATGAGTGAAGAGCCTCTCTCATCTTCACACCCTGCCCATGTGGCTTGTCCCCACCACCCAGGGCACTGATGGGAAGGGCCACAGCTGCTCCAGAGAAGATGCAAATGCAGCACTCCAAAGCACAGACAATGGAACTCCAGAAACAAAAAACCGGATGTGTTTGCTGAAACTGCATTAGACAGAGGCATCAGCATTGATGCCACACAATGCCTGTAAATGAGACTTCAGAAAGTCTGACTTAGCCAGAAAGGACAGCAGAGATGTTCCAAACCCAGCCCCACACTCTCAGAAGTTTTGCATGAAAAATTGTTTTCAAGTAGTGCATCTGTTCCCAGGTGGCCTTGCAGCATCCGCCCAGCATGCCAGTGGTTCGAGGAGAGGAACCTATCTGGGTAGTCTCTGGAGAAACAGCCACTGTGTTAATTGCTTCATAATGGACTGCATGTTGAGGTATGGAAACAATTTGGGGTTCAGGCAACTGCTTGCTGTCCACAAGTTGAGATATGATTACTTTTTTTAATCACTAAATTAAATTCCTTCTCCTGCTTGTCTGGTTACCTTAAATCTCTTTAAATCTTAATGGGCTGCAGCTTCTCTTGGCGGTCTGGCCACTGATAATCGTGTCTGGGACTCACAGGGCCTGAGGGCCAGAAGTGCAGAGGCCGCCAGGCAGGTGTGCCGAGGGATAAGAGGAGGGAGAGGTCAGCGAAGCTGAGCTGGGAGGCTGGACACAGACAGGAGGCAGGGCTCTGGAGCCCAAGGGCTTCTCCGTCCCCAGCTCAGCCTCCATAGCCCTCGGTGCAGGCTGGTCCTCCCAGGAGGGGGACAAGCACCTCAGAAGCAGTCAGGGCTCTGGCTGCTCCTCCCAGATCAACCCTAGTCTTGCCCAGAGTCCTGACCCTGCCCTGACAGCCAGGTGCCCAACCTCCCCTGGGTACTCAGGGACACCTGAGAGGACACGTCCCTGCAGGTCTCTGCTTACGGAGCTCAGAGCTCCCTGAGTCCAGGTAGATGTGGGGACTTAGAACTCCCGCAGGCAGGGGGTTGTGGCCACACCATCACAGAGAGGTGTGGGCAGGTCTATGGTGCCTCCTGTGGGATGAGGCAGAAGCCCTGCGGTGAGCCCTGGGCACCGCTTGGCACTTGTCTCCTCGATCCTCTGAAACAAGCTTCACCATCTACAAAGTGCGACACCAGTCATCACTGGCCTGGTGAGGGCGCATGAGGGGCCTGAAAAACTGCACATTTGCCTCCTGATCCCAAGGGCCATGGTGTTTGCAAGCATCTTTTGCATCTTCAAAGCCAAGTCCAGGAAGGGTTCAGCCCAGAGGCTGAGCAGCCCAGGCTGGGAGCCCTGAGTCTCTGCAGCTCAAACAACGCATGCTGACTCCCACAACAGCTGAGCCCTGGTCCTCCCTCGGAGTCCTGGGCAGAAGCCATCTCTCCAGCTCTGGTGACTGATAATCTAGCCCAGAGGTCACATAGTCATGTCCACTCACAGCCCAGCGCCAGACTGACAACAGAGGGCTGGGAGGTGCCCAGAGAGTGAGAGCCAGAGCCTGGGCAGGCGGTGCCGACAGGCAGTGGTCTGGACATGCAGAGCAGCAGACACCCCGCAGCTCCCAGGAAATGCCAGGGAGGCACTGCACGGATAGCAGCCTGAGCCTGTCCTGGATGACCAATGGGGACGGAGACCCTGGGGAGCAGAAGAGGAGCCAGCACCACACACTACCTGCTTGAGGCAGCTGGCAGCCACCACATCCACGTCTATGGGATAAACTATCCACAAGGACACCACGTGGGCCTCGACCTGTAGAAGGGCTGAGATGAATGTCATGTCAGGTTACCTGATCCTGGGCGGCAGGAACAGACATCAGGGCACAAGTCAGCAGACTCTGGAAGTCGACGCAGTCAGGGTGTGGCCTCTCCAGGGAGGCAGCCCTCTCCAGGGACACGTACTGCCCCAACAGAAGGGACGATGACACACTGTGCGCCCAATGGAGGAAGTGGGTAATCAATGCAGGAGGCAGGTAAATAAACAAAACACAGAAGCACCCTCAGCATCGGACCTGCAGGGTGGGCTCAGCCCCTCAGGCACAGCCAGCATTTGTTCACGGCCTCTTCTGACGGGGCCCTGGGTCTCAGCAAGGCCATGTGACAATTTTCTCCAGCTCACGGTCTGCCAGGTAGCCACATGGAGGCGGGGGGTTGGTGAAATTCGACGTTGGAAGTGCAGCAGCTGCAACTGGGTCAACAGGAATGGGGGATGGCAGAGTGTGAGGAGAGAGGGGACTGTCCTTGTGGGCCCTGGGTGACACTGGGTGGGGATGAGCAGTGGGATGAGAGCCAACAGGCTGCTGACCCTGATTTGAGCAGACTGAGTCCACACTCTGTCCACTAACCAGCTCCTGGGACTCAGTGCAGGACCAGTCCTGCCCACCACACAATGCAGGCTGGAATCCCAAGGGGACTGTATCCAGGAGCTGTGGGAGGGACAGCAGGAAGAAGTCACCAGGGAACAGTAGCTGTGAGCACAGCTCCACCCCACCCTGGCACAGCAAGGGCAAGTCCAGAGCTAGCCCATGACAGAGAGGCAAGTACAGAGCTAGCCCAAGATACCACTAGGGCAGGTGCAGAGCTATCCACAGCAGGAGGTGGGTTACAGAGCTGCCCACAGCGAGAGGTGGGGTGCAGAGCTTGCCAGCTTGCTCAGTGGACCTGCTGTTCATGTCACCCTCCTGCCCCTCGGTCAGGAGCTCCTCAGGCACACAGAAGCCGGCAGCGGCAAGGTCTGCTCCCCTGCAGTGGTGGGCAGCTGTTCACCCAGGATTGACTGAGAGGACTAGATTTCCCTCTCGTGGATCTTCCAGGACACTCAGGCCAAAGGATCTGTGGGTTTCATGCTTGCTTTTCTCTTCGTGGACTCCTGGGCCCTGACTCTCCATGCACGGTTTCCCAAGCCTTCTTGCCAGGGGAGCTGGGTCCGGCCCCACCCCATATGCAGGCTTTCCCACACAGGGAAAGGGGCTGAGGCTGAGGCTGGGGATGGGGGCTCCCTGCTCCTCCAAGAGCCCCTCCCCAGGCAGTGCAAGCTGCTTGGTTTGTACACAGACACCTTTGGAGTTTGGGGTCCTGCATGTTTTCCATCCTGAATTTACCTCCTTGGCATTGAATCCAATGCAGCTCCCTTTTTCTTTCATTGACAGGGCAGAATGGGGACAATGCATTTCACCCCAAAATACCAGAAGGCAAATATTAGCAAGTAGAGAAATAAGTGTGCCTGCCCAAAAGCCGGGGATTTCTCAGCAGCAAGATCATGACACTGCCGCGACTCTGCATGTCGCTGGTCGCTCTCAGGGGGCATCTGTCCTGTGTCTCCCCACGTCTGAATGCTCACCTCAGAGGACCTGGGCTGGAGTCAACGGCCTGGAGCCTGGGCAGCAAACCCCCTGTACATGACTCTATAGAGAGAGGCTCTGGAGCCCTGGGGCTGGACAGAGAGGGCACAAGCAGGGCGGGGCTGGCCAGGAACCCTGGTCCACTCAGCCAAGCTTTCCTCCACACCATCATCCTCCTGGCTTGTCCATCTGTGGCTGTGGAGAATTATTCTCCCCTAACCCTGGTGACGTGGTTCCTCCAGAAGGCGAGGCCAGCAGCCTTCCACCCAGCTCTCTCCTCTCTCCTACTCACCCTGGCGTAGCAGGGGCAGGACTTGGCCTCAGACAGTGCATGGCCTTACTCACTCCACACGAGTCCTGAGCCCTGGCCTCCTCCTCTCCCTGGCACCTCCCCAGAGTACCCACTCTTCCTCTGGCTTTTCAGGCAACTCAGCAGACCTTGGAGAGGCTGTGTGAGTCCGTGAGCCGAGTTGGGTCAGGGCAGATCCTGAGGCGCGCATGCCCTCCTAGGCAGCGGCTAGAGCAACACCTTGCTGTGCAGCTCTTGTCCTTCCTCGCACCCTCTTTCTACTCCTTTGGGTCAGTGATGGCATGATTGGGAACACTCCAGCATGTACAGATTCAGGAGACCCCATCAGCACTTTGCAAGGGACAGAAGTGCATCTCAAATTTAATCAGGCAACAAAAATGCAGGCAGAGAGCAGTCCTCCCTCCTCTTGCCTGCTCCTCCTTCCTGCAGCTTCCACAGCTGCCCTCTGTCTAAGAGACAGCCGACCTCAATCTTGCCCCAGGTCAGCTGCCTCTCTGGTCACAGGGGTTATGGTGGTGGCGTTTTGGGTTTTCAAGGCTGGGGTTGCTCACAACACCACCTGGGCAAGCACCAGGAGGCCACACACTCCAGTGCAGGGGGGTCACATGCAGTGAAGGAGGCCATGCCTAGAGCCCACAGAGAAGGCCAGTGGTGTTTCCATAGCCAGCCACACCCCTGTGAGGACCAGGGCAGGAGGCTTCATTCTGGTCCACAGCTCCTCAGAGACTCTGCAACAAGCTCATGGAGCAAGGTCTAGGTTCAAGTCCAATGACATCTGAGTCCACTTCGTGTGGTCATACAAGTTACGGGCATCACGAGTTTCTGTGGTTAGAGAAGTCAGAGGTGGAGTGGACATGGACAGCACTGGGTGCAGGGCCCCCATGGTGCCACAAAGGATGCCTCACCGCACCCTCTCCACTGTGCTCTGACTATGATCCAGGGGCAGCAGGGCAGCAGGCCCAGCCCAGCCCACTGCTGGCTCTACAGGTCCCTCCGCCTGTCTTCCCTCCGCCATTGTGTCCAGGACTATAGAATCCACTCGCTGGCTCACGACTGGAGCCCACAGTTGTGAGCAAAGCTGCCCTAAACATGAAGGCGGCTCAGTCACACACAAGGATGTGGGTGGCTAAGAGCAAGGTCGCACAGAGGCCACAGCCAGGGCTGGCCCTGGGTGTGGATGAGGGACCAGGGCTCTTTTCCCACTGCTACTGTGACTAATTACCGCACCCTGGCAGTTCAACACAACGGACATTCATTCTCCCCATTCTGCAGGCGGGGGCTGATGTGCAGGTGAGGGCCAGACGTTCTCCCTCTGGGCTCGGGGTCCTTCTGCCTCCCCAGCCCTGGCCAGCCTTGGCCTTCTCTGGCTTGTGGCACATCACCTCCCCTGCCTCTCTGAGAAGGATCTTGTGATTAGTCAGGTTTCTAGGTCAAGAGCCTCACTTCATTCCAGTCTGTAAACCCAGTATAAAGAGGCGTCCACAGTTCGAGGACAGGGCCTGCCATCTCTGGAGGCCAAGCCAGCAGACTGACCAGTGCAGGCAGCTGGGAGCCAGCTGTGCCAGGCACTACCTCTTGGCCTCTGCAGGCCTGGGCCTGTGTACTCACCCCCTGCAGCCATACCTCTCACCATAGGGAGGGCAGGGCAGAGAGCTGCTGGTGCTGCCCACAGTACCCATGCTGGGCATGCGCCAGCCACTCTGCATTCGAGGGTGGTTATGGGAGACTTGCTTATGTTTTTTTATCTCTTGCTCAGCAATCGATAAGTGGAGTTTTAAAAGAAGACTCGTTCTCTTCTGCATGTTGGGATACACTGAGGAACGTTGAAGGTGTCCGGATGTTCTCTGCCTGGACCAGGAGGGGCAAGGGCATCCAGCCCTCTGCCGAGGCCAACCCAAGAGCTGTGTCAGCATCTCCTTCCAAGGCAGCATCTGGGGACAAGAAAGCAGGGTCCACATGGAACAAGCCACGGACTCTGCCAAAGCCCAGGAACAAGGCAGGAACTGGGGCCAGGGGCCCCATGTGGAGCTGCAGGGTGACCTGACAGGTTGTGAAGCCCAGGGCCAGGATCTCAGAGGTGAAGCCAGCAGGGTTTGCTGGCAGATTCATAGTGGGTAAGACTGAGAGTTGGGGGGATCCACCAGGCACCGGGGTGAACCGTCGGAAGGAAGGGTCAGCTGATGCAGGGGGGCGAGCTGCTGGGAACAGGAGCCCAAGGGAAGTGCAGTGAGAGTTGGGGGCACCAGCCGGCTGCTGGACTGTTGAGGCTCGGGGCACAGCCCTGCTGGACAGCCACTGCTTGGCATCCTCAGGATAAAACCCCAAGCTACTCCCAGCGTGGGCACAAGGGCTCTGGGGTGCAGCACTGCTCTTCTGCCTTCCGACGTGGCCTTTCAAGGGCTTGAAAAATGTTTTTGACCATAGAGCAAAAATATTGGCCTGAAACTCCAATTTGAAAATTAAGAAATATTGATGACATTTAAAACTGCAATGCTGTCCCAGCAGAGCACCGATGATCACAGCCTTGGGACCCCAACGTCCTGAGAAGTGGTTCACATCCACCTCTGGGTCCCAGCCATGAGGCCACAGTGGTCGGTCCCCTGAGAGACTGACCACCCCACACCAGCCTTCTCTGGCCCTCAGGCTTGCCACGTCCTTGCTGACCATCGCAGCCACATGTGGAGCCATGGCCCTCGTACCCTGGGAACCATAGGAAGAGGGGACTGGGTGTTGGCAGAAGGAACTGGGGATTGGGGGAGGAAGCAGGGAGCAGCCCACACTGGGTCTTTGAGGCATGGCCACAGGCTGGGCCCTCACGCTGGACAGAGCTGCATTACGTCCACTCTCAGCTCTTGGCCACAGTGCCCCCCCACAGGGCTTCTAGCAAGGGCTGCACAGAGACAGATAGGAGCTTTCCAAGTTGAGCACAGCTTGACAGCATGAGGAGGCGGGGTGGGCACACCAGTCTTGGACTTCCTGGGACCCTAAACGTGGAGCTGACCACCACCTCCAGTGCCACAGGAGAGGAGAGCTCCATCCTCAGGAAACCCAGCCAGCCTCACCTGAGCCTGGGTCCCAAAGAACAGGGAGGCCAGAAGCCTCTGGGCCCAAGGAGCACATGCACAGACAGGCCTGGAGGAGAGGCCCAGGTCTTCTCCAAGGGTCCTGACCGCCAGGGATTGTGGGGAGGTCCAGCATGGCAACATCCCCAACCCCCCACCCCCAAGGCCCTGAGCTGAGGGTCACTGAGGGACTGGCCCACTCTCCCAGCCTCAGCCTGACTTAGGCAGCTCCCAGCCCTCAGCTGGTCTTTCTGCTGAGTCACAAAGATAACGACCTGAGTCCCAGTAGGGCGGCATAAAGGGCAGCTGCCTGGTTGGCCTCCGACTCTGCCCTCAGGACCAGGACCTGGGGCAGGCCTCGCCTCACCAGGCCTCCGCTTCAGCTTCTGACAAAGGACAGGAAGAGTTGGCCTCTGAGAAGAGCCTAGCATGTGCGTGGCTGCCAGCTTCCCACCGTGTTCTGGCTCACGTGACCCCCATGGTGGCTGTGTCCGGCACAGCTGCAGCTCTCTCATCTGGGAGATGGGGAAACTGAGGCAGTCACTAGCTAGAGGTCACCCAGCCAGGAAGAGAGACCTGGGATGTCAGCCCACATGGCCCAGGACTATAATGGAGAGACAAAGACAGACAGAGAGACACAGAGACAGAGTCAGAAAAACAGAGACAGAAAGACAGAGACTCAAAGAAACAGAGACAGAGACAAAGACAGAAACAGAGACACAGAGACAGAGATAGAGAGACAGCAGACTGACAGAGATAGAGAGACAAAGAGACAAAGTTGTTGTTAGGTGCCATCAAAGTCAGTGTCTGACTCATAAAGACCCTACGTACAACAGGAGAAACACTATTGTCAGTGCTTCTCTGCTATTCATAAGGTTTTTGATGGCTGATTGTTTTTTGGGAGTGAGTTGTGGGTCCTTCTCCCAAGCCTACAGCACCTGGTGTTCTCAGATGAGCTCCCATCCCAAGTACTAACTAGGCTTGACCCTGCTTAGTCTCAGATCTGACAGGATCAGATGCCACAGAGAGACAAAGACAGAAAAAGACACAGACAGATAGACAGAGACAGAGAGAAGAGAATAAGCCTTGCCACAGGCCTAAGCCTGAAGGTCCTGCTGTGAGGAGCCTTCTGCACCCCCCAGCACACTCTGCTTCCTAAGGAAGCCTGAGCTCTTCACAGGGGTTGGAAGGAAAGAGGCCCCCATTTGGCCTCCCCACTATTCCTGGCTCAGGCTACAGGCTACTGCTGCCACCTAGTGGGTGTGGGTGGCCTTGCAAGCCTGGAGGCCCCAGGAGGGGTCCCACCCCACCTCCACAGGACCCTGGCCTTCATACTCCCCCCAGAGGATGGTGGCCTCTGCCCCCCACCGCTCACAGGCCACTGGGGTTGTGGAGCCCCCGCATTTTCGCCAGCTTGTCCATCTGTCCCTGATGGGCAGCATCCATATTTCTCCTGTGGCTGGTGTGGCCGCCCTGCACTGCAGCCCATCTTCCCCATCAACAGAAAGGTTTGCAAGGACACATCCACCCCAGAGCTGCCAGGACAAGGGATCGTCCCTTAGGCCACTAGGTGTCGCGCTTGCCCCACTCTTCCCAAGTCACAGAGCCAAAGATAGAGTCTCAGAGCTGGTGGCTGCCGGGCTGTGGGCTCCACTGAGGCAGGGCCCATGTTCTATGGCCCCACCTGTTCCCTGCAGAGCTCCGCTCAGCCTGGCGCCCACAGGCCCCACCATCGCTCAGGCAAGGGCTCTGCACAGTATGAGGATCCCAGAGGCCCAGGTCTGGAGTGGGGTCTGTAACCCTAACCTGACCCCAAGTGGCAGGTGACACTATACTGCTGGTCAGGGACCCCTGCCAGAGAAGTCCAGGCTGGTGCAGAGCCCATGTCCATCAGGCAGAGGACAGCTGGCCTTGGTGCCTGAGACCCAGCCTTGTGGTCCCCTGCCACAGCCTGCCCTGCCCAGCATGGGTTTCCCAAGGTAAGGGAGCCTCCCCGAGCCTCTGTGCCTGTCCACCCTCCACCCCACTGGAAGCCTTGGCCACTGTGACTGTGGAGGGAAGTCTCCTCTGGGGGAGTCCCGCAGCTGAGCCGCAGCCCCGTGTTAGGGGATCCTGCCCAGGCAAGCCCTGCCCTGTGCCGCAGGCTCTGAGGGCTGCAATGGGGACTCTCTATCCATGGGTCCCGAGGGCTCCAAGTCCTCTGGCCACAGAGACAGCAGGGTGTGGTGTCCAGCCTGGTCTTCCCCCTAGGTGCCTGGGAGGGAAAATGGGACATGGGCTGCCAATAGGTCCAGGGATGGCTGCTACCCGGCCCCCTCCGGGC
This sequence comes from Pedetes capensis, assembly GCA_007922755.1. NCBI lineage: Eukaryota > Metazoa > Chordata > Mammalia > Rodentia > Pedetidae > Pedetes > Pedetes capensis. The sequence goes on from VMDO01000007.1 coordinate 211,999, forward strand.
TCTGCTGGGCTCTAGAGAGCCTCCCATCTCACTTCCATCTGAGACGAGGGAGAGCAGAGAGGGTGGAATGGAGGGGCAGGTCAGCGAGGAGGCCCAGTGTTCACCCAGGAGGCGGCACAGGCTGGGCAGACAGGGAGAAGCAGGTTTCGGGCATCGGCACTGGACCAGGAGGGCCGGGCATCACCTCCCACCATGTGGAGGGGGAGGGGGAGACACACTGGTGGCTTGGGGGGCTGGGGAGTTGTTGCGTGTGGAGGTTAGCTCCCTTCCCACAGAGGCTCAGAAAGGGGCCCGCCCACCTCAGCCTTCAGGCTCCTCCCCACAGGGCCTCCACCGAGGCTGCGCTGCCCTCCAACCTCCCCGCTGGGCCTCAGCTCGCACGTCACACCCCTCTGTCCTCGTGTTCCCCATGGTGTCACATGTTTGCTTCTTGTCGTCTCAGAGGCAACTGGAACTTGTCCTCGGGTTTCCAGCCATGTCCTTGGCATCTGGAACGGGGCCTGCACATGGTAGGTACTTATTAAGGGCATCACAAAGCAGCCCCAGCACACTCAAGGTGCCTGCCTGCCACTAGCTCTGGGAAAGCCCAGCTCTCCTTGCTGGGCCTGTCAGGGGTCTTGGGAGGAGCCAGAGCCTAAACAGCAGCCTCAAAGCGCATGCTGTGCACAGGTTGCCGGAGCCTCGTACGTGAGCGACTGCCAGCTAGGATGCACTGAGTAATGTCCACACGAGTTATTCACTTATGCCAAGTGTACGCTGGAAAGTAGCAGCTGGTACTAGCTGGAGGCTGGCCTAACATGTGGAAACACTTGCCTCCTCAAAGCCACTCTGCCCACGGACTCACGCTACACTTGTTTCTGTGGTGCCAATGGGGCCCACGTGTGATCTTGTTGTCATTAGCCAGGTCACACGGCTGCACCCCAGAAGGTTCTGGGGAGGAGTAACAGACAGACCCAGGGGAGAACATCTCACCCCACCTGTGCCCCACTTCCAGCCCCAGGGACTCCTGTAGGGCAGAGAGGGGCAGGCTCTTGGTATGTTTTGAAAACAGACTCAGAGGATTTTCTGACGCATTGGACACAGGCTTTGAAAAGAGAAAAGAGTCAGGAGGGCTCCACCCCTGTGCAGAGAACCCCAGGGCAGCTCGCCCTTTCCAGAGATGGGGACACTGGGGAGGAAGGTTCTTAGGGGTCCACAGGAGCACAGATGGGGTGTGTGAGCCAGAGCACCAGGCTGGCAACCACCAGAGTGGCTGTGAGATCAGAGGGAAGAAAGTGGGCACAGGCCCTGCCTCTGCCTTGGTGCACCCAGGGGAGGCCTGTGTCAGGGACTGCAGAGAGAAACAGAGATACATAGAGAGAGGAGAGACAGAAAGAGAAAGACATAGAGAGAGAGGAGAGACAGAGAGAGACACAGAGAGAGGACAGAGACACACAATGAGAAGAGAGACAGAGAGACACACAGAGGAGAGACAGAGACACAGAGAGAAGGAGAGGAGACACAGAGGAGAGACACAGAGATGGTCCTCTTTCCTATGCCCCCCTCGGGCTGCCTGGCCCCTTAATACACTTGGGGGGGGGGCAGATCACCAGGGAACCCAGAGCTCAGGAGCAGTAGTGGTGGCCCCGTGTGAGCCTGTTCAGATGTGGCTCACCCGGGCGAGGACCCAGGCCTCTGTGAGGCAGACTGGGCAGTGCAGCCCCCCTGCCAGGGGGCTAATATCTCAGACACCACCGTGGGTGCAGTTGCCCATTTCACACAGGAGGCAGCAGGGGTGAGGGCATCCCAGGTGCCCTGAGCTGAAATCCAAGCTCCGGAGGCTAGGCCAAGCACCAGGAAGTTCTGTCCCCATGACCTGGAGCTGCCTCCAAGATGTCCCCCAGCCACTAGCTGGTGTCACCTGCGTGTTTGGCTATCGGACACCTGTGGTCCTGAGACCTGTGAGGTTCTGGAGGCTGGAGGTAGCCACAGCAAGAGAATTTACACCACAGATGCAGCTTTCCTGGCAGTCAGGGCTGGGTGAGCTGTTTTGCAGACTGTCTAGACTTTCAAAGGTGTTGAGATCCTGTTAATAATGCAGATGAACCTAAAACGGGGTCATCTGTGGTCATTTGCTGTGGATAGCATGAACCACTCTGAGGTACTCTTCCTCCAGATCCTAAATCTCATCCCCAGTTCAGCAAAGTCGCAGGTGTTGTTGGTCAGTGAGTGGAGTCCTGGCTCCAGATTTTGTGGCCAAAATCTCTTCTCACTCCTTAACCTGGACAGGTTGGCCCCAGACCCCATCAGCAGGTGGCTGTGGGCAGCTCATAAGAGGCACGTGGCACAGCTTCTGTTTGAAAACTATGCTACCTGAACTTCAGAGCAGCAGCACCCACTGTGCAAGTGTTTCTGTGGTCTGAGGGTCTGAGGCCCCCATTACCTGAGGAGGTGCTGCCCCCAGAGACAGCACCAGGAGGGGGCCTGCAGGTGTGCAGGAAGGAGAGGGAGCCCATGGTGCAGTTAGTGCTGAAGGAAGAGCTGCCTCACCAGCTCCACACAAGGTCTCTGGGAGAAGAGGAGCCACAAGGCCCCCAGGTCCCACACCTGCCAGAAGAGTGACCCTGGACTTCAAGCCTCCAGAACCGTGAGGGACAGCTTTCTGCTGACACACAGACACGTCAGTAATTCCAGACAACTGGCTGTGACACATTTGCCTCACACCATGTTCAAGCCCAGGGGACAGGGGAGGGAGGCACTTGTGACCAGCTCAGGCAGGGCAGGTAGGGAGGGGTCCGTCCCTGGCCCTACACTGAGCACTGAGCATCCCCACCCCTCACCTACCCCATCCAAGGGCCCTTCCTCCTCTCTCTAAGCTGCCCTCCTCCTTAAGAGGCCTCTGCCTTGTCCCTCAGTTGTTGAAGTAAACAAGGACTATTATGGGTCATTTGTTACCTTGGCAACCACTAGGCTCTGAAAGCAGAGATGTGGGTGAAAGGCTTGCACAGCCCAGGCTCCACATGCACTGCCCAGCTCCACCACATGCTGAGCCCCAGGGAGGTGCCTGGACCCCCAGGCCCTCAGTCTCCTCAGCTGCCTCCTCCGGTTCAAGAGCAGAATCTGGTGACCTCATCCCAGGCAGGCAACCTCAGGAGGCCCCTCCCTCATCACACCCCACTTCAGGAATGAAAACAATAGGCGTTGCAACTAGTGACTCACCCCACCTGTGCCCCACTTCCAGCCCCAGGGAGACCTGTAGGGGAGAGAGGGGCAGGCTCTTGGTGTGTTTTGAAAACAGACTCAGAGGATTTTCTGACGCATTGGACACAGGCTTTGAAAAGAGGAAAGAGTCAGGAGGGCTCCACCCCTGTGCAGAGAACCCCAGGGCAGCTCGACCTTTCCCGAAATGGGGACACTGAGGAGGAAGATTCTTAGTCACTAGTGACTGTGGATCACGAGGTCCCCACCCAGTGTCCAGGTCATTGTCACTGTCCTGCGCGTCAACTGCCATTTCCTGGTGGGAACAGCACCCGCTAACGTTCACATCGCTCCCATCAGCAATGCAGGGTTGCACCAGGTCCCTGACAGGAGCCCCACATGGCAGGCGCCATCCCTCTCTGTGCCATAGATGGGTAAACTGAGGCCCCTGAGGTCAGATAATGGCCTCACAGTCGGGAAGAGCACGGCTGGGCTCCTTTGGGCATGCCATCCCTCAACAATGGCCCTGGGGAATCCCCAGTCCTGTTACCCAAGTGTGGAGGCCACCTTGGCTTCTACAGAAAGCCTTTCAACAGGGGCATCCAGGACAGAGCTCAGGCAGCTCCAGCAGAGGACCGCAGGAAGGCCACAGCCCACCTGGCTGGGACCCCAGCTTATGCCGGCACCTAAGTCCCTCTAGGGTCTCCCCAGCCTGACTTCTGTGGCATCTCCCCAGCCTGAGTCCCCCAATAAGGTGGGGTCTCCCCAATAAGCCTTCCCTCCCACCCCTAAGGCCTCTAGCTCAGCTATTGTCCCAACAGCTATTGTCTCAACTCCCCCTCATGTGTCCACTTTTTTTCCACTTATTACCCACCTTCCAGCTATTACTCTGCTCTCAGGCTCTACAGTCTAACAAACCAGGGTCCAAACAAAGCAGGAGGCCAGGACACCCTGGGGTGGGGTCGAGGCACATGGAAAAGGCCCTACTTTCTGTCTGTGTGCATGGTCATAGCCAGAGGCCACTCAGGCTGGCCTTCAGGAAAACCGGTGGCGGCTGCCTGGGGGGTTCCAGAAGCCAGGTGCTCCCCCGAGTCCCTGCCCACCATGGGGTTCAGTGAGGACAGGAGACTTACGGGAAGGGGCCCACCCCTCCAGCCTGGCTGTTTTCTAGGCTGGGTGAAGCTGTAACAAAGAGGCGCCCATAGTGGCCTGGGAGAGGCTGTCCCCAGCCCCATCTAGGTAGCCACCACCTTCCTGGCTCTAGACGAGCAGAGCAGATGGGTCTGAGCTCCTGGGGACCCGGCCATGGCCATATGCTATCTCCTCATTGCTGTGACCAAATACCGAGGAAAACAACTTAGTGGGAGGTTTTATTTTGTTCATAGTTTCGGAGGCTTTGGTCCGTGGCCGGGCAGCTCCCTCACTGTGGCCTGTGGTGAGACTGTGTGTCATGGCAGGGGGAGCCTGAGGCAGGGAGGCTGCTCACCCCAGGGCAGCCAGGAAGCAGAGAGACCATGAGAGGAAGAGGACAGGGACAACACACACACCTTCCAAAGTCCCACACCCAGCCACCACCGTCCACGAGTTTGTCAACTGCCAATAGTCCCTTCAGTCACACCCATCAATGGATTAAGCCACTGATTAGCTGGAGCCCTTAGATCAACTCCCTTCCCCAAAGCCCTGTCCCTGGACGTTGCTTTGAGACCAAGTCCTCAACACACCAGCCAACAAGCGGACACTTTGCATCTGAGCCATAGCACCAGTCAGCCTTTGGTCAGCAGTCGTGTGGGACTGTCCTTTATCTTGTGTAGGGAAGATCACTAACTGCTCTTTCCCCTCCTTCTGAACACATCTCCTGAGAGATTTTTAACTGGATTAGTAGAGCCCTTTCCCTAACATGCCAGCTTCAGCCACAAGACAGATCCCTGAGGCCATCAGCTTATGAAGAGGAAATGTTTATTTTGGCTCATGGTGGCAGAGGCACCAGGCCATGTTCAGAGGCTCTGTTGCTTGGGGGCTGCGGAGACACAACACATCATGGTGGGAGCTCAGGTGGAGCAAAACCACTCACGTCATGGCCAGGAAGCAAAGAGAGAGAAGAAACTGGGACCCGACAATCCACTTTGAGGTGCAGCCCCAGTGATCTGCAGCCACCCATGATGTCCCACCTCTGAAGAGTCCCACAACCTCCCAAGGCCTCAGGGGACTCAAGACCCAAACAATGGTGGCTCCACATGTGGTCTCTCCACGCAGCCTGTCCCTGGCAGCCCCGGCCCACACACCTGCTTCCCTGCCTCTTTTAGGCGCCACCCCTCCCCATCCACTTACGTTCCTTAGTTTCCACCAGAAATGCTCTAGGAGCTGACTCAGCAGAGATTGTCCTCTCTGGGAGAAGAGAAGGAAAACAAGGAGCATTCTCCCACTGGTGAATCTTGCCTCATCCCCATAAAGTAAACGCTGCGCCCAGCAGTCTCCATCCAGCTGTGGCATTTGGTGACGGAGACACACAGCTGTCCTCACATTTCCGATTCGTCACTTGCCACACGCAGGCCGGTGAATGAGTCAAAACACAAAGCCACAAGAGACGCATGTGTGAGCCACATGATGGAGGAGTCACGGCGTCCACAGGGCAGGCAGAGGCACATCCACTGGAGAGGAGCAACAGGAGGCATAACTGCATTTGAGGGTGAAAAATCAGTCCAGAGATGCCGGGCCATTTGGTGGACGGATGCTGGGCAGAGCAGATTCTCCACCAAGTTCTCGAGAGGCTGCTCCACAGTGCAGGCAGAACAGAGAGACTCTCCGGCCCGTGGGGAAGCTCTCCATGTCACGTGGCGGTGTGGTGCATGAGTGCGAAACGTCCCCACAGGCTCACTGTCGAAGCTGTCAGTATTTTGAGAGGTTCTGGAAACTAGAGAAGGTGGAACAGCTGGAGGAAGTGGGTCTTCAGGGGCTGCATCTCACCCCAGGCCCTCCACCTCTCTCTCCACTACACGTCCACCATGATGTTCAGCCTCACCTCAGGCACAGGGTGGCAGAGCAGCCACCACAGATGGAGGCCTTTGAGGCCATGAGCCAAAATAAATCTGTCCTCCTTTAAATTATTTTCTTGGGCATTTTGTCACAGTGACAAAGATCTGACTAATGCAGATGGAAAACCCAACTGGACAGGCTCAATAAGGAGAAAATAAAATGTGTTTTAAAAGGAAATGATCAGCCCTGTAATAAAATGCACAGTGCCTCCACGTAAGACTCAGGCTTGCATTCTGATGTTGGTACCAACTCTGCCTTTTGAGGTGTGGGTTTCTAGTCCAGGCCACAGAACACACTGTTGCGTGCGTGAGCAGGTCTTTACCTCTCCTGTAACCGGCTTCGTCCTGGTCCTTGGTGGTTCCATGTAGACAGACTCTCAGTCGCCGGGCTTCATGGTTCTGTGGTTTCGCCTAGGTTGGCATTTGCGTCTGTGAAGAGAAAAAGCTTTGTATCAGATGATTGCACAAAGGACTGACAGAGGTAATGTCCAACTTGCTATTGAAACCCCTCTGGAGATCAAATGTCAGCTCACAGGTGGAGGTTTCTACTGGAACGGCTTCACTGATGTGCCAGGACAGGCCCTGTGGATGCCTCTACCCCTCGGGGGAATGGTAGGTGGGGCTGGAGACCCTGGAGCGGAGTCTCCAAACAGCCCCAGGCCCACAGACTGGTGGCAGTGCCTGTTGAGTGAGGAGTTTGCCGGACACAAGGGGCCGAGTGAGCAGCTGGATGCGTGGGTCTGGAGTCCCCGGAGGGGCCAGGGTGATGATGTGAAGTTCTCATTTGGAGCCACAGGACTGGACAATATGCCAAGAGGATGAGTATAGATGGGGCAGAATTAATCCACCTGGCTTGGGACCAGATGGTCAGCACCTGGCCATGTGACTGGCTCCAGAAATATGTGACCCAGTGAATGACCGGCAAGGATTGTCTCCCTCACCACGTGGCCTGGACACGTCCCAGCGTCCCCTCTGCAGTGAGTGATTGCCTGGAGGATCATACGATCCTACACAGGCCCGGGGGGGGGGTGGGCAGACTCACCCATCCTGGAGGACACTGCTCTGAGGGGTCGCAGGGCTGGAGGCAGCTGGGGATATCGTAGCTGGCCCGGGCTCCTGGGGCTCAGCCTCTGCTCACACAAGGTCTAGACCTCACTCTGACTGAGCAGGGCAGCTGGGTCCCCGCTGTGGACAGGAGGTCTTTGTGGACCTTGACCTGCCAAGTCCACACTTCCGGACCGGCCATCCAGACGTGTGCTGCCTGCACCACAACCTGACCCAAAGAACAAGGTGGTCGACTTTTCACACTGAGGAGTGTGGGCACGTCTGATCCAGGAGGGGCTCGGATGATACCATCAGGACCTGAACCTGGCCTGTCTGTCTCTGTCTCTGTGTCCCTGTCCCACTCTGTCTCTCTGACTGTCTGTTTCCATCTCTTTCTGTGGCTCCATCTCTCTCCTTCCCTTTCCCTCCCTTCTTTCCCCTTCCCCCAGCCCTCAGCTGACCCTATTCCCAGTGGCACCTCCCAGACCACCGGCAGCTCCAGACCTCAGTCCCAGCTGTGCGACCTGGTGGGAAATACACTCCAATCCAGTCAGCTCCACCAAAGTCCCAGCCTGATTTTCATTGCTCCAGCTTGGATCATGTGCTCATCCCTCATCCAATCACAGTTCCACAGAGAGATGTCCACAGAGAGGAGCCGCTCAGTGAGCTGGCTAGGGTGTGTCCTGCCCCAGTAAGGAAGTGGTAGTTCTGAAGGAGTCCAGCTATCAGCAGGTGGCAGATATGGCCAGGCAAATGCAGTGGCCATCCAGGGTGGAACCCAAAAATGGGTGAGGCCCTGAGAAGGGACAGTGACATAGCAAAGAGTAGCCACTAGGAGACTAAACTGCCTCTGGTTAGTAGGCTCCTGGTTCTGTCAAGTAAGCTAAGTGCTAGGCACCATCTCTCCATCTGTAAGGGGGCTGACTGGTCCCTGCATCACAGGGAGCTGCCTGGGCTGAACCATCGCCATGTGCCTTGTGCTGAGGATGCATCTGGCACCTCTAATTCGACCATCACTATGGTGGCAACGTCCCCAACCAAGGCAGTAAGATCCACACAGACACACATGACAGCTGGCTCAGGATGCCCCCAAGAAAACCCCAGAAAGCTTGTCCTCCCATGGGGGGGCACAGTCCACCCTGTGGGACAGACGCTGGAGGACAGGACCAAAGCACCTTATCAGTGGGCAGAGATGTGACAAGGATCAGGATAGGCCTCCCCAAGTGTCTCCTTCACGCCTAATTAGATTTCACTGTAAAGAGATAAAAGGCTGCTACTTTGTGTCAGGCAGGCGCCTTTTTCTGTAGGACTGAGCCAGTGAAAGGGAAAGTTGGTGGGGAGGGGAAGCGAGGGCTGGGCATTAACAGACTTTGGAATAAAATCCTGACAGATTCAAATTGATTCTGCAGCCTGAGAAAATTGAGTGCAGAGGGAATTAGATTTATGTACTGTTAAATGTAACTGCCTTTCAGTATCTATACCAAAGGCTGTTAAAATGGTAATCTTCAGAGATGTATGGAAATTGTGTGTGAATAGGTCAGTGCACCATCCCGGGAGCAGGCTGCATCCATGGGAGACATATACAACACAGAATCATTACTATTAATAATGTATCACAAAAGCGATGTGTTATAGATGCAATTTACTCAGAGCATCTAGAGGTATCAGCTGACAGAAGGCTCCTGGCAACCTTTCTGTGTGTGGCTTTTGAAGACCCTGGGCTGTGTGAGCAGCTTAGGTCTTCAGTCCCTGGGACAAGAGGTTTCTGCTCTCTCACTTGGGTCCAGGGCTTTGCTCAGGGAAGAAGTTCAGATCTGCCCTGCCTTAGAGACAGCACCCTGAGGAGTCTTATACCCAGTCCTTCCCCTCTTCCCCAGAAGGACCAGAGTGGAGCTTCCTCCAGGTTTAGTGATACTTCCACAGATGCCTGCATCTTGTTTCTTAACTGCTCTGAGAGACAGGGAGTTTTTCATGAGTTTTTCACATCCCTGAACAACAGCCCTAGGCTCCGCCGCTCTAAGCTAGAAGTAGAGAGACTGACCTGTCCATGTCAGGAGGTGCATCAGTCAGGTTGGGGGGAGGGGTGGGTAGGCTGAGCTGTGTAACTAACAGCCCCACTGCTGAGCCAGGTGCATCAAAGTTACACTTGTCTCTCTGGCACTTGTCCAGTGGGGTAACCAGAGGCCTTGGTTTGTGTTCACTAGTGACAACAGACCCCGGGTGGCACACTCTACAAAAGCAGGTCCGTGGCCAGGCCTAGTGTCTCAAGAGCAGGAAAGTGCTGTCCTCAGGGGTCTGGCAAAGGAGCCAAAGTGTCCTGGGACACAGCACTGGCACGTACAGAGAAATAGGACTGACCCGTGAGGCCGCTGAAGACTGTGGAAGCCAGGCAGCCCCAGCCAGCACCTCTGGCACCAAGCAGGACATGGCAAGAGCCAGGCTGGGACACAGGGGCAGCTGATCCCAGAGGCTGGAAATCAGGCAGAGTCCTCTTTACCCTGGGTCCTGAGCTGAGAGGTCGGTGGTCCCTGGGCCACATGCTCAACCTCAGTCCTGAGAGGAACCTACAGCCTTGCAGGGAGACGAGGTCACCCGCCTGAGGACCAGGCCACCCACTGCCTCGCGCCACTCTGTGGCCTGCAGAGCATCTTCCCCTCCACCAGTTGGTGGGAGCCACCGTGCCACTCAGCACCACCTGATGGCAAAGGCCATGCATCCCTGTGGGCCATTGGCTCTGACACATTTTGCCTCTGGTTAGGCCAGGGTAATGAGAGCCCTCCGTGGGGTGAAGTCCTTGTCATGGTCGGACTGGGCCTCAGCCGGGCTTCTGGGCCAAGAGGCCTGGGACAGGAGGGGAAGGTCTCTGGCTCCAAGGGTTTCCCGCCTGCATCCGCCCCATCAGCGTCCCACACCTGCAGGACAGGGCACTGCATCAGGGGGCCTGTCCTCCACTGAGTGCTATGTCCCCAGCTTTATCGCGTGAAACCCTGACCTGGGCTATGCATTTGGAGAAGGGCCTGTGAGGAGAAGAAGGCTGGAAGGGACCATGGGGGGGCTCACTCAGCACAGCAGATGCGCTACTGTGGGGGACCCAGGCCCGCACTCTTCCTCTGTGTCTCTGTGTTTCTGTATCTCCCCATCTGTTGCTCTGTCTCTCTCTACCTCTCTGTGTCTTCTCCCATTTCAGTTTCTCTGTCTTTCTCTCTCTCTGCTGCCTCCCAGCCCCCTATGGATGAGAAGCAAACATCTGTTGACACCTCCCACCTGTGGCGTTTGCTATCATAGCCTGAGCTGACCGAGACAGACGCCAAAGTGTCCACAGCCTGGACTCCAATTCTCCTGCCCTCACACACCCCGTGAAGACCTCTGCTGGACGTGGACATTGCAGAGCCAGAGTCCCCAGCTGTGGCCTCTCTCTGCGGGAGTCACTGCTCCCGGTGTCTTCTAAAACTTGCTGGCTCTGGGAAGGCAGGAACTGCATGGGTCCAAGAGGGCCTTGCGTTTCTACTGTGGATGCTTTACAAGAATGACCCCTGGTGCTAACTTGTGGGCTTAAGAAAAACAGTTTCTCATGATTTTAGGAAGGAGGTAGGAGAAAAGATTGGGGCTGTGGCATTGATTGCACACTGAACACATTTGTGAAAACCCAGCACCCTGAGTGCAGGAGTGGTTGGATGGCACCGTGGGTAAATCGCAGCTCTGCAGAGCTGTGTCTGGCAGAGGAAGGGTCTGGTCTGGCCAAGCTCCGTGACCTCTAGCTGAGCAGAAAGGCACATGGGAGGCCGACTTGCAGCAGATGGGCCAGTCTGGAGCCCAACAGGGAGGGAGGCCCCAGGATGGCCCAGCACCCAGCGCCCAGCAGGTAAAGGCAGCTGTGCAGGAGCGAGGGAGGTGCCTGGGAAGGAGCCTGATCTCAGCCTGTACATGGGCCCCCTGGAGACCCTCGCTTCCCCATTACAGGCCTCCTGCCCCCTCAGAGAGCCCTAGGGGTGGCCACAGGAAGGGTGTGTGGGACAGGCTCAGCCCCCAGCTTCCAGCAAGGTGGCCAGTGCCCTGGGCCGGCTTGGGCCGGCAGAGGCCCTTGAGGCCCAGAAGCCCCCAGAAGTCTGAGCCCAGCCTAGCCCCGTCCCTTCCCCAGTGACCTCCCAGAGTGTCCATCTTGTAGCCAGGAGAATGGTCCTGGCCCATGGCTGCCCATGTCCCCATCACACCCCTTCACACTCTCTCGGGGACGTTTTCCTGCAGCTCCCTGTTCATTTCCTCCTCGTGGCTTTGTTACTGTTTTTGTTTAGTTTTTGCTTGTCTACTTGTTTGCTCAGAGTCTTACTCTACAGCCAGGATGGCTTCAAATGCAAGATCCTCCTGCCTCAGCCTCCCTTACGCTGTTTTGTGTTACTTCAGAAATAAGCTGCCTGATAGCTGGTCTCAGACACGCTCCTTCATGTCTTCAGAGCTCTTATGGTGCTGGTTTTCCCACTTGCAACCTGCCAATGTTATTCTAACTCATTTCTCAGTGTTTCCTTTTATCGGTTATGAGACGAACAGAACCACTGACGTGCTCATTCCACACAGTGAGTGTGCGATATGAGTCGTGTTTCTAACCTTTTAAAATATTCCTTGTATTCCTTGTGGCTTATTTTATTTTTCTCTTCCTTGCCAGTTTTTATTCTAAGGATGGGGGTTCAGCCCTGGAGCTCCATCTCAGCACTCCAGGCCCAGGTCAGGAGACTGGAGGCGCAGCACCAGAAACCCCAAGAGTATTAAGCGGTCTTGGTGGAGAAAAATCTGTTTACGCTACCTCTGACTGAAACTCACCATGCTCTTCCATTTCAAATGTAGGTGGCCAACCACACTAGCTCTAGCAGTAACTGTGGCTTCATCTCTGGTGATGGTCCCAAATGGGCTCAAATACCGGAAATACCGGTAGTCCTCACCGATATTTATCACCATATACAAAGCATAGTAGTCATCAGAGTAGCAGCTCAGTTGCATTCTTTAGTATGTTAATAAGAAATGTGATTATATAATAAGTTTGCTTTTAATGTTGATAATTCTGGTGTTCAAATAGCTTTTTTTTTTTTTCCCCGGTACTGGGGGTTGAACCCAGGGCCTCACACCTGCATGCTTTGCAAGTTCTATACCACTGAGGTGCACCCTCAGCTCACTTTTTTACTTTTTGAGACAGGGTCTTGCTAAATTATGCAGACTGCCTCTGGTCTCAAATTTGTGATCCTCCTGCTTCTGCCTCTGGAGTCGCTGGGATTACAGGCGTGCACCACCGCACCTGGCTTAAATATCTTGATAGGTAGTTGTCTTGCTTTGTACTTCTATGTTGTTGTTAGATGCAGTCAAGTCAATGTCCAACTCATAGCAACCCTACGTATAACAGGTGAAACACTATTGTCAGTGCATCTCTGCTATTCATAGGGCTTTCATTGGCAGATTGATTTTTTGGGAGTGGGTTGCCGGGTCCTTTTCCCAAGCCTACAGCACCTGGTGTTGGCAGGCAGTCTTCCATTCAAGTACTAACCAGGCCGACCCTGCTTAGCTTCCAAGATCTTCCAAGATCAGACGCCACAGCACTATGGCTGCTGGTTTATACTTCTATAAGATTCATTTTATACATTTGAAATGTTATTCTGGGAAGAGATCCCACATATCACCAGACAACCAAAAAGGTGTAAAAGCACTCAGACTGTCTGGCCCCCGCAAAGGCTGGGGCCTTGAAAGTCCTCACTTCCATGTCATAATCCTGAGCACCTTGAGGGCCTGGGCTGCTGCCTCTCAGAAGCCAAAACTTGCTTGGTCTGTCTGCAGGAGGGGAGAGATGCTCTGGGTAAGACTGGGAGGGAACAGGGAGGCTGGTGGGCAGAACTCCAAAATGACTGTGCAAGTCCTCTGGGGTGCACACCTGTATGTCCGCCTTCGCCCTAGCCAATCAGCATGGCCTATTCCCACAGCCGCAACAACAGCCCAGTCACCAGCCTAAGCTCACTGGCTCAGCCAAGGACACCTGAGGGGTCAGCAGGCATTCAGGGTTCCTGTCTCCCACCATCACCGTGGGTCCTGGCTGTGCTCTGTGTGGCCGGATGGTCACTGCACACCCAGCGCCTTCCCTCCTCCCAGGCATGCAGGTGGGACAGGCAGATGTCACGTAGGCCCCAGACCGCGTTTCTCCCAATGCGCTCACGGGGACCAGCCAACTGGATTCAGCAAACAGATCCAGAGCAATATTTTCCAGGCACAAAGGCCACCATTCCCTGTATGCATTTCACCCAACAAATATCTGCCAAGGGTCTGCTGTGTGTCAGGCTACATTCTAGGCCCTAAGGATACAGCAGGAACAAAAAAGTGTCACAGGTGGGAAAATCTCCTTTCTTACAAAGCCTGCGTCCAGGTGGCAAGAGGGAGACTGCAGGGTGTGTCTGATGCTGCCAAGTTCTGTGGACCAATGGGCCAGGACAGGGAGAAGACAGCAGCAGGGGTGTGAGATTGGAGAGGGAGGGCTGGGAAGGTTTCACTGAAAAGGTGACATTTGGAGGAGGTGAGGACTGAGGTACTCAGCCCTCTCTGAGAACAGTAGCTAAAGCAGAGAGAACAGCCAGCACAGACCTTGAGGCAGAAGCAGCCTGACTATTCAAAGAAGAGTTGAGGGTCCAGAGCGGAGGAGGAGAGGATGGAGCCGGGGAGGAGGAAGGGAGTGATGAGAGACGCCACAGGCTGTTGAAAAGGCTGAACTAATGGGGCGACAGACACTGGGAACCATGAGCAGAGAAGTAACGCCAGCCGGCCTGGGCCCAAGCAGGTGAGGCCCCTGGCTGTGGGAGAGCAGTGTGGGGTGCGGTGGCTCATTATCACTGCAGAACGAATGATCCCAGAGGTAGGCAGTGAAAAATAGCATGTGTATCGGCTCACATGATCAGGAATCTGAGGGCTCAGCCGGGTGCTGGAACTTAGGGTCTCTCACAACTGCGATCACGGCGTCCGACAGGGCTGGGGTGTCATCTGATGACCCGGAGGGATAAGAGTCTGCCACCACGTGCACACAGGAGGCTCTTCATGGGGCTCAGCTCTGTGATACCTGAGGTCATTGCTGGTGCTGGCTGGAGCCACCCTCAGCCCCTTGCCATGTAGATCTCCCACAGGCAGCTCCCAGCCTGGAAGCTGGCTTTCCATCAGCCATGAGTGTGACAGGCAGGCAGGTGGGAACAGGGGTCCTTCTGCAGCCATCTGGAAACGGCCCCCACCCTTCTGTGTTTCTGTTCATCAGTGGTGACACAGATTCTGCCCTATTCAGGGGAAGGGACCATGGGAGGACACGAGCACCAGCAGGCAGGTCTCCACCGAGGGCAAGAGGAGAAGCTGCTGGCTACTGCACCCATCCAGGCCTGAAAGGGCAATGGTGGAGCAGGGCAGGCGGCCAGATTCGGGGTACAGATCACTGGGTCTGTCTGAGAAGAGGGGTGTTCTAGCCTTCAGCCCAAAGATGGGTTGTCACCAGAAGAGATGAGACCAGCCCAGCCCACCCTATAGAAGTGTCCCCTTGCACCCACCAAGACCTTCCTACCAGCAGAAAAGGCATAATGGAAAATCCCAAAGGCCAGAGACCCTGAGAGAGGCCACTCGGCAGACAGTCTCAATGGAGATGCCATCGTCCAGATGGATCCCTGTCACTAATTACAAGCAGTTCCCCCCCTCCCCCTGCCCCATGCAGGCTGGAGGCTGCCCAGTCCTGAACCTTGGCCCTCCCACCCAGCAGGTGTCAGGGTTAAAGACCTGCCTTTGCAAGTGGCTGCGATGGAATTCCTCTCTGTTTATTCACCTATATACATTTACCCACCCCTCCCCTGCAACAAGGGCTCAGCAGCACATCCTGCCCACATGAATGCAGAGAAGAATGCGTGGAATTTATGTGGGAAAAAGCAGACAACAGGAACTGATCTGTCATCTCAGCCTCCTCCCACAGCAGGGATGAAGAGCAGCCACCCCCACCCCAGGAAGCACTGATTCCAGGAGAAACTGATCCCAACCTGGGACATTCTCCAGGGAAGAGATTTCAGGCAAGTCTCTGGCATCTAGAAAAACATAAATAAACCCTCCCCAGAATCCCGTGGTTTCCAGGACGGGCCAGAAAAAAGAAAGCTTCCCAGGCCTGGCACACTCCCACCTGAAACTGTGAAGTAGGCAAGCACCTTTCTGCCTGAGACCCCCAGCTTCCCTGGCCCTCAGGACGACTCAACAGACTCTACAGGATCTGCAAGGCCCAGGGCTAACTGGTCCCCACCCAGCTCCCTGGTCCTGTAGCCTCTGTCTGGACTGTAACATGCAGCTCGGGCCCACCCCAGGGCCTTTGCACTTTCGTGCCCTTCTCATCTCTCCACTTTCGTTCTTGGGTCCTTGTCAGCAAGGGTGGCTCATGAGTCCCACGTCGTCTTCCTGGACCAGCCCAAGGCAGCGACCCAATATCCTCAACACCCTCACAAGGCACTGAAATCAGTAGGCAACCAATCTCCTCGCCCCCCCCCACCTGTGTCCCCAACATGAAGGGTTCAGAGGTCAAGGCCTTGAAGGCCACACTCTCTGGGCCTGGGGGATGCATAGGGGGTGGGCAGGTGGCTCAGGCCCTGTACCCACATGGACAGCACAGCACAGCCTGGGTTAGCAGGTGGACACTATGGGAGCTGCCAAGGTGAGGGGAGCTGATGACCAGGCAGCACTCGATAGAGGAGAAAATACATCCTGGCCACATCAGGCTGGCCTCTGGTTCCCCAGGGGGACAGTGGGGCACATGGCCTATTCACCAGACACAGCCCAGTCTCCTGGCTCTGCTAGGCCTGCTCTCTGTGCCACAGGCGACTGGCCAGGACCCTGAGCACAGGGTGGGGCCAGGCACTGCAGGAACAGAGTGGGCAGTGCTGGAGGCGCTGCTCCCTGGAGGCCTTCTGGATCTCTGCATGCCCTGGGCACCAGGTCTGCACAGGTCTGGCCTGTGTTCTTCCCAACAGCCCTGGGCAGCAATACCCTAGGAGGGACAGAAGGAGGTGAGGAACTGGGAGGGGTCTGCAGGGCCCACAGTGCACTGGGGGCCTCCACTGAGGCCGGTGACTTCGCCCACGGAACAGCTGCTTCAGTGGGGAGAACAGGCACCAGTATCCAGAACTTCCAGTGTGGGCAGTGGCCGCCAGATGGCAGTGTGGGGACAGCGGGGGCCCCTAAGCTGACAGATGACTCAAGCATGGAGCAGGTGCCTCCCACATCC
Source organism: Pedetes capensis (assembly GCA_007922755.1). NCBI lineage: Eukaryota > Metazoa > Chordata > Mammalia > Rodentia > Pedetidae > Pedetes > Pedetes capensis. Next base: position 228,511 of record VMDO01000007.1, read on the forward strand.
TGAGCAAATGGCCATGGCATTGGCAGCCACGAGAACTGGGCATGAGTCTCAGGTGAGACACACAGAAGGCGTAGGTTCCTGGGGCTGGCACTCAACACACCTGCCCATGCCCAGGGATGCCTGAGCACACGTGGGCACACCTGGGCACACCTGCACAGACCCAAACACACGCCTTCCACATGCCCATGCTGTATGCCTGCAGCTCATTTGCACTTCACTGTCCTCACTGATGTAGGCCCCACTACGTTGTCCTTGTGTGACCTGGAACAAGTGATGTAACCTCTAGATGCCTCGATAAAGTGGGGTAACAGTGCAACCTCGGTCACAGAACTGAGGACGAGACAGGATAACTAAGGTAAACTCCTCAGTCAATAATGGCTCATCACAAGGGCCACTCAAGGCCACTCACTGCTCATCACCCCTCCGCTGGAGTTCCCAGCCATGCCCAGGTACCTGGCCCAGGGACATCCACATGGCTCCAGGCCATACGAGTCTACAGCCCTGGCAACCTCCAGAGTGGGCAGAATGGAGGCCACAGGAGATGGCAGAAGGCAGGTTGAGAAGGGCTGGGAGCCCAGACACCTCTGGTAGGAGCAGGAGAGGAGCTGGCCGTGAAGCGGCAGGTTGTGGTGGGGCCTGTGCCTGGTGAGAGCAGAAGCCCAGCAGGGGCAGTGGTCACTCACAGCTCCAGTTGGAACTACCTGGGACCACGGCTGCCTGTCATCTCATTTTTTACAGCAGCTGAAAATGTGGACTCGGGGTGAAGATCCCACTTTTAGAAACGCCATGCTGGAAAAACACAGCACGTCCGTGTTTGCACGTGGTCTGAAAACCAGAAGACAATGTCTGCCTCGGGATGGGGTGGGGCATGGAGTCTGGGTCCAAGGACAGGACTGTGAGCTGATGGCCAGTCCCCAGCAGACCTGCTCTGGGTCCACCCGTGTCCAGGGGTGTCACCAACCAGGCGCAGTGAGATGAGTGATATGGTCCTCTTGAAGCATCTGAAAATCACTCACCCCATACATGATCAGTGTGACACCTTGTGAGTTGGATTTGAGAAACGAGGCCCAGATCCAGACAGCCTGGTCTGTCCTTGTCTGCCCACAGAACAGCTGCTTCAGAAGTGGCCAGGCCCAACTTCCAGCCCCACCCGCTCCCCCTGAGCTTGGTGCCCACACCACTGGGATGGGGCAGTGATGCCTCCCCCAAAGCTGGCTGGTCCTTCGAGACACCTCAGGGAACACGATAGTCAGAGGAATTGGCTGTGCCATCCACCTGGTCTCTCTTGTGCCCTGGATGCTGCCTCAAGGGACCAGGGCCATGCTGTGTGGGGCGTCCACCCACACTGGGAGGTCACTTGGGTGCCTGGCCACCCACTCAAGTGTGACCTGCCAGATGCGTGAACCCTCAGATGACCTTGGCCTCCACCTCTGGGTAAATGGAGCAGAAACGAGCTGTCCCCAAAATACTCTGCCCAAAGGGGAGTGTATGGTAAAATAGATGCCCTTGTAGTTGTGTGCACTGAGTTTTGGGGTGGTTTCTATACAGCAGATAATTGCATCAGTGAGAGAAGCACCCACTCACCACGTGACCTTGACAAGTCACTGGGTCTCTCCAACATTTCCCACACCCACAGCATGGAGATAACCTCACACCCCCCCTCACAGGAGTGCTGTAGACTAAGTGTATATATTATGATTATGCTGGGTCGAAGTGTCCCCAAAGTGCATGTCCCCTTGGGACCCCAGAACATGACATGATTTGGAAATCAGGTCTTTGCAGACATAATTAGTTAGGATGAGGTCACATTGACCAGGGTACAACCCAGTGATGCCTATCCTCATAAGAAGAGACACAAGCTGAGCACGGCAGCCACACCTGTGATCCCAGCACTCGGAAGGCTGAGGCAGGAACACCCCGGTCTGCACAGTGTGTTTCAGGACAGCCTGAGCTCCACAGCAAGACCCTGACACACAAAACCAAAAACAGAATAAGTAAATAGAGAGAGCGTGCACGCGCAAGAGAGACACGGAAAAGGCCACATGTCAATGGGGGAGACAAAAGCGATGTGGCCAAGAGCCATAGGATGCCTGAGCCACCAGAAGCAGAAAGAGGGAGATTCTCCCCAGATCTCAGGAGGACCCAGCCCTGCCCACCCCACGGTCTCAGACTCCTGGGCTCCAGCAGTGAGAGAGGACACATTCCTGCCATGTTTGTTCACAGCACCTGTTGCACAATAGGCATGCTAGCGTCTGCTGTTGCCACTCCATCCCCATAAGAACTTAGCCACTCTGTATTCTTGGAGAAATGGAAAATGTGGTTTTAAAGTATGTGACAATAAAATCCTCTTTCTGCAAGTCCACTGGCTCCTGAGAGGATTCCTGGCCTAGAATCTTCTAGAAGTTTCTTTGCTTTGCTCCTCTCCCTTGCTTGTCCTCCCTCCTCCCCTGCAGTACCCCAATGGGCTGTATTCACAGGTGGATGTGTAAAGTGGGGGCCCTCCAGGGGTAGCTCACTGAGCCCCAACCAGCCCAGGGCCACTCTGCTGTGGCCAATCTCCCCAGGTGTCCAGAACAGAGGCCCATGTGTCCAAACAGGAAGTGCAGCCACTTGGCAGAGGCCCTGCGGCTGCCGATGACCTCCAGCTGCTTCCCTGGATGCCTGGGAGTGGCCTTGTCATCTGCTGCATCCACAGCTGCAGCTCAGAGCTGCTGGAGCCTCTGAGCCTGCACTCCTGCTGCCCACCAGGGGGCAGCCAGCAATGCCGACCCCCACCTCTCCTCCCAGAATAGAGCAGGGCTGTTCCCCTCTGCCCAAGATGAAGGTCTTCAGGGCAGCCAGGAGACATGCCTATACACGCATGCAAGTCTGTGTGCACGTGAGCCTGTGAGCTCTCGTCATGCTGTGTCTTTGCTTCTGGAGACTCGCTGTGTGCCAGTGTGAATACCCATGCACTAATGCACACGTGTGTCCATGGATTCGCAGGGCCCAATGTACCCTGGATCCTCTCTATGCATGTGGTGCTGGCAGCTCTGCACACGAACCTCTGCTGCATGTTGGGGCCTGTGGCCGTGTCTGGTAGATAAGAGTGTATGCCCACCAAAGGCACTCATGGTCTGTTCTGTCTATGTGGCTTGTGTGCATGTTTGGTGTGTATGTGAGCAGCCTTGTGTCCGTCACATGTGCAACCTCATGCCCTGTGCAGGGAGGGAGCAGCACAGGCCAAGCCTTCCCATGGATGGCCTGCCTGACCCCTGCTCCTTCAACTCAGTTGTCTGCCCTCGGGAGGACTCGGCTCATCTCTGCATGGGGACCCCACTGGCCCCTCACACACACCAGGCCACTGAAGGCCGTTGTCCGCCTGGGCCATGACTCCTCGGCATCATCCACCATCCCCCCCATGCTGTGCTATTGTCCAGCACCTCAGCAGCCCATGTGCAATCAGTGCTCAAAGGCAGCAGCCAAATAGACGAGGGCCAGGCAGGGCTGGGTGGGGAAGGCCGCCAATCCTGGGCACAGCCCTCGGTTTCCTGCTTATATGCCCACAACCCCTGTCTTTGGGGACTCTCCCTGGAGAAGTGTTGGTAAGAGCCACAGAGTGGGCCAAACATGGTCCCTCTTCAAGGGCCCCCATCCCTCGGCTCTAACCACCTCGGGTTTCTGCTTTTCCCTCTGAGCTGCCTGGTGGCCGAAGGCATGGAGTTGCGGAGAGAGGAGAAAAGGGAAGGAAGCAGAAATGCAGGGAAAGGGCACATGCAGTGAGGACTCCTCTACAATGGGGCTTGCCCACAACAGCTTCTGAGTCCCTCAGGGCCAGCCTCAGAGTTCCTGCAAGTCCAGCCTGGAAGTCCCTGCGAGTCCAGCATCAGAGTCCCTCAGGGCCAGCTTTGCAGTCCCTGTGGGTTCAGACTGGGAGTCTCCGCAGGTCCAGCCTCGGAGTCCCTTGGGGACGGCCTGGGAGTCCCTGCAGGGCCAGCTGCCTCCTCCTTGGCTCTGAGACACTAATGCCAGACACTGAGTCCTGCCCCACCCCGGGTGGAGGTTTTGCAGCCCATGTGGTCTTCCATAATGGCCCCTGTGGGGTGGCTTCTCATTATTAACAAAGAGTTGCCCTCTTTTGTGTGTTAAACTGCTGAGCAGTGGCCATGGCCTCAGCAGGGGCTAGTGGAGAGCCATGGACCAGCACGTACCTGGCACCCTCCCTTGGCAGCTTTCCTGTTGGCCTGCATGCTGATCAGGGTCCCACAGATGCAGAATGAAACAGGAGGTGGCTCCAGGGGATTATAGGAAAACAATTAAAACAAGTTAATTACAGTTTATCTTCCTGTCTCTCCTGAAGTCACCTGAGTAACTCCCACAGGGTGCGTGGTGGCCCCTGCCTGGGAGGGCAGTTCCTGAGGTCCATGGTTGGGTATGAACCCTGGAAAGAGTCAGGCACGAAATGGGGATCTGGAGAGGGGCCTGGGTACCACGGGGCCCCTCTTTGACCCCTTCCTGAGTGAGTGCCCCCTAAGGGTCCCACCCCAAGTTTGGGGCTCAAGGTCACTTTCTGAGAGTGCCATCGATTTTACCCCGGAGCTACAGGCTCCAAAGTAGAGCTATCTGCTGGGGTGTGTCTTCCCACACAGCCACCCAGGCAGGGGACACTTTCTGCTGTGCTCCCGAGTTCCCACCTCTGCTTGGCAGGAGGCTGCAGGAGGTCAGATGGGCATGTGGCTTTCCTGCTGGCCACCTGCACAGGTGCCCATTATGGTGGCAGCCATGTGTCTAGACAGCCCCTTCCACAGGCACCGTGGATGCAGGGAGCCCAGAAAGCTCAGTGCCTCTCACCTAGGGGAAGGGGCCTCCTGCTGTTTCTAGCCTGCGGGCAGCTCAGCACTCCCAGCCTTCTGTAAATTGTTCATTAATATCTCTTTATTTGAATCCTATTTCCTGCTGGTTCCCTGGAAGACACAGCTGGAAAACCCCAAAATCTCCACTGCAGGCACAAAAGCCACTGGGAGTCAAGCCAAGGGGCAGCTGCAGCAAGGCCGTACCCCTGCAGGCTGCTGTCCATGAGGCAGGAGGCTTGGTCCAGTCAACTGCCTCTTTTCCCTGGGGCAGTAGCCCAGCCATTGCCATGGTGACCACCCAATAGCTCTGCAGTTCCTGGCCCTACTCGCTGCCCTGGCCATGCCCGCAGCAAGGGGTGGCCCAGTACCCGCCCTTGAGGGGCCCTCGGCACCTTTTTTCTCTCTGGAAATCCTTCTTGATCTTGCTCTTCTTTTGGAAAGAGGAAGGCCCCTGGGAACATGGCGGCCAGCTGAGTTGGCTGGACATCCATTACTGACCACCGGCTCCATGACTGTGTCAAGTGAGACACAAGACCAAGTTGGGACCACAGCAGAGACTCAGGAGTCAAGGAGTCTGGGCTCAAGGTCTGGTTGTGCTACTCTGTGGGACCCACAGAGCCCTGTGCACCTGAACCTTGTCTGTGGCGAAACAGGGACATCAATGGCACCTACCTCTTCAAGGTGGAGCTCAGAGAGCCTACGTCCTTGGGCAGTTGGTCATGGAATGCACGGCTGGCAGGCACTATAGGAGGAGGTGGGCATGTCCTGGACCCTCGACTCAGAGAGGCAGATGAGGCCTGGCCTGGGGGCACCAGGACCCCTTGGTGCAAGGGGACCTGAAAGAGCATCCCCAGATGCCTGCCCAGAGACACGCGCACCTGCACCAGCTGTCCACCTGCCTCCCCTTCTTCAGTGAGCAGGGCCACCTGTTTATTCACCTCTTTACCTGTCACCATAGCAACCCAGCGCACTTCATCCCAGCCATAGCAGGGCCAGTCCTGGGGAATAGACCTTTCTCAGAGCTGGGCCCTGGGCCAGGGGCTCCACTCCAGTGAGCTGAACTCAAACCCATGTGCCTTGCACCCCCAAACATGTGTCTCCCTTAGAAGGAGCCCAGCCCCAGGCAGACTCAACAATCCAGCCAAGGAACCACAACCCCTGGTGAGCCTCGTCCAGTCTTGCTGCCTGCAGAGACTGCGGTCAGAGTAAGACCCAGAGGGGCTCTTGTGGTTGATGCCTGCCTCCTCAAACCTGCTCCCTGACAGAGCCCAGGGATCAGAAGAGCCAGGACCTGGTCGGCACTCAGGTCCTCCTTCTGTAGCTGCTGGCCATGCCACAGAGAGCAGGAGATGGTGGAATCTGCAGCCTGCAATCTCACCTGGTATGGGGCCGCATCATCGGGGAGGTGGGGTGGGAACCCCACACCTGATGGAGGTGGAGAACATGAGGCCTGAAGGAGGCTACAGGATGGGGAACCAGGTTAGGCAGGACCAGGGGCAGGGGGTAGGAAGCCATTTTGTGGCTGAGGGTGGTATTGGCTACATCAACATTAAATATTTGTGGAGCAGAAACAGGATAAAGTTAAGTAATAGAGTCACTGTAACCTGTGACAGTTACTATTTCTAATATACAAAGATCTCCTGCAAATGAGCAAGCACAAGACCAGCCAGTGGGCAAGAGCCAAGCCTGGGACAGGTGCCCTGGAGAGGAAATGCAATTTGAGCACAGAGGAGACAGCACTTGTCAGAAGTACAAGGGACTTTCTGCCCTCATCCCATAGATCACACTGGGCTCAGTATGTGCAGCTGGGAATATAGGAAGCCATCACCTTTCGGGAAGGTTGGTGGAATCAATGAAAGGTGCAAACCCTGGCGCAGCCTCTCCTTCGGATGAGTCTGTGGAAGGAAAGTTCTCTGCATGCCGGAGAGTGTCAGAGACAGCAGAGAGCAGATCCAGGCAGAGAGGCATGGAAGATGGCAGGTGTGACAGGTGCTTGGCTAGGTTCTGGGGGGCACTGGACCCTGCTGGAGGCATCCACATTGGCGGGGGGCCTTCACAGCTCCAGCCCACCCTCATCTCTCGCCCTCACACCTCTGGTGCTTTGCACATCTCCTATTTGTGCCAGGGTCTCTGTAAGCCAAGACACCGCATCTGCTGGGCTTTACCCAAAGGTGAGGAGATTCCCCTCCGTCGGTGAGCAGCGGGTGTCTGCAGGAGGAGCCAAAATCCCCCTCAATTCTTCTCTTATTGTTTGGCTTATTCCAAGGAGCATTTGCCAGTCTCTGAGGTTGTTTTAATTTTCTTCAGTATTGAGAGGTTGAACCCAGGGCCTCTCATGTGCTAGGCAAGCACTCTACCACTGGGCTGCACCCCTAGCCTGTGTTTTATTTTTTATTTTCAGTCAGGGTCTTGCTGAGTTGCACAGGCTTCCTTGGGCCTCTAACCTATAATCCTCCTGCCTCTGCCTCCCAAGTCAGCCAGTTTGTATCTTAAAAATCCAGAAACATTCAGTGATGCCTCCTCACCCTGGAGTCTAGCCTGTGCCATAGAGGGGCTGCCCCTGTGGAAAAATGTTGGTAGGCATGAGCAGGGCCCTGGGGCTCATGGAATGGCTGTGCAATGGTGAGAACAGGGCCCTGTGCGGTCTTACACTTAGCTCCTGTCCGTCCTTCTCTGGTCCTGACATGGGCTGACACTGATGCATTAGGAAACATGGCCAAGCTGCCTGGTCTGCCGATGGTGATGGGCCAGGCAGGGAGAGTTGGGGAGGCCACAGACAGCCCTGAAGGGACGAGTCCTCGGGGACCCTCCACAGTCACCCTCCTCCACCCCATCAGGAGCACCTTTGCCCTCTCAGCCTCCTAGAGCTCTGTCTCCTCCATTTAGGGTCTCTGGGCTCTACCTAGGCCCCTCTTGGCTGCAGCCTGAAATCTCTCAAAACAGGAGCTGGGGATGTTGGAAGCCCCTCATTATTTCCTCTTTCAGGGAGTAATGTCCTTGCTAGTGTCCAGTGTTGTCAAAACCCTACCTGTGCAGCTGGGTGCAGTAGCCATGCTGGGGATCAAACTCGGGGCCTCTGAGAGTGCAGAACATCACTCTACCAACTGAGCTAAACCCAACCCATACACACACACACACACACACACACACACACACACACACACACACCCATGTTTGGGTTCTGCTACTATTTTGAATGGGAGGTAAAACTTGTCTTTATTCCTCCGTGGGCCACGGGCAGGGGTTCTCCCTCATTGGCCTTTTTACTAGAGTCTTTTAAGAAGCCACAATGGGCTGAGTGTGGTAGCTCATGCCTGTAATCCTAGGAACTTGGGAGTCCAGGCAGGAGGATTGCCAGTTCAAGGCCCGAGGCAGCCTGGGTAACTTAGTAAGATCCTGTCTTGAAATAAAAAGTGAAAAATGAGCTGGGGGTACAGCTCAGTGGTAGAGAACTTGTAAAACATGTGCGAGGCCCTGGATTCAACCCTTCCAGTACTGAATAAAAGAATCAACCAGACTGCAAGGCCCACAGAGGCTTTGTCTCTGTCAGGGAAAGTTGGGTACAGCCACTGTTGGTCCCAGCCTATGTCGGCTCTGGGGCAAAGGCTCAGGGGTCTGGCACCAGCAGGGACAGGGGGCTCCCACCCTATCCCTGGCTGTGGGTCTCCCCCGGCTCGGCCACGGAGGCCACGAAGCCAGTCTCCTGATCCATGGCCTGTGGCCTCCCCCAACACCAGCAGGAAGCTGACTTAACTGAATCCTGGAATCCCCCAAGGAGCTTAGAAATTTATACCTGCAGTTTGTGGTGCTGAGCTGAGCAGGCAGAGCCTTTGGGGGCCTTGTTACCATAAAACGAGGATTTACTGGGCCAGGGAGCTCTGCAGGCTGCCAGCTGCCGGCTCAGGGCTTTGCTCCAATTAACCTCCCAGCCCTGGGGAGGCTGGGGGAGGCTGAGGCAGGCAGGGAGCAGCCCAAGGGAGAGGTGAGCATCGCCCGGCCTTTCCCTCCAGGGCAATCCAGAAGCTGCACAGGGCCCATAAAACAAATGGTTATGGGCTGCAGGAAGGCTGGGGGACCTTCTGGCTGGCTACTGAACTGTCCCATGTACATCCAAGGGTTTGGACAGGGTCACGCCTGCCAAACAGGATCTGCAGCTGAGTGACCAGCCTGTGTGCTCCTGTCAGGGCCCAGTGGGGCCACCCACTCACCCAAAGCTTCTTAGGAAGGCCCTACTCAGCCCCTAGGCAGAAGGATGGGAGGTGCAGCCTCCAGCCCTGCCTCACCTCCCTGCCTCCCAAGGTCAGGCACTGGCCTCACCTGGCTTCTTCATGGCAGCTGCCAAAATCCACAGGTGGGAAGGAAAGGACCTCACTTTCCAGGTTCTGAATTCTAACTGGGCTTCCCACGCCCAGTGGAAGGAGAGGAGGAATAAAGACCTTCCAGATAGACAAGGACTCAAAAGTCCTTCCCATCCGTCCTTCTGGAAACTTGAAGTTACCGAGGGTGTGTGCCAGAAAAAAGATCCAAAAGAAGGGGAGACGTGTCCTCTCAGACAGTCCAGAGGGTCCAGGTACTTGTCAGAAGCCCCCATGGCAGCTGGGCCCACCAGACCCAGGCCAAGTGATGCTAACCCGGTTCCACTGGTTGGCAGGGGAGACAGGAGGTGAGGGAAAGGCCAGCAGTGGTCCTGGAGCCAGGGTTTGGGGGGCTGTTTGGAGGAGCTCCGTGGAGGGGGCTGGGAAGAAGTTGGAAGGAGGCAAAGCCAACTCAGAGCAGCTGGGGCAGCTTACTCGGATCCTATGGAAACACCATCCGAAGAGGGTCGCCGCGGGGAGCCCAGCTCACTCTCTCCACAACAGACTTCTCATCTCCAAGACTTCACCCACCATCTGCCCACAACCCAGAACAACCCACACATCTTCCTGGGCTGCTAGAATATTCTGAGCCAAAGACAGGGCTTGAATCTTAGGAGGAGAGTGACTGTTCCTTTTGGTTCTTGCAGGGATGGGTCAGCCCGGTCAGTCCAGCACCCCTTCCTAGCTGGCTGAAACCCAAAAGGAACCTAGCAGCACACAGAACTGCGTCAGGTACAGCTTGATCCTGGACTTAAGAGATATGACCAGGACCCAGTTTTTCCATCACCAGCTCCATCTGGACAGCTGTGAGAGAGCAGCGATCTTGGGCAAATCCACTCAGGGGAGAAGGTCTGGTCTCCAACAGCAAAACCCAATAAAATGACACAGATCATCTGGAGTGGGATTGGCCCTGACTACCTTCCCTGGCACTGTGTCCCCCATAGGACCGGCAGGTGGCCAGGCCCAGGACAGCACTCTCCCCAGGGCAAACCAGCTCCTCTCCTGGACAGGGGTGACGGACACTGGTTCCCTAAAGTAGAACCAGACCATCTTGTCCTTAGAGCAGGCTCAGCCACAGTTCAGAGGGTCTTTGCAGTCCCGACTCCCAGCAAGGCTGGCCTGCCCCCTGGGAGATGTCAGCAGGCTTCCCTGACCAGATGCCCTCCACACCAAGTCGCACACTCACCCTCTGAGGCAGGGCACTTCACTCTGGGACCTGTCAGGGGGAAGACAGGTCAGGAAGGACCAGAGCAGGATGAGGATCTGGAGCCCAAGGCAGATGTAGCTGCTGTCCCCGAGGGTGGAGCTCAGGGGCCATGGCAGGATCTGCCAAACCCCACATATCGGCTGGACCTCAGCAGAGGAGGTGGCCACTTATGCAGGGCTCAGAGGCCAGGGAGGCAGAGCAGGGAGTGGGCACACTCCCAGAACTGGGAGAAGCAGGTGTCAGGGACCCTGGAGCTGGAACCATGGCAGTGAAGGCAGCATGGCCTCAAGGAGAGGAGCGCCTGGCTGTTCTGCCCCACTCTGGCCTCCCCGCCCCCAAGGAGTGCTGCCCGTTGGCAGCTCCCCTGCTCAGAGGACAGTGCACATGAGCTGCAGACCCAGGATGCCCAGGCAGCTTTCCCCATGATGGCCCAAATCCAGAAACAGCCCAGGTGCCCATGAGACGTAATGGCCAGACCAGCCACAGCACATTCATACGTTGGATGGACCCCAAATACAGTCACCTGGCTGGACCCCAAATACACCAGGTGAAAGCAGCTTAACGCTAAACAGCCCATTCTGTGTGCATCCACTCTGGACCTCCAGAATAACAAGGAAGCCATGACAGCAGTATTGCCTCTGTGAGGTGGGGCAGGTAGAGCACTGCTCCACGCTCAGAGGTCCTGGCTTTGATCCTCAGCACTACAAAAAGAGAGAAGGACCTGGCAGCCCGCTCCATATACAATCCTGAAACAATCAGCCATTGAAAACTGCATGAATAGCAGAGAAGCACTGACATAGTGCTGTGTCTGACACAGTGTCAAGTTTTTCGTTCTCTTTTACACAAGGTCGCTATGAGTTGGACGTGACTTGACTGTACCTGACAACAACTGTCGTGATCTATGACCTGACAGGAGTTTGGGGAACACAGGTGTGTGCAATTGCAAAAGTTCAATAAATGCACATTAAAGATTTGTCATTGTACTTGTATGTTAATTTTACTGCAGGAAAAAAATTGTCAACAAAGACCAAACTCTAGTTAATGATAAGCAGCTGAAGAATTTGAGGGCAAGTTGCCTAAGTCAACAATTTACTTTGAAATGCCTCCAAAAGGAGATAGATGGCATGGGGTGCTGACTGGTGGCCTCCAACTCATGTCCACTGGGAACCCACAAATGTGGCTTTATCTGGAAAAAGTCTTTAGAGGAATCATTATGTTAAAGATCTTGGGATGAGGTCACCCTGGATTAGGGTGGGCCCTAAATCCAATCTCCAATGTCCCTTTCATATAAGGGGAGGGGAAAGTGCAGCCAGGCTGTGTGGGGACAGAGGCGGCAATCAGGGTGACACTGCCACAGGCCAAGGAGCCACCAGATGACCAGCACCCCAGGTAGAGTCCAGGCCTGCAGACGCAGCTCAAACTGTAACACTCTTGCAGCTTTTCCATGTGTTTGGAATCTTTTCATAATAAAGTGTTACAGGAAAATTGAAATGTTAAAAATATAAACATGTGGAGCCGGGCAGGGTGGCACACACCTGTAATCCCAGTGGCTCGGGAGGCAGAGGCGGGAGGATTGCAAGTTCAAGACCAGAGGCACTGTGTGTAACTTAGTGAGACTCTGTCTCAAAAACTAAAAGAATGGGCTGGGGATGCAGCTCAGTGGTCCAGCACTTGCAAAGCATGCAAGCGTGAGGCCCTGGGTTCAACCCCCAGCACCACAAAAAAGAAAAAAATGTATAAACATCTGGCTTTCCCCACCCTACTTACCTGAACGGATGCTCACAGCCCAGCGGTGCAGAGCTGTACCCTGGCCTGGGAGGGCACCCAGGTTGCCAGGGAGCTTTGGCACACCGTAGGAGCCTTCCTCTTCCCCACAGGAGCACAGGCTGATGCTTCCCCCCCGCCCCAGCCCATCAGCTGCAGGGCTGTGCCACCTGTGGCTGCCCTCATTTGCATCACAACATGGAGGCCCTGGGGCCCACCTTGCCCAGCTCTGGCTGGAAGACCTTTATGTCCCTCCAGTATGCCCCTGGGATGTTCGCAGCATGGGTGACAGCTGCCTGCTCCCCTCCTGTGCCTTTGAGTGGCCCCTGCAGGGAAGCCCAGGGACAGGTCCTTTGTCTGCCAGTCTCTACTTACCACTGGTGCCCAGACCAGGGACAGACCACAGTGACCACAACCACACTGGCCAGAAGAACAAATGAATGGCAGCACTGCCCCATCCTGTACTGGACAAATGGCCTTCACAGCCACGAAGGGTGTGCCCTCCCTGAAAGTCACTGCCCAGCCCCTGCCAAGGTGCTCACACCACTCCCATTGTGTGATTCTGTTTGCGCAACACCATGTTGGCAACCTGCCCATATGGACTACAGCCAAGGTCCAGCCTTCCTCTGAATGTGACTTGGGATCCCCCAGTCATAGAGTGCTGGACGTAGCTGTATTTGGAGCCTTTGTAGAAAGGTCTGGATCCTCCAAATTCAAAACTCATGACCATGACGCTCACAGAGGCAAAGCAAACCCGAAGCTCAAAGAGAGAAGCTCTAGCTGCTTCTGAGTCCCCACCATGGGCAGGGTAAACATCGCCTGCCTTTGTCCCTGTCATTGCTGCTAGAGTAAATATGACCAGCCACCAGCCTGAGGCCTGGCCCCCTGCCCACTGCCCCTGCCAAAGCGGCTCTGGCTACTGTTTCCTCTTCTTGCAACATGGCTTAAGAAGAGAGAGATGAGCACTGTTTGAATCTCAGCACCACAGCAAAGGCCAAGTGAGAACGTTGGCCTCTCTGACCCTCCATCCTTATCTGGAGGAAAGCAAGTGACAAAGATGGCAGTCAAAGCAGGAGACTCAGAGGGCTCCTGACCTACTCCAGTGCCTCAATGTCCCTGCTTGGGAACTGAGATGATGATGGTGATGGTGATGATGGTGATTGTGGTGATAGTGATTGTGGTGATGGTGATTGTGATGATGATGGTGATGATGGTGATGATGATGATGATGATGGTGACGATGGTGACGATGGTGATTGTGGTGATGGTGATTGTGATGATGGTGATTGTGATGATGATGGTGATGGTGATGATGGTGGTGATGGTGGTGATGGTGATGGTGATGGTGATGATGGTGATTGTGGTGATGGTGATTGTGATGGTGATGATGGTGATGATGGTGACAGTGATGATGGTGACAGTGATAGTGATGATGGTGATGGTGATAGTGACGATGGTGAGCATGATGTGATGGTAGTAATGATGAGAGCAATGATGATGTGGTGACAACAATGACAACGATGGTCACGGTCATGGCAATGGTGGTGAGGGTGATGGTGATATCAATGATGGTGATGATGGCAATAGTATAGAGTTCACACAATGGCCTTGAGGTATAAATAACTTTTCTTAGAACACAGTAACACTTCATAAGAGTCAGTTATATTTTGTGTCTCAGTGAAAAATATGATGTGAAGAAAATTGGGGGTGTTTCTCACACTTTGAAGACCCCACTGAAGCCCTTACCCGGAGGCTTATCAAAACTTACAGACACCCCAAAACCCCATGACAATGGCAGCAGCCAGTTAGAGCCAAGTTTAATAACTCGGATGATAAATAAACATGGCCTGGAGCACTGAGATGAAATCTGCATCCCTATACACATGCCTGGGAATGCTGCATTCCCTCCTCAGGTCACTTTAACTGGGAGCACAGCCATGGAGCACAGCAGCAAGGGATGAACTTGAGGCTGCCAAGAGCTGGGTCTCCAGGCCGTGTGGAATCTAGCTGGGGAAGGATTTGGACTTTTCTCCTTTTCCATCTGGAGAAGAAGAACCAGGCTTCGAAGAAGGTGATAGCCAGCCCTTAGGTCCACACTCCCATTCCTCAATAGCTGAGCCATCAGCAAACCAGAGTCCACTGCCCTCCCCCTTTAGTCTTCCAACCCGGTCTGTCTCCATGGCACTTCCCTCGTGCACTAGCTACCTTTCATCACTGCAATCGACACACCTGAGGGAACAGCCTAAAGGGAGGAGTTATTCACTTAGGCTCATGGTTTCAGATGGCTCAGTCCATGGCCACTTGGCTCTGTGTTTCTGGGCCTGGACTACGGCAGTGGGAGCATGTGGGCAAGCCTCTTTACCTTATGGTGACCAGAGGCACAGAGACAGGGATGACCTCTCCAAAGCCATGTCCCCAGTGACCTACTTCTTTGAGTTGGCCCCCACCTCCTAAAGTTTCCACTACCACCTCAAGTAGCAGCACCAACTGGGGACCAGGATTTCAACCCACAAACCTGGGGAGTCTCATATTCAAACCATAACACCTGGGTTAGTGCAGCTTCCTTGTGGGTAGTCAGCCTGTCTCTGTCCACATGGCCTCAGCTAGCTCGGCTGCCAGACCAGGAAAAACTGTGCAAATTACTTCCCACTCCAATGGCTCCATGTATCCAGATGACTACCCCCAGAAGGCAAAAAAAGAGTTCTGTCCACCTCACCTTCAACACCACACTACACTCTAAATGTTCACACCATCTCACCTCAAATGCAGCTTTGAACACACCTCACGAACACACCACCTCCCCTCAAACTACAACCAAGAAAGGCAAAATGACCCAACTCTCCTTATACATATTTGGCTTAGAGCATAGTCAAATACTATTGTTGTTGTTGGGTGCCATTGAACCAAGTCTGACTCATAGTGACCCTATGTACAACAGACAAAACTCTCCATGCCACTGTGCTGTGCCCAGCACTATGTTAGTGGTTCTCTGATATTCCTAAGGTTTGCAATGGTACACTGTTTCTGGATTGTATCTGGAGTGGGCTGCCAGGTCCTTCTTCCATTTTTGCAGTGCTGGGGATCAAACCCAGGGTCTCAGAGAGCACAGAGCACCACTCTACCAACTAAACTAAAGCCCAGCCCATTAAATACTATTAAAGCTCTGTTAATGTTAATGACAGGCCTTTATTATAAGCACTTCTCTCCAATGTTTATTTTTTCCTTTAAATGAGATGTTAAGGGTTGGGGTAACTTGACTCCCCAATTTCAGCTGTTAGACCCTTTCCTGGTACCCTGATTGTCTTAAGTAGAGGACCATCAGCAAAGCAGCCTGGTTACTTTGAGCACGCCTGGTGCCTTGAGAAAGCTACCATGCAACCACAGCTACTTGCTACCAAAGCACAACTCTGGCTCCAGAAGGCACAGTCCCAGCCACAACTGTTTCAAACATCTTGTACCAGATGCTTTGCCATCACAAGCCTCAGTGAACTCTAGCAGGCATTTTCACCCACACTAGAGGGATAGCACTTCCCCTGGTGACCCAGTAGAAGGCTTGTGATGCGTGTAAATGCAGTCTTTCATTTGCGTGAAGGACTGATGCGATTGGTACAAATGCCTTTGCCACACCCCCTTTCAGGCATATAAAAAGGCTGTTCAGTTCACTTTTCAAGTCAGCTAGGAGATACTCCCCCGTGCTCTTTCCTGGTGTTGCAACATTAGGCTCAACAGAAGGCCTTTCTTGAACAGCATTTTCTTGACTATGCTTGATCTTTATCATTAGTAGAGCAGGCCAAACAGGTAACACAAAGAGACGGTAGAAGAAGCAGAGGATTGGTAACAGGAACGAAGGGGCAGAAACAACAGGAAGCAGAAGTGGTGGAGACAACAATGGACAGCAGAAATAGAGAGGTGAGAGAGGCAGAGAGCTGAGGCTGAAGAAGGATAGAGGGTGTGGGGAGCCAGAGAAGAGAGACTGCTGGCCCTGGCCTCTGGGAGAGTTCCAGGGAGTTGCCAAGCCTTAAGAGCCAGGGGTCTGAGACAACCCAGACCAAGAGCTGCAACGCTCATCACTGTGGAGCTGAAGGGTCCCAGCAGCTGAGACCCCTTCCGGAGCTGAAACACTCACTGG
The DNA here is from genome assembly GCA_007922755.1 of Pedetes capensis. Lineage (NCBI taxonomy): Eukaryota > Metazoa > Chordata > Mammalia > Rodentia > Pedetidae > Pedetes > Pedetes capensis. Next base: position 244,798 of record VMDO01000007.1, read on the forward strand.
TACCACATGCTGCAGGAAGACAAAGATGACAGTAGCTGCCAAGTACAAGGTCCCCTGGTGGTCAGAGCCCAGAGCAGTCGGCCTTCCACCTAGGTCCTGGAGCTAAGGCCTGGAGCAGCAGGCCCCAGGCTCTCAGGCTGACAGCCGTGGGCCTCTGATCTGCCCGCCCGGCCCCTAGGCCGTGGGCACTCCAGGGCCAGAACCGGAAGGGCTTCTCCTCACCTGCCCACAATTCCTATCCAGGTGGAGCAGGACCCCCACCAGTTGACTGGTGACATGACCAACTTACCCTACACATCACACACAGTCCTCGCATAAAGCTGTGTCTTCATCCCATGGGCCTTGTGTCCCTAGAGCCCCCTTGGTCTCCTAAGTCTTGCCTCTATTCTTTGAGCCTGGTGAGGGCTGCTGGCTGACCCCTGCCCAGCTGTGACTACAGAGCAGGGAGGTGACCTATCCACTGCAGGCCTGGGGTGGCAGTGGGAGGGGCTCCACAGCTCTGTCCCCTGGTAAGAACTCATGTGCACACCACTGGGGGCTGGAGCCCAGCCTGCCTTACAGAGTGGCCAGATGGCCTGTCCTGTGCTCAGGGCAGCAACTGCAGGACTAGAACATGGGTGCCCTGTAGGCTCTGGAAATTCTGAGGGTCTGAGCAACAGAGAAGCGGGTCCTGGCTGGCTTTTCCAGACAGAACCTGCCCTCCATAGGCAGACAGGGCCCTGACGAGCAGTGGCCAAACCTGGCCTGGCACCACAGGATCACCTAGATGTTCTTCCCTTGGGGCACGTCACCAGCCCCTGGCCACACCTGGGCCAAGGCCATCTAATCACCAGCTTCATCCCCCAACTGACCCTATGTCTAGCCAGTGGGGGCACAGATGGGAAGGGGGCCAGGTGCTGGCTTCCCCAGGCCTCTCTGGGCCTGCACAGGGCAGGAGCTCCCTCTGTCCATTCCTCTGTCTCTGTGCCCCTCCCTGTCTCTGTCTTTATCTTCTTTCTGTCTCTTCCTCTCTCTCTGATACACTCTCTCCTCTGTCTCTGCCTCTTCCTCCCTCCCCCTGACTCTGGCTGCCATCTCTCCCACATGCTCTCTCTGAACCTTTCTTCTCTGCTTCTCAAGTGCTCTGTCTCTGTGTGTCTCTGTCTCTTGTTCTTCGTATCTCTCGTTCTCTCTGTATCTCTATCTCTCTCTGTTTCTCTCTTTTGCATCTCTTCCTCCCTGTCTCTGTCTCTCACTCAGTCTCTCTGTTTGTCTCTGTCTCTCAAGCTCTCTCTGAATCTCCCTCTCTCTCTCTCTGTCTCTCCTTTCCCACACCCATCCCTTGCCTTCCGCCGGACACACCATTTCCTTGTGACACATGAGTTCTCCTCTTAAACATTGTGTAGTGTGCTCACCCACTTAGGATGACCGCAGTCCACTGTTGAACCACTCTGTCCTGCCTCCCCAAGAAGCTCGGGGCCCCTCCTGCTTCCTGCCTCGGTGGTCATCCATCACCTCATCTGCAAGCTCTGTCACCCAGCGCATGGTTAGTATTTTGAAAGCTGCTAGATCAGCGAGGGATAAGAACCACAGGAGATTTCACTCCACCTCCACTCATGCTTCTCTAATCCTCTTCCTCTCTGTGCCAGATCCGAGTTCTGACCTAAGTCATTCTGCATGAACTGCCAGCATTTCCTGCAGGCACCTGTCCCTTTTCATACCTTCCGCAAGGTTGGAGGGGCCAATGATTTCACTGCAGACCTTCCGACGACCCTGGTGCCCAGGCGTGACCACTCACATTCTGCTGAGGAGGAGGTTGAGGCCCAAGCTGCCAGTGTGCAGTGGTGGAGGTCGCACACTGCAAAAGGCCAGGCCTGGCTTCACAGTCGGCCTCTTTTCCACTGGACCTCCACCCAGGAGGACTGTGGTGGGGGGCCTGAGGGTGGCCACCCCTGCTCATTTGAGGAAGGAGGGTAGGCTGGTGCCGGGACCTGCTGAGGACCCCACAGAGACTCCTCCAGCAATAACTCTCACTTGGGAATCTGTCCCCAAGCCTGGCTCAGCTCTCATCAGGATGCAAAGCCAGCCTCCCACCTCCTGGGAAGCTCGCTAAGTGGCTGCCAAGCTGCTGGAGCTGGCCCAGCTGTTGCCATGGAAAAGCCCAGAGCGTGTGCCCCCCCACACACACACACAACCCTGATGCTGCTCCTGGGTCCCCAGCTAAGCTGCTGGCCCAGCGCCCACTCGGCAGGGTGCCTGCTCCAGGCAGCTCCAGTGAGAAAAGCCCCCAGAGCCCTTTGTGGGCCTCCACACCCCCTGCTGCCCCTCTGCCCTCTTCTCCCACTCACTGCACCTCAGCTGCTTCATGAGCTGCTCTTCCCCATGGAGTAGTTGAGATCTGGCTTTGGGGTGGCCATCCTCCTCCTCCCCTTACCCAGAAGGGGATTCAGGCCAGGTAAACATCACCAAACCCTGACACCCTTGGGCTGGGAAAGCCCTTGGGGAGGTGACGGCAGGGCAGCAGAGGGGCGGCACAGAGACTATGTTTGGCCCATGATCAAGCTGCACCGGACATCCCCAAGCATAACATACTTCCATTTGCACTTATGCCTACCTGGGCCCGGGTGTCCTTCTCAAGTGAGGGTCATCTGAATGTCCATTGGCTGGTGCCCTGGTTCCACCCAGCCCACCCATGAGCAGATTGCCCACCCCAGCCTCATCGCTTCTTATGCCCTGTGGCTCCCAACGCCCACAAGCACCCCTCCCTCACCCACCCACCACTGCTGTGCCTTCAGTACCTATAGGACTGTCCTGGCAGCTTGCCTCTCCCTATCCCCAGAGGAATATAGGACAAGTGGAAAACTGCCAGTGCCCAGAGTCCCTTTGCAGAGATCTGTCCCTCCTTTTCACCAAGGTGGAGGAGAGTCCAGCAGGAAGGAGCTGCCGCCATGAGCTCAGCCAAGCCAGGAAGTCTGGTCTTACACCTGCCCTGTGTTGAGGCCCCTCTGCTCTCTCAGGGTGGTGGGGCAGCAGAGCAGGGAGAGACCATTTCCTCCCCACCTGGACCTGCCCCGGACCTGCCAGCCACTGCCCTGCACTCTGAGAAGACGAGGCTGTTGTGTGCACAGTGGCAGTCATCTATTGCTCTGTGGGTTGCCTGAGCACTGTGTCCAAGTGTGCACACAGGTACGTACATGTGCACGGGTCTGCAGGTGGGGCATGGGAGCATGTGCACACGTGCATGTCTGCAAGTGTGTGAGTCCTGTGCTTTGCATCACATATCCACACAGGTGACACAGTGCAGAGCCTGGGCCCACCCAGTGGCATCCCAGGTGGCACGGAGGGCTATGGTGCTGGAGCTCCTAGCAGTCAGTGCCCCTGTGTCTGGCCCACCCTTGGGCGCAGAGAATGAGTCAACAGACACCATTTGGGAGCTGGGTGCTAAGGCATGTGCTGGCCTCACACCACCCTGCTAGCAGCAGTCCATGGGGGCACCGAGGGGTCCTGTCTGCAACTTCCATTCCCAGCCGGCCCTCTGTAAGCCCAGCAGCCACCAAGGAAGTGGCAGAAGTCAGTGCCGCAGCCTTGAGCCTGCCCCCCCACACACACACACACTTTCAGCGGCCCAGGCCCAGGCGGGGCAGCACATTCCTTCATTCCATGCATATGTGATCAGCACCTCGTGGTACTGTAGGCGCTGGGAACAGATTAGTGAAGAAGGGTAGAACATTCCCGCTCTCTCAGAGCCTGTACTCTGGTAGAGGAAACAGAAACCAGGGACGTTGGCTATGAGAGTGCGGTGGAAGCTGAGGTAGGCACCCTGGAGTTGCTTGGCCGCACTGGGGACCTTCAGTAGGTGTCTGCAGCCCAAGTGCATTGCTCTCTCTCCTTGAGGCCCCTCCTCTAGTGCCTGGGGCGGGCGGGCGGGGGGTGGGTTGCCAGGCCCCCTGTTTTCCCCACACCCGCAAAAACAATGCCTCATTAAACTCTTTTATCCATACTGAGATAGCTATCTGCTTCCTGCCAGGATCCTGGCTGACTTGGACTTAAACAAGGCTCAGGAGCCACATGAGCACAGCTGGATAAGAGGGCTGGGCAGAAGGAAGAGCAAGTGCAAAGGCCCTGCATGGCCAGCCCCAGGGTCCCTGTCAGTGGTGTTCATATGCTCATGTAGCCCCCTCCTGCTCTGGATGGGACAGTCCCTGTAACTCACCCCGTTACTGCAGAAGGGCCCTGCTATCCTCCTCGTTAGTCCCAGGAGCCTCATAGCCTCTGCCTGGTCCCCTGGATCTCTCTGGGGAAGCTGGCTCCTGTGAAGGGCCTGGGGGAGAGTGTAAGCCAGACCAAAGCCTCTTGCCTGCACAAACTTGCTAAGTGGTGGGTGTGCCATGTTTGAAGTGGACACCCATGCCCCAGGTGAGGTTCAGATGGTGTAGCCCCGACCAGTACAGTGACCATGACCCACGAGCCCTCAACAGCACTGCCCAGCTGAGCTATGCCTCACCATAACCCCCCAAAGCTAAGAGGTCAGGTCCACACAGGGCGGGTCACACAGCAACCACTCTAGGAAACACGTGGGGTACCTGGTGGGAAGAGGGTGCTGAGCCAGCTCAGGGAGGAGGCCCCAAGACCTACCCCTGCAGCCGACCCAGGCCCTGTCCACAGACTGCAAGAACAAGTCTGCAGGCACCACTGGGGCTTGGTGGTGTCCCCCAAACACACTGGAGGCCCATCCCCATCCCCACAGCTAAATCTAGTGATGAGTGTCCTCATGAGGGGAGAAGAGGCCAAGCCATGCTGAAGAGACAGCAGGTGAGGACAGACACAGAGGCCACAGGGATCCAGCCAGAGCCTGGGTTGGGTTCGGCAGGAAGGACCCCCACCACCTGCTCAGGCAGACTCCACCCAGGAGCAGCAGGACCCAGTCCCGATGTGGTGAGCCCTGTGTTCTCTGCCCTGCTTAAGGCACTCCCAGGAGACTCAAAGAGCTGCTTCCTTCCAGGTTGGAGGAAGGCCATGGCCACAGGCTGGAGGACGGCAACCCAGGCCGTGTGCTGAAGCCTGTGTCTACCAGGCCAGACCAGGTGGAGACAGCACTGGGACAGAGACAGAAGCCGAGCTAAGGCAGGCCAGAGGCGGTGGCCACCAGCACAGCACCTGGTCGGGGCAGGAGGGCAGTGGTGCCCAAGTGGACTGCAGGCAGCCCACACTACTGAGCCCACCACACCCTCCTGACCTCGCAGTGTGTTTTTCCTTCCTGTTGAGGACCACTGCACACTGGGCACCACTCCTAGGAAGGCAGTGGCAATGGAGAATGACCTCGATCAAGGAGCTGGTGGTCTGGAGAGCCGGAAATTATGAAACATTTGGACCTGGTCAGTCGGGGATAAGAGCGCCTAGGGGAACTGCGGCAAGGGAGCGAGGGCATTAGTGGGGACCAGAGAGAATCTGGCCCTCGGCTGAGGTAGAGGAGGCCCCAGGAGACCCAGGTGCTGGGCACAGGGTGGTGTGCATCTCCGCAAAGCGCCTGGGGCCCGCACAGTTCTGCGCAGAGACAGTGCTGGCGGGAGGAGCAGGGCCTGCAGGCGCGCCCCAGGCCATGGCCACAGGGACAAGTGAATAGCAGCTCACTGAACACGGGGAAGCATGTCTGGGTGTCGTGGGATCAAAGCAAGGACACATCCGAGGAGAAAGGATGTGCCGAAGCAGTGGGGTGGCTGGAAGAACCCTCACCACAGTGCCACCAGCAAACGCCTGTGAGCCTTCTCCAAGCATGGCGGGAATGGGGGTGGTAGGTTCCCCCAAAGCCTCAGAATGGGCCTTCATGAGAAATAGGGCCTTGGCAGATGTCATTTGTTAAGCTGTGGTCACACTGGAGTCCATCGGCCTTGAGTCTATGGCTGGAGTCCTTCAAGGTGACACATGGGTGACGCAGAGGAAGCTGGATGGAGAGTGGCCACAGATCCAGCAGAGCCAGAGCCTCCCAGACCCCGGAGAGGTGGGAAGACCCTCCAGGAAAAGGCCTCGGCCTGCCCACACCACCATCCCAGAATGGCTTCCAAATCCTAGAATAAAAGTCCGTTGCAAAGCCGTCAGGATCGGGGCACTGGGCTGACAGCCCCGTAAGGGAAACACCCCATAGTGAGGGAAGCACACCAGGTGTGACCCACCCCTCACTCCCCCTGGGGACTGAGCCCTCCCAGTAGAGAGAGCTCAGTGAGGCTGCTGGTCTCTGGCTCTGCCCTCCAAAGTGTCTGTCCTTCCCGAGGTATGCACCCAGCAGTGAGGAAGCGCCCTGCCCTCAGGGGTCCCCAGAGCCTTCCAGGGTGTTGCTCTTGGGCACAGGTGCTCTATGCTAGGGCATCCTGCCTCCTGTGACCCCAGAGCACCCTGAAAACCCCATCAGAGCACACAGCTGGGAGGTGCCCCTCAGCAACTGACCCTTCACCTCTAACCAACCCCATTCCCTCCGAGAGAAAAAGGGGACAGCTTCCCAAGCTTCTGGAAGTTTCTTATTCTTCTTCACTCTTCCATTGTCAGCAATAACTTTGGGCTCGTCTCCTCACAACAACTTCCTTTATTACAACTGACTCATTCAATTTACTTATGTAAATAATGCTAATTAGGATTTTAACCCAAAGTTGTACAAAGAGAAAATAGCTCATAATTCCACTCCCCATGAGCACATAGTTTAGCACATCGAAGCCATGGATCTGAGTCCTGAGTGAGAGGATGGGAGCTGCCTACAGACTGTTACATTTGAGGTTGAAAACCCTAAAATTTGCTGTTTCGAAGTGTGTGATTCAGTATCTTAGCACATCCACAGGTTGAACAACAGTCACTACTGTCTAATTCCAGAACCTTTTCATCATCCGAAGAGGGCATCTCACCATCCGATGGGTAGTCCCTGCCCTGCCCCTCCCCAGTGCCTGGAGACATGAATCTACCTCCTGCCTCTGGATTCGCCTGTTCTGGGCATCTCCTATTAACGGTTCACACAACACGTGGCCTTTGCGTCTCATCTTGTTTGAGGGCATCTTTGTTGCAGTGTTGTGCATCAGAACTTCTTTCCTTTTATAGCTGAGTCCTACTCCACAGCTGGAATGGACCACTTTGTCCCTTTGTCCATGGATGGGACCCTGGGTGGTTCTGCCTTCAGGTGGCTCTGCCCTGTGCAGGGTGAACCTGAGTGCTCAGGATCCTGCGTGTGCACCTGCCTTCGCTCTCTCAGGCCACTGCCAGGAGTAATTGTCCTGTCAGCTGTAAGCCGGTACCTCCTATCTAGTGACCACATTGCACCCTCTGCCCTCGCTGACCTAGGACAGCTTTAGGGAGCCCCCTTCACTTCTTGGCACTTCCACCACCCCACCATCGGATCCACCTCTGCTGGGTCGGCCTCAATGCCATGCCCAAAGCCAACACCTCAAGGGGCCAGAACAGGCAGCCACTGCCCAGTGCAGACTTGAGCTGCAGCCAGGAGCCAGCGCTGTTCCAGAGAGATAGGACTCCTTGCTCTCTTTGCCCCCCACCACCTTGGATGGCCCCCACCCTGCTCACCAACTCACCAGCTGAGAGACGTTCAGGCTGTGTCCAGGCTGACGCTGGCAAGGATCATGTAGCTTTGAAGATCTGTGTCCACCCACATGTGCATTTCTCTCAGGAGTACACTGGGCAGGTGGCCTGAGGACCTCCCGGTGCCGGTGTCCCTGGGTCTGGTTGGCTCAGAGTAAACTGAGAAGGCCAGGAGACTTGGGAATTCTGCACACATGTGCAAGTCCCAGCATCTCACTCAGATGGACATTGCTCAAGATGAAATCTGTTCCCCTGGCCTGGCGCACTGCCAGGAGGCAATGGGCCTGTCCACTGGTCTGGAGTCCAGGATCAGCCTGGCCCTGGGCACCATGACCGTGCTGCACTCTTCTCAGCACCAGGCGGAAGCCAGCCACTGGGAGGACATAGGCTCAATGCTCAAAGCTTAAAGCCAGCAGCGCAGCTTCTGCCAGTGCCTGACTCACATGCCTGCCTCCCTCTCAGGAGGCTCCTGGATGACCGGGATGATCCAGGATGATCTCAGTCTCAAGAGCCTCGATGTAATCCTCCCTCAGAGTCTTCCTTCTCAGCTCTCCCTCTTCTTGGTGAGCAGCACTACTGCCAGATACTCTCACACAGCACCCCTGCCTCTTAAAGGTGACAGCAGCCTCTCACCCCTTCAGGGAGGAACTCTTCTAAATGCAAGCCTGCATGACAGCACTTCTGCCTCCAACATGGGCTACCAGGTTCACTCTGGACAGTACAGGCTGTGTGCGGCATGACTTTGAGAGGAGCCATGTCCTGGTGTAAATGGGTGGATGAAGAGCTCAGCTCCCCTTCCTCACCTCACTGGCCCCTAGACCCTGGGCCTCTCCTCTCTCCATTGTCTTGCCTTCCAGACTCCTGAGCTCTCCCAAGGACTGAACTCAGTCGGCCCTGCCCCAGAGCTACTGTGGCATTTTTACCTCCTCATCCCCAGGACACATGGGCCATGTCTTGCTGTGCTCCAGGCTGCCATGGGTGGTATGGAGTGCTCCCTTCTAGGCCTGTATCCCTGTATTTGAGAGTCATAGTAACCCTGAGGAAACACGGAACATCACTCTGGGGTTTGTCCCTCTCACATGAGCAGCATTTACAAACTACCTGCCTGCTTTTACTCTGTGAGCCCAGCGGTCCCTTCCACTCACGCTAGGTCTACCTTCTCCCTGCCATGGAGGGGTGTCAACAGCCCATGGACGCATCCCATGGCTCGTGCATCTCCTGCCCCACTGTAGACATATGGACCGTTTCTGCCTCCATGGACTGCTGTCTGTGCTCCCCTGTGCATGTGCAGCTGACCCTGTGCATGTGCAGCTGACCCCTAACATGCTGGCCCTGTGTGGAGACTCTCTGCCCTCCAGGAGACAGGCTGCAGGACGCCCCCAAGAGCCTGAGGCTGCATGGTGCTCAGTCCACATCCTTGGGCAAAGGTTGAGGTTTGCGGGACTTAGCAGGATTGACAGTGCCTTCAGAGTAGAGAAACTTCTAGACCATCTGGGAGCCCTCCCCCTCCCTAGTCACACCTAGACAGCAGCCTAGCCCCCAGGCCCTCGTGTGTACTGCATCTGGGCTGGACCTCGGTACCCCACATTCCCCAGACTCCCCCACAACTGACAGTTGGAGGCTTTGCCTTCGGAAAGGAGCCCGTGCTGGCTGCTGTGCAGAAAGCCCTCAAAAGTTCCAGCAGCAGCCTAGTGCCATCCTCCATGGCTCAGCTGCATGCACAGTGCTTATAGCTCTCCTTGGCCACAGGACTCCCCATCCAGGTGGCACTGCAACCTGCAGTCCCTTCCTGGGTGGCGTAACAAAGCACCACAACTGGTAGGTGAAAGGGACAGAGACATTTTCCCTCTCACGCCTGGAGGCCAAAGTGCGACTCATGGAGCCGGCAGGCCATTGCCCTCCGGAGGTGACGAGGAGCTATGTCTCTTCCAGTCTGTGGAACGGAGAGCTGTGTTCCTCGGCACAGCCTGTGCTTCCGTCGCCAGCTGGCTAGCTCCCTGTCTCTCTTTCCACAGGGGACCCACATCAGGATTTAGGGCTCATGCTGATCCAAGAATCTCATTGTCACCTTTGCAATGACCTTATTTCCAAGTAAGATCACACCCTAAGATTCTGTGGGTATGACCTAAACGTACTCTTTTGGGGGACGCAATGCCACCAGGATATGCCATCCTCCGTCTGGTCACAGCCTGTGCCTCAGTTTCCATGGTCACTCCGCCAACACTTACTGGCTGACCCCCACAATGAATCCAGCTGCCTGAATTCTGAGGTGCTTCACTTTTCCCAAGCTGATGCTATTAGATTCAACCCAGAATCTAATAAGCAGCTAGAGTGTAGGTAACAGAATGCTCAACTCTTAGCAATACAAGCCACAAAGAAGTGTTATTTCTCATAGTGGGACATAGAACAGGCAGGCCTAGGCTGACTTTTCAAAGATCTATTTTCCCACCATTTCAGCACATTGGCTTTTCATTCTCAACATATTGCTTCACAGGTACGAAAAAGCAGCCGCAACTCCAAGTGACATGAGCTCAAAGGCAGGAGGGGAGAAAGGACAGGATATAAAAACAAAATATACCAAACAACAACAAAAACTTCTCCTCACATCTCTTTTTACCAAAAAGACTCTCTTTCCTGGGAGCCTTCAGTAGACCTTCCTTATGTCTAATGAACCAGTACTGAGTCTACCTCACTTACCCATTGCCCAGAAAAATACGGCTGCCACTGCTCCAGTCAACTGTGGCCCATCCCTGGGAGCTCCTTATGTTGCCCCCTATGGCGAGTTAAATACCCACAGCCACCCTACAGAACCGGGAGAGAAACCTGTGCTTCCTTGTGTTGGCCACTGAGATTTTGTGGGTTTTGTTACACAGCCTTGACTGACTGATCCACCCAAACATAACAGAGACCTGTTAGCATGTGAGAAGTGAGTATGACTGGGCTAAGGAGCCAAGATTTGTCCTAAGGTCCCCAGAGGTCTGTGCAGGGCTGCTTAGCATCAGTGGGTACAGTGGGTCCTGGGTGTGCCTGAGAGTCACAGGAGCACAGCTCTTGGAGCCCCTCACCAGGCCAGCCATGATGGCATGGATGGGGGCCAGAGGGGCCATTGACCCTTTCACAGTTTTCATCCCCCACTACTTTTCTGTGTGTGTTTGACATACTTAGAGTTGAATGCAGGCCTCACACATGTTCTACCATTGAGCTGCACCCACAGCCCTTTTCCATTTTTTTATTTAGAGACAGGGTATTACTAAGTTACGCAGGCTGCCTCTGGCCTCAAATGCGCAATCCTCCTGCCTCTGCCTCCTGTATCACTGGAATGACAGGCATGTGCCCTGGCACTCAGCTCCATTTCTATTTTCAATTGGGGCTCACCGTCCCTCTTTGTGGTAGACTCAGGCCTATCAATCAGAGCTCATGTCCCCCAGTACAGGGCTTGTTGGCCTGGGATGGGCTCACCAGAGTGATCCTAGGACTTTGGGGCCCATCTCCCTGTTAACCTTGAGCCCCTCATCTCCCCACATAAAGCCTGGGGTGGAAGACACGCCAGGAAACCGCAGAGAAGAGCACAAAACCCTAGCGCTGCTCAGTCTCTGAAGCCAGCACTACCTGAAGTCCAAATCCACAGTGCCCTGGGCCAGTCAGGTTTGTTTGTCTGTCACCTTTGGCAACCCAGGCCACTGTCTCCAGCCTGTCCTCCCTCCCACAAGCCTGACCCTGCACCATGCTGGGGCCACACTGGGGCTGGGCTGAGGAGGCTACAAGGGCTGGCTGGCCCCACCTGCCTATATACAGCCCTGCCTCACTGCTCAGGAGCCTCAATCCCTACCAGAGTTGGGCTGCAGAAGCTCTGCAGAGAGTTGGGTGTCGCTGGCATGGATGGATGGAGAGGCAGGCATGGCCAGCATCCACCAAGGGACAAGTCTGGTCTCTGAGTTTATTGAGTTTGGATCTGGCAACAGCAGAGGTGTTGTGTGCTGGGAAAGTATGTCCATCCACCCTTCAGAGGTCAGCACTAGGAACCACTTGATCTCATCTGGTGGACAGCCTGGTGGCTGCTGCCACTATGTTATCTTCACAAGCAGCAGACAGCAGCTAAAGAGAAGGGTGAAGCTGAGATTGGAGAGAGCCAGACATAGGAACTTGCAGGACAGAGCAGTGTCTACCCCGACCTCCACCTGTGATGAGCCCCTCACCTGCGACTGGCCCAAGACTAGAAGAAGTGGTGGGAGCAGGCAAGCAGGCACCCATACCGCTGAGGACCAGGAGCAGCTGGCAAACACTGGGCGCAGGCTGCGCATCAGACACAGCCCATTTGGTGCAGCCAGTGGCCTCCACAGTGAAAACTGGTCACTTTGTTCCCACATCTGCCTTGCAGAGCACAGAGCTGACCCTAACCCAGGGACACCAGAAATGTCCTTTCTGCTCAGCCAAGGCCTAGGTGTCAGCCTCTGGGCAGCAGTGACATTCCAGTCAGGATGGACTAAGAGGGAGGCTTCAGGCACAGAGCAGCGGGCCTACAGTGGGTGGGTTGTCTGGGCCCGCAGCAGGCCACACAGCTTTGCAGGGCCGCCCCACCCCTGCTGGTGCAGGAGGGGTCCGCGTCTCTGCCTATGGCACTGGCCATGGCCCTGTGACTTGAACCAGCACAAAGCTGGAAGCACAGGTGTAGCTGTGCTTGTGAGGTCTGGCAGGGCACTGTCAGCTGGGCAGAGGGTGCACCTGCAGCCTCCCTGCACCCTGCATCCAGAGAAAGAGGCAGCAGAAAGAGCTGCTTCTGCCCCTCCAGCCAGCCTGCAGTCCTGTGAGCAAGAAAAACAGCAGGTGAGGCGTCTGTGAGACTCCAGGACTCTGTTACACGGTGTGACTGCAGCAAGAGCCGACTGCACTCCCTGACTGAGGTGGGGTCTCTGGACTGGCCATCCCAGTAGACTGTCCATGGAGCAGTCTGGGCATCCCATCACAGGGGGCTGGAAGGAAGTGGAATGGACGCCAGATGTCTGCCCCAGGGGCGGAGGGGGAGCAGATAGCTGGCTTATAGGGGCCGTGGTGGGGGGCAGGGGGCTGACCTATTAGAAACCGAACAAGTTTTCTACAACGATGTTTGAAGCCCAAAGGATAGATGGCACAGCTGACCTTCAGGGCCTTCTTCGGGCCTGTGGGAACGAACTGAATTTTACATATAATTTCACATCACTGAACTCAGCATAAAGCCTTGCAGAGGAGTAGTGAGGGCTCTAAGGCAAGGCACTTGGCCAATCACTGAGGACCCCGGGACAGCCTGGAGGCAGCCAGCATGTGCACTGCCCCACAGAGTTCTGCTGGAAGGACACTGCCTGGAGGCAGTGGTCAGGTGTAGGCCTGGGTTGTGGGGGGATCAAGTGCAGGGCTGAGCTGCAGGTTGCGGGGGAACAGCACATGCTTCTGAGGCAGTGGAGCAAAGCAGCCACTGTGTGCCCAGCCCACGGGGTCTCCTCCTCCCTCGGGCAGACACGAAGCCTGGGTGCTAAGCTCTCGGTGTGGGCTGCTCTAGGGGCCACAGAGCTGAGCCCCTTGTCCTGGTAGGAGCATGAGGAGTCTGGGTTGAGGGCAGAGGGCAGCAGCTGAGCTCAAAGGATCCAGGATCTGCCAGGGACGGGGAGGCTTCCGGGGAGGGGGGTGGCTGAGGCGGAAGAGGACCCTCGTGATGCATGCAAACACCAGTTGGTGCTCACCACTTCAGTCAGGTTCCCCAAGGGTGGGCCACAGAGCAGCAGCCCCAGGAAGCTGGTCCCAGGGCAATTCTCAAGCCCCAGCTCAGACCCAGGAGACGGGAACTCAGGGGTGGTCACGAATGAATGGACATACTTACCTCCCCACTGTGAGGCTAATCATTGCCTTTTAAGGCTTGGGCAGCCGGAACACATTAGCTCACAATGGGAAGGCCTAATGCCCCACCTTACCCCACAGAGGGGACTACTAAGGCACTGAGAAGTGAAATCATTTGCAAATCCTCCAAGTAGCAGCTGAGGTTCATCCCAGGCAATATGGTGCTAGAACTGCCCTGCCCAGCATGTGCCACTAGCCAAGTTGTTGTTATTGTTAGGTGCTGTCTAGTCCATAGGACTCATAGCCACCCTATATACAACAGAATGAAACACAACCCTATGCCATGCCATGATCTTTTTTATGTATAAGCCCATTGTTGCAACCATTGCCGTCAGTCCATCTAGTTGAAGGTCTTCCTTTTTTTCATTGACTTGCCACTTTCCCAAACATGATGTCCTTCTCCAGGGATTGGTGCCTCCTGACAACATGTGCAAAATACATAAGGCACAGTCTAGCCATCCTTGCTTCCAAGGAGCACTCTGGTTGCACTTCTTCTAGGACAGATCTGTTGGTTCTTTTTGCAGTCCGTGGTATACTCAATATTCATCTCCAGCACCATAATTCATGTTGTTATTAGGTGCCATTGAGTCTTGTCTGACTCATAGCAACCCTCATAGGGTTTTCAAAAGCTGATTGTTTCAGGATTGCTTCAGGAAGTGATTGCCACATCCTTCTTCCATTGGGGATCGAACTCAGGGCCTCAGAGACCACAGAGCAGTACTCCTCCAACTGAGCTTAATCCTTGTTGTTGTTGTTGTTAGGTGCCGTCAAGTCGGTATCTGACTCATAATGACCCTCATAGGGTTTTCAATGGCTGACTGTTTTGGGATTGCCTTGGGAGTGGATTGTCAGGCCCTTCTCCCATTTTTGCGGTGGTGGGAATTGAACTCAGGACTGCAGAGACTGCAGCGCAGCACTCTACCAACTGAGCTAAATCCTTGCCCCTCTATAATTCGTGGAGCTATTTTAGGCTAAAATTAATAAATAAAATGCAAAATCCAGTTCTTCAGTCCTACTTACCACCTTTTAAAGTCTTGAGAGCCATATATGGCTAGCGGCCATAGCTCTGGACATATGGGCCTCTGTGTCCCAGAGCATCCTTCCTTTTTCCAGTGGAAGGGAGAAGAGAGTGTGCACACAGACCAACCAAAACTAGAGTACAGGAACTCGGCCACCTGTGTATAGAGAAACCTGGATGGGAGGATGAGCGGGGAGGTGGAGATGAGGCCCTGGCTCCTGCAAGGCCCCTGCAAAACCCAGCAATTAGTTCAGGCCCAGATGGGTGCTCCGCCACTAAGATGGGCATCTCGTGAACCCCACAGCCAGGTAGGCAGGCTCCATCCAGAACACTTTCCTCCCTGCTGTGTCCCAAGGGCTGACATGCACCTGGATGTTCCCTCCCTGTGGGGAAGATTCCCCAAAGCAAGGCCTTCCTGGGGAAGAGCTGAGCTGGGAACCCCAGAGTGATGGCCGCTGGTTCCCCACTTGGCCACTAGAAATGAATCAAGGGAGAGAAGGTCCCTGGCACCTCCTTTCCCAAGAGAGCCAAGGAAACCGAAAATCCAGGAAGGAAGGAAGCCCCCAGAGGATCTCCAGAGACCCTGTCCTTTCTGGGGCCACACATCTGAGCATCTTCCAAGCAAAAGAACAGTTATTCTATATCTGAAACGTTGGAAGTAGAACCTCAGCAGTTGTCAAGCAAGTGTTCTGGGAGGGCAAGGAAGGGGTACAGAAAAGGGTCCACAGGAATCCCCCTGCAAGTGGGGGGTGCGGTGGCCCCAGAAGCAGGTGTGGTCCCCAAGCTCTGGAACCTGCCTGATCCAAATGAGGGGCTAACACATGACCCCAGTGACCCTCACCCATATTTCCTGGCCTTCTGTCCTCAAAAGGGATGGAGTGAGAAACTGCTCTGGCTCTGCCTTTTAAAAAGGAGGATGCTGGGGGTGACAGGTTTTTTTTCATAACAAAACCTGGAATGGGAAAAGGGGGAGGAAGACCCCACCCCACCCTGGGCAGGCTGGGGGATGGGCTGTAGGGTGACAGGAGGACCTGAGTGGACATGGAGCCAGCTTCCAGCTGCTCCCAGGGATAAACCTGTCCACAACCTGTAACACCCAGACTTGGCCCTCCCTGCCCCCACGGGGCCTGCTGCACCCTGCTGGTGCACTTATCATAGGGCGCTCCGCCTGAATCTATGCGGATCCGATTCATCTCCAGGCTTTGAGGGCCACCCAATGTCCACTCTGCCCCGCCTCCTCGTGCACGTTTCTTCATTTTGCCCTCTGGTACATTCTTTGGCCATGTACTCAGGGTCTGGCTTCTACTTCTCTAAAAGGGTCCTCAATTCATGCATCAGGAAAAAGCCGCGACACGGTAAGGCATTCGGTAAACTGCCTGACGAATTAATGACCTCAGAATCTCAGCCCATCCCCCATGGGCGGCACATGTGTCCTGGTCCCGCGTCCGAGGAAACCTCACGGGGCCAGCCGCTGGGAACCACTAGAGAAAGAACAAGTTCACGGCTACACCTAGCTCTCACCTGCCAGGCTGCCCCTTCCCTGCCTCCCGGGTCCGTCGAAGCCCACCCCGCTGGCTCGCTGCCACCTGGCCGCCCCCGCCCCCGGCCAAGCGCGGGCGAGGCGGGTCCCCGCGGCGCGTGTCCGAGGACGCAAGGGCTTTGGACTGAGGCAGCGGCCTCATCTCGCCTGGGGGCACGGGCGGCGGGGAGGGCTGGGCACGCGGAGGCGCGCAGGGCCAGGGCAGCGGCCGTCCACTCTCGGCTGCAGCAGCGCTTCTAGGTCTGAGAGCCCGAAGGCGCGCGCTGCAGCCCGAGCGCGGCGAGGACCCAGACCACAGCCCCCGCCTGAAAAGACGCTGCTGGCCGCTACCCAGCGGGGTCCAGACACAGCCCACTTGCTCACGCGCTCCCACTCGGAGCAGCCGCGGGCACGCTCTCAGACCCGCACCTCCCGCGTGCAGGCCGGACAGGGTGGCACTGGCCACCTCGAACCTGCTGCGGGTGCCTGGGTAGCCAGGTGGGTAGCTGGGCTGGGGGGGACAGCGCTCCCGAGTGGGCGCGGTTACAGGGGCGGGGCCCGAGCGGGGGCGGGGTTGAAGCGAGGCGGGAGGGGACTAACTGGGAAGGGGCGGGGGTCAGCAAAGCGGAGCACGGGCAAGAGGGCGGGCCCTAACTGGAGGGGCGGGATGGGGCGCGAAGGGGCGGGGCCTGACTGGGAGGAGGAGGGGCTGACGGAGTGGAGCACGAGGGGGCGGGACTAGATGACAGGGGCGGGGCCTGGCGGAGCGCAGGCGACCCCTCAGTAGGCGGAGCCAGCAAGGCGCGGGGCCGTGGTCTCAGTGGGAGGGGCGGTGCCCGGGATGCCCTGTGAGGGCGGGGCCGGGGCGGGGCCGGGGCGGGGCCGGGCTCCCGGCTCCCGCGGCAGCGCCCACTTCCTCCGGGGCTCGGTCCGGGCGGAAGTGCGTCAGTTGTTATCCGCTCGGGGCGCCGCAGCTGCCGCCGCCGCCTCCCGATCCCGGCGCCCAGGAGCCCGGCCGCCCGCCGCCGCCACCGCCGCCCGCCGATCGCCATGGCGCGCGCCCTCGGGGGCCTGGCCGAGGGCCGCTGAGCGCCGGCCCCCGCCGATGCGCCGAGCCCGGGCCGGGGGTCCCAGGCCGCGCGGCCGGCGCTGAGCCCCGCGCCCGGCATGCCCGGCCCGGCCCGCCCGCCCCGGCCCCGAGCCCGCGCGGCGCCCTCGCAACCCGGCGGCGCGGCGTAGCAGGCGGCGCGGGGCGCCAAGGTCACTGCGAGGCGCCGCCATGGAGGCCAAGGTCCGGCCGAGCCGGCGCTCGCGCACGCAGCGGGACCGCGGCCGGCGCCGGGAGGCCGCTCGCGACACCCGCGCGCAGAGCCCGTCTTCGGGCGACGAGCCCGAGCCCAGCCCGGGCAAGGAGAACGCGGGCCTCCGCGGCGCGCCGCCCCCGCGCCCCGCGCCCCGCGCCGCGCGCCCCCCGAGGCGCCGCCGCCGCGAGTCCAGCTCGCAGGAGGAGGAGGTCATCGACGGCTTCGCCATCGCCAGCTTCAGCACGCTGGAGGCCCTGGAGGTAGGTGGGCGCGGGCCGCGGGGGCCCGGAGCGCGCCGCGTGGAGCGGGGCCTCGTTTCCGTCGTGCTTGTGTTGCCACATTGTCGCCTTGCGCCCGGGACGTGCTGGGAAGCTGGGCAGGGCTGGCTTTGAGGCGCGGCTAGAGGGACTCCTCGGCGTCTTCCTGTTTTGCCCTCGGGGTTGTTGAGGGTGGGGGGCGGCCCCGAGACCCCTCTGGGTGCCGGCTGCCTGCTGCGTGGGTAATTGGCAGAAATATCGCGTGTCTGGCTGAGTTGTCACGGGTAATATTTGCTGAGCAAATACTACTGTTCTCTCGTGAACTCAGGTGAGCCAAGAAGGAAAGGAGACACTGTCAGAGAGATGGCAAGTGTGGTGGCTGGGGAGCCGAAGTGTCCCTAAAGCCCACGAGGGTGGAAACACTGGCCAAGGCACCACCAGTGCCCTCCAGGTCCGGGAGCCTTGGCCAGTTCTGCTGGCCCCCAGAAATACAGAGACCTTCCGGACGAGCACTTGACAACCCTTTCTGCTGGGCTTTGGGTCCCAGTGATCACTCAGTGCCTGTCCCTTCTCGCTCTCCCTGGGCTGTGGGTCTGCCTTCCTGGGACCCCTAGTCTCAGAGGCTGAGCGCTGGGAAGAAGGGATGCTCACTGCAGGTCCCCAAAGGGGGTCTCACCAACTTCACATCCAACTCAGGAGTCAGTGCTGGCGGCCAGGGGAAGTGGGTCTAAGACAGTTTTGTCACTTTCTGTCTGGGCAGGTGGAAGCACAGAAGCGAAGCACCTGTGAGCACAGGACAGATTTCCTTAGCTTGTGCTCACCACGCTGCCCAATGGTTTTCCTCATGTACACCTGGGGAACCGGAGGTGGGTCCTGGGCCCTGGCCAAGGGGTACCCAGCTGAGATGCTTTGGTGGGGTGTGGTAGCCTTGCCTGCAGTGCTGACACATGCTGGGGCTCTGAGCTGAGAAAAGGTGGCCAAGGGTTTTCTGCCTTAGTGATGACAATGACTTGGAGTTTCCTGAGTGACAGGCTGCTGACACTGCCCTGCTTCGGATTCTTAACCACCTGCTGTCCTATATATCTGCTGCCTGGAGGGGAGAATGAAAATCCTAACTGTGGCCAAAGGCCGTACATGCCTGGTTGGCCTCCTACCCGTTCTATTCCAGCACATTTGCCTCTTTCAGGTCTCTGGCCTCAACATCCTCCTTACCTGCTGTCCTCTCTCCCTGGGTACTGTTTGGTGCGGTTGCAACTCAGCCTAGATGTCGTTCACATGCCATCTGAAGCAGCGTCCTTCACACACACACACACACACACACACACACGCACACACACACACTCGCTCAGTCCCCTGTCCTTTGCTCCCCGACATCTTCAGTCTGTGATGCTGTCGGGTCAGGTTCCCCTTGGCTTTTCTTCCCCAGTGCTTCTTGGCGGGAGGAGTTAGGCCCTCACGAGTACCTCCAGTCTCCTGCTGGCTGGGAGCTCCCAGTGGCCAGAACAGAGCTTGGCTCTTGGGGAGGGTCCTATGCATGCCTGTGCAGGGGGGCAGTGAGGAGAGGAGCCCCCTTTCAGGAAGCTGGAGTCACACAGTAAAGTCAGCACCAGCAGGAGCCAAGCCCATGTGAAGCCTTGTGCTGGGCCTGGGGTGGCTCCAACTGTCCCTTTCTGGGGTTAATCACCTCAGCAGGCCACAGGCAATGGCTTTGGGAAACTTGTGTGGCCTCAGACCAGCTGTACCAGGACACAGCGAGGTTAGCCTGCCTCTCTTTGGCATTCACACAAACGTAGGCCCTCAAAGCTATCTTACACACCTTTCCCTGCCTTGGAAAGTACAGGGCTGAGCAAGTCCTTACGTCTAGACCAGCCAGAAGTGTCTTGATTGGCTTCGCTTCTTGCTAAAGTATGGTGGGTTTTCCCCTAAGTTCAAATAATTCATAATCCCATTGATAGTGGTGGTGGGGTCAATGAATGTCCCCTCTGCCAGGCTGTCCTTATGGACATTGATTCTTTTATTCCTCATTGGCCCCTCACGGGAAGCTGGTCACCTCTCCTTCCCAGATGGGAACACTGAGGCACAGTACACTGAGTGCCAAGTCCAGCCTGCACATTCTGGAGCCTGTGTTCCCCTCTCCACAGCCTCCCACGAAGAATGCTTGGAGGCAGGGAGATGGTGGCTGTGTGCCAGACCCCTGCCCAGAGGCAGAGTCTACCCTGACCCCAGCCCCTGCCTCTGCTCACAGTCGCTCCACCTGTAGGCCTGGGGTGACTCCCACCTTGGGGTCCCTGCCGATCATGACACCGTTGGCATGTCAGAGAAGCCCCTGTAACCCCAGGGGCAGCCCATCCCTTCCAGGCACAGTGGTGGGAACAGCAGGCCTGGACTTGCAAAGTGGGTCTATCAGCAGAATTGCATCCCATTGCCTGTCCCAAGGACCTCGGTGCAGGCTCCCTGTGCCCACGCAGCCCTTCGCCCTCTGCATACCTGTTTGCCCCTGTAGGGGGCTGTTCCTGGTAGGTGCTCCCCCAAGTTTTGTAATGGTACTTGTTGGCTAAGGGAAGCCCAGGGTGGCAGTTGGCAGTCCACAGATTCAGCCAGAGCATAGTGGTGGAGCTGAGGTGTGTAGGCCTTGCAAAGGCCCTGCAAGCCTGAGCTCAGCCCCCTTGGCTTGCTGTTTCTGCAACAGGGTGGGGGGCCGAGTGGGGGCTGGGGGAGCTGAGGAAGCAGAAACACCTGCGCAAGTTGGACAGGCGGCTCTTGCTGCCCTCCCTGTGACTGACCGCTCAGTCTCCTTGTTACACTGATAGAAGGAACAGAAGGACTGCCCACCACTAGATAGTGCCAAAGCAAGGAACAACGCTGCTCTCTTCTGCTGGGTACTGTGGAGCCTGAAAGGAGTGTGCGGGGCTGTGCCAGACGGGGGCTGCCTTCAGGCCACAGAGCAGGTTGTGATAGTACTCATATCATGCTGGCCAAGCCCTACTTCCAGCCCCAGGCAGACATGTGTCTGCCATCCTCAAGAGTAGCGCAGCACCCTCAGCCTCATGAGAGTTCTGGACAGTGTTCTGGTCCGTGCTAAGAAGTGGCCAGTGATGGGGCACCACTTCTTCCACCAGCTTGAGGTGAAATCACCATCCAGTTTGGCGTCCATGTGATTTTTTTTCTTAATTTGCTTACTTCAATTGGCAAGTCAACGCGCCTGGTTTAAGATTTAAACTCTATGAAATGATGAGTGGTACAGAGTTTTACCTCCAGCTTCACCTCCCATGGGTGTCTTGGTCCTTCTATATGCTCTGCAAAGGAACATGACCAGGGATAACCATGCCCTCTGTGCGGGTATGGAGAGAAGGTCATTCCTCACTGTGGAGACACAGCCAGGTGCAGATGTGTCCTCTGCACCATGGCGGTTGTTCCTCATACCTGTGTGCTATTCTGGGCTGGGGTGGAAAGGAAAGTGCCCTAATGATAGCGGTGGCGCCCAGTAGTTTCCTTTCTCTGGTTTTGTGTTTCTGCATTTTCTGGTCACCAGATGTGACTTTGATAATCCATAAAATGTGTACATACACCTAGTTGACATGCTGCATACAGAGCAGTGTTTAAGAAACCCCACCCTGGCCTCTGGGATGGCCACCCAGTGTCCAGCTTCCAAAGCTGTCCAGAATGAGCTGTGACTTCTGCCAGGAATGGCCAGACTCACCCCAGTGGCAGGCAGGACCCTTTGGGCCAGCATGGGAACCTGGCACCTATGGGTGCAGGTTCCTGGGGCCCTGGGGGCAGAGTGAGGTGGGGGTGTCTGCTCTGGGCTACATTCTGGAGGTTCAGGTGGATGATCTCTCTGTGAGCCCCTGGTGGGCCAGATGGGAACTTCACAGCATGGGTCAGGACCCCCAGGGGCACGTGGATCTTGGCCATAAGTGTGGCCCAGCAAGTGGGGAAGCGGGACACACCTCGCCCAGTGCTGTCCCTGTGCAGGGCCTGACAGTGTCACTTGCACCTCCAAGGGCTGCTAAAGCCCACACTGTGGTTCTGTCTGTGGTGGCAGTATTTGTGCTGGGGGCCATTCCTATAGATGAGAACAGTGACTGAGACCATGCAGGCATTTGGGCTCAGTGAGAGTGGACAGGGTGGAGGGTAGCTTTCCATTCAGGAGTCTGAGCCTCCTGTCCAGAGCACTTCATGGCTGCCTCCTGGTCTCCAGGTGGGGAAATTGAGGCCCAGTGAAGGCATGTGCTTTACTTACAGTCACAGTCCTGGAGTTGGGAGCCCCTTGAACATGAGCAGTGTTGGGCTATTCCGCAGAGGTGCTGAGTGCCTCCCAGAGGCCCTCACAACTGGGGCTGCTCCTTCTGAGGGGGATGGGACACAGGATGTGAAAGCAAGGCCATCCCTGGCCCCCTCAGCCTCCATGGGTGCCCACTGCACCCTGGCAGCCTGTCCAGTGCCCTGGCCTGTCTGGGAGCTCATAGAGCTTTGGCTGCCTTCCCTGGCACACTGATGGAGCAGGGCCAGTACCTGTCCCCCTCTGGACCAGAAGGGCCTTGCGTCGTCTCTTTCTGGTGCCCATAACTCCTGGCAGCTCCTGCCTGTGTCACCCACAACGCTCTTCTTGAGCCTATCGTTCTTCTTGAGCCTATCGCCCCTTGACTCAAGCTTCCAAATCCCTCCAGGGCTTTACTGAGGCTATGCCTGCCTTTTGTCTGGAAGGTTCTTTCCCCGGGGATCTCTAGAGCTCCCTCAGGAATGCCACAGTGGGAAGCTCACCGCCTGCCCACCTGGGCTTTCTTGCCTGGCTCTTGTCCCCTAGCACATCACCCCTTCTGGTTGTATCCCTTCCAGGAGACAAGCAGGTTTCAATTTTTCTTGGGACACCTCTTCCCCTGCCACTGAGTCCCAGGCGCAGATCTTTGTGAGTTCCCAGGGAGGAGGCCTTGCTGGCAATAGGAGGGAGCAGTGGGCTGACTGTCCTTGAGGTTGCTATTCACTGTTGGCCTGTTTGTTACTCTGAGTGGAAACTTTGTTTCACTTTGTTTCCCCTAGTTGCTGCTGTGCCTATGGGAAAGCTGCATTCCCACCACTGTCTGCCCCTCTGGTGATACCAAATCCTCAAATGCTGACAGTTGCTGGTAGATTCCCTGGCCACTGTTAACTATGTGACTTCTACAGGCAGCCATGAGGTCACCGCTCTTCTCTCTGATGTGCTACCAGAGTGTTTTCCTGCCTTATTGTGTGGCTCAATCATGCCACTTGTGGTCATTCATGTAGGGGTCAGAGGTGATCAGGAAGGATCCCAGCCCTCTGACCCAGGCAGTCCTTCCATCCAGGCTCACACTCAACACCCCTTCATCCAGACTTGACTGGGAGCCCCTGTGCCCTCGGCTCCTACATAATTTAGGAGCCCACAGACCTCAGGCACCCTTCTGTATTCTCTAGGCCACCTGTTCCTAGCACGATGACAGGGAGAGGGACAGAATCCAAGCCCAGGGCTGGGGCAGTCTGGCCCAGGAATCTGACTCCTTCTCAGTGACTTGAGGTCAGGTCAGCCCATTGGGCTGTGACACAGTCATTCTTTTCTGAACAGGAGCAAGATCCAGGTAGCCCCTGGGTCCCTGAGGAAGGGCCAGGGCTTGTCCTACGTATATGTACATGTGTGCTTGTGAGTTTACTCTTGTGTGCTTTTTCCCAGTACCTCAAGGACCTGGCATCCCTCTCCCCATCCCCCAGCCTACCAGTGATGTCTGAGAAGGTTATATGGTGTGAGGTAGGGAGGGCTCTAGCTGACTTGGTCCCCTTTTCCTCCTCCTGGCCTGGAGGGCTGGGGTACTGAGTATAGGAGGGTTGCTACTCAGGCCTTCTGGGTTCGCCAGGGAACCTGTTTGGTCTCTTTGGGAACTGGGTGGGAGCTTAAGGGAAGACCAGTGAGGGCCCCCAGCTACTGCAGTGGGCTCAGGCCTCCCACTCTGCCTGTCTTGGCACGTTGTGGGTTCCAGACCCTGGCTCTGCTCACAGAGCACAAGTCACATGACAGGTTGGGGTTTGTGAAGTCTCTGAGGAAAGGCTGGGTGGAGGTGGGGGGTTGGATGTGACACTGGGCAGAGCACTGCAGTGGAATAATAGGTGCTGGCCGATGTGCAAGGCCCACTCAAGCCTGCAGGTCTCAAGACCCCACCTTGTAGCCACCCATGTGGATTTGCCTCTCCAGGCAGTTATCACTTGCCTGTGGAGCTCCCTATTCCCTGGTCTCAGGAAGCTCCCCAGCCCCCCAAGCAGAAGGCAGCCCTTAACTCTGGAGGCTGAGCCTGCAGGATGTCTGGAAGCAGACCTGCTCAGCTCAGCAAGGAGAGCATAGTAGTCCCCACCTACCTCCTGCCACAAACTCCCAGTTCAGGGCCATGGGGATCCTCAGTAAGTTGGGGATCCCCTGGCCTGGTAGATCAGCAAGACTCCAGAGAAGTGGGGTGGGGTGACACCACCTAGGCCAAGCCCTCTCCTCTCTGCTGCCCCTCACAGTGGGACCAGCACTTCCTACCTGGGGATCATTGAGGACACAGCCCTGGTGTGGAGCCCTCTGCACTGCAGCCCAGGTCCTCTCAGGGGTGCAGGCAGGCCTGGCCTGGTGTGAGTGCTGGGCTTCCAGAGCAGTCAGGTGGTGCTCTGTCCTGGCCTTTGTTCCCTTACTTAAGCAGTTACTGAGCAGGGGCTGTGTGCCCAGCCCGGTGCCAGCCCCAGGGGTACTCCTACAAGCCTGGCTGCCGTTGAGTGTCAGGAGAGCAATAAGGGGGCTGTCTTTAGAATCTAGGGGTCACAGAGAATGCACAGATCGTTGGGCTCTGGGAAGGCACCCCTGGCAGGGACTAGCCAGAGCACAGCAAGGAGGGGGCTGTGGCAGGCAGCTTTCCAGGGAGGACAGGCATGTTGGGTGACAGGTACAATTTTCGGGCTGGCAAGCAAGGGAACATCTGGATAAGCTGGGAGGCAGCTGGGTAGAGGTCAGTGGGGTCGTCCCCACAGGTGCTTGAAGTGCCTTCTTTTGGAGCTGGAATCTGAAACCTGCGTGAGACGGGCTCTGGGGACTCCGGGAGGACGTTCTGGTGCCCTGCCATGTCCAAGGCATTGAAGGAAAGCACACTTGCCAGGGACAGGTGTGTGAGGTTTATCAGGAACTTTCTTATGTGGTTTCTGTGGAAAGCAAGACACAGGGACAGGTGGATTTCAGCCCCCATGCTGTGCGCAAGGTCAGTGCAGATCAGTGGTCTGGGGCTGGAGGCTCTGTGCTGCCTGCCAGTTGCAGTGTGCACACACACGTGTATGTGCTTGTGGGTGTTGGGGACCTGTGGCAGAAAGCCTAGCCAGCCTGGTGGGTGACCAGGACTCTTGGAGCAGCTGCATCAGGCTCAGGAGGGGCAAGCTCTGTCCCTTGGATGCCTCAGGAGCAAGCAGCCAGGGCATGGAGCCACACACGCCCAACCCCAGTCCCCAGAAGACTAGAGGCAGTGCCCCCCGCACCCCCCACCTGTGCTGCTGGGTCTTCTCCTTGGCTGTGAGGATGAAAGGCATACGTGACGAGCCATGTGCACAGCCCAGAGGACAGCCCCTCCTCGAGCCCCAGCCTCAGCCCCCCACCCCAGCCCTTTTTGCAACTGTGCCAGTCACCAGGGAGATGCTGGGAGAGCCTCGGGAGCTGTAGGAGTCAGGGCTGTGCTGCACTACCTCCTGGTGCGAGGTGTGGCTAAGGACATCCTGTGCATTAACTCCTGATCCCTGGCAGCCCTGAAGAGGGTACTGTGCAGTTCCCATCCTACAGATGGGGAAACTGAGGCACAGGGTGAGGGGGCTTCCTGAGCTCCCTCAGGTCTGGCCTGGCTCCTCTCCCTGCCCTGTCCCCTCACCCTCCTTACACACTCTTCTCCAGCCCCCAGCTTCCTCATGCCCATAAGGCCAAAGCTTCCCATCTCCCTTGATGTCTGCCCTGACCCCTACACCCCTCCGGCCTCTCCCCCGCACTGTCCCATCAGCCCCTGCCTTGGCTCCAGGCGCTATTCCTTATACCAGGTGGCCTTTGACTGCCACCCCACCAGACCATTCCTGTGCCCCACATGGTCTGACCCTATGAAGTCAGGGCTAGATGCCCAGGAGGCAGGCATGGCCATGTGCCCAACACTGAGGACCAAGTGGCAGAGAGCAGGGGAGGGGTGGTCCCTGCCATGGACAGGCAGAGTGGTAGCCAGGCCACACCAGTCCCCTTTGACGACCCCCATGTGCCTGGGCTGTATGCCCAGGCCCTGGAGGTGGGACTGGGTGGGCTCCGCTCACCCTCTAGGCCTTGTGGGGATTTGTGGGGCAGACTGTCCTCTGGAGACACATAGACCAGCTGTCCTGCCTGAAACTGGGGTGCGTGTGGCTTCTTAGATCCTGTCTGCGGCCTGGCCTGGATCCCAGGGGTTTCCTGTCATGCTGGAATAAGACCCACATTCTTTCCAGGGCCCAACGGCCTGGCCTGCCCATGCCACTTCCCAGGCTGTCTGCATACCTGTCTCTGGGCCTTTGCACACGCCCCAACAGAGTGGCCACTTTTCTCCAAGCTCCCAAGTGCAGACTCAGGACTTCCTTAGCCCACCTTGCCAGCCGGGGACCGAAGGGAAGCCTTTGAGCTCTGGCTAAATGCCAGGTTTGAGTTTAAATCTACTTCCCTTCCTCGCTGCGTGCTTGGGTACCCTGTGCCTGCTCTGGGCTGTGGGTCCTCATTTTCAGGGAAGGTGACATTGGGGTGAGAGTCCTGTGGTGAACACACTCAGAAGCGTTCAAGTCCCTCTGCTCCCTCCCTGTCTCCTGCACCCCTGCCCTGGACTTACCCCACCCTGGCCAGGCCTGTCAGACTGGGCTGGGCCCTGCTGAACCCTGTGCGCAGAGCTGTGCTGGCCAGCAGCGGTGGCTGGTATAGGCAGGAGCATCAGGCTCGGCCTTGGGACCTGCCCTGCCTCCCTGGCCCACCTCACCCTGGGCCCTTTCCATTCTAGGCCTGTGGCTTCAGCGGCCTGTGCTGTGGAGGAGGCTGAGGCTGGGAACCCCCTGCATGACCCCAGACAGAAGCTGGACTGGGATGGGCTTGAGGGGCCTGGATTGGACAGAGGTCAGGCAGGCACTGCCTTCCCCTGTGCCCTAAGGCCTTGGGGGCAAGTGCTTGTGCAGCTGTGGGCAGGGGCCTCACTGGTCTGCTGCTGCCCTGAGGCCAGGGACGACAGGGCCCCAGGCTCACTGTCTGTCCCAGGAGTGCTCTCTGTGCAGAAGACCACAGGGGCCCGTTTACCTGACTCCTGGGGCAATAGGGCTGCAGCCACTGTCAGAGGGACTTGAGGGACTCAGGTCCCAGGGCCAGCCATATCAGGGGATTCGGCCCTGTCCCAGCACCTAGGCCTGTGGCCACCTCCCCTCCCTCTGCCTGGCCACTTGAGTCTCAGCTTGTTTACTTGTTGGGACCCCCTTGTCCCAGCCCTAATGGGACAGCCTTGCCCGGCTGGCCTTGGCCCTCTGGCCTTCATTGTCAGCATCTAAACCTAGATGGCCTCATTTCTTGCTGTTTTTTAACTATGGAAAAGCTAGTGTGCACAGAGCACACTGAAGCTCCACCCCCGTGGGAGGTGACTACAGGCCAACTATGTGATGTCATCGAATCAGGCCCTCAGCCCTCGGGGCCTCCCCTGTCATAGTAGTCACAGGTATGAGGGGCAAAGGTCTTGAGGATTTGGCCCACTCCCTGGGCGAAGGACTTCTTGCCCTGGCAAAGGGGGGCAGCTTTCGGCTGGGTGGCAAGGGGGAGGCCCCATACTGTTCCAGGAGTGAGGGGGTACCCACCTGGCTGGAGTGCTGGGCCAAGCTGTGGGGGCCACAGTGGGAGCAGGCAGCTCATCCCAGGAAGGGAGACTGGTCTGTGTTTGCCAGGGTATAGTTCTCTTCTCTCTCCCTGCTTGGTTTGCTGTGGTGCAATTAGAAATTTTATTGGTGCTGTGTGGTAATAACATTCAAGGGAGCTGAAGGTCACTTAAAATCACTACAGGAAAATCTAACCTGTGATTTCATGGCAGCATGCACCCAGCCCTGTGCTGGGAGGGGAGTAGAGAGGGAGTCACTAGGGGCTGCGTGTATGGGCATGAGTGCTGGCAGCTCACACTGACCCAGATGGGCATTGCGGGCAGGTCTGTGGAGTGCAAGGCCTCTAGCCTTCCCAGGCTGAATGCTCCTCGGGACTCCCCACTTTTGCCTTCTCTGTTGCTTTCATGGGGGCTGATGGCCCTCAGGGCCAAGCTAGATGGCGGGTCATGCCTAAGGATGCACATCCCAGACTGTCATTAAGTTCGCTCTGTGCCTCAGTTTCCTCATTTGGCACTGGAGTAGTCAGAGCACTGACATGGAGCCGTGAGTAGGTATCCGCTGTGGTTTAGCGGGGTGCCTGACGCAGGGCCAGCGTTAGGTGGCTATTGTAGAACTTGCTGCCTGGCTCCAGGCTCCTGGCCTGGGGCTCTGCTTTCACCCCCCTGTTATTAGGAAACCCTCTGGGCTCTGTGGAGTCCTGGCTCCTTGTGGGGGCTGGCACCCTCCCTGGAATTGTTCTGGCCCCAGCTGTGTGAGTGGGACTCTGGGGTAGACCCTGACCCTCCCTCAGGCCCGGGGGTCACTGCCAGGCTCCCAGACCCTGAGAGGCCATGTACGTCCCCACTGCTGTCTGTCTTGGCCCTGGCTTGTGACTGTACAACCTCTCTGAGCTTCAGTGCCAGCCCCACAGGGTGGACATAGAGTGACTGGTGAGGGCAGTCTGCGGTCAAGGCTCTTGAGAGCAGGCTCCATGGACCAGTGCTATGGCATGGCTTTAGAGTCTCCAAGACCAGATGGAGCAATCCCTGCCTGGCACCTTGCACACCTTCTGTGAGCCAGGCGGGAAGACTGACTCAACGCTTTCACCAAGAGGCTGAGACCTGGGTTCTGGGCACGGCCCCACCAGGGCCTCTTGGGAATTGTCAGTATTCCCTCAAGGGAGTGTGGCAGGGTCATAAGGCCAAGGGATGTCTGGAGGTCACCTGTCCCAGGGCGAGCTGCTGTCCTCTGGAATGTGTACTCAGCTGCACTCACAGCCCTGTTCCAGGCTGAGCAGGAGCAGGTCAGGAGGTGGATGAGCAGAAGGGTGCAAGGCCAGAGGGGAGCCAGTGGGATGGGAAGCGAGGCCAGCAGCAAGCTTTCTTCACTTCTTTAAAAGCAAAGGAATGCCAAACAGGTTTACAGAGAGCCGTAGTGCAGCCACACCACCTGTGGGTCTGCACCCCTGGCTCCCAGCTGGCTCCCCCTCCTCTCCCTCCACCTGCCTTCCTGCTTCCTGCTCTCAGGCAGCCCCTCGGGGCAGGCTGTCTTCACAGGGTTCTTAGTGTCCTTGGAAGTTGACTTTTTGATGGGTGCATTTTGGGTCCCACCCTGCAAGCAGCCCCATTCTCCAGCCACAGCATTTGACACGTCCAGAGGAAAGTTCCTGCACCTTGGACTTTCCAGTCCTCAGCTGTGGGGGGCCTCATAGGATCCCAGGTTGGGGGCCGGGGGTTTTAGCAGCGAGGCCCTGCAGTTGTGTCTAGGTCTGGAAAGAGCAGGCGCATGGACCAGGGCTCTCCACACAGGACTGTGGAGGGTGAGAACCCTCATGGGCAGGGTGACCAGAGCACTGCTGGGCCCCTTGGGGCCCCAGACTTGATCTGCAGGGGAGGATGATCAGGCCAGCATGTGCAAAAGTACCTGTGCACCGGGGCAGGTCCTTCTGCCTGGCTCTGGCCCATCTTGAAAAGGGAAACGTGGGACCATTGTTCTCAAGGGGCAGCTAGACCCTGCCTCCATGGCCTGCCAGGTCCCTGGGATTCCCTGCTGCATCCCCTCACCATTGTTCTCTCTTCTGGAGGTTCTGTCTGCCCCTCAGTGTCCCTGCTTTTGTGGAGCCTAAAGTGCACACATGTAGTTGTCTCCCTCCTGCGACCATGACTGGCTATTAACTACAGAAGTAGGGGACCCCAGAGCCCAGAAGTGCCAATGCCATAGGCAGGGAAGGCTCTGCTACATCCTGGGAGCTGCCTGGGAGCCCCAGCAAGATGGCCTGCAGACTGGGCACACCAGGAAGGCCAGCGGGATTGCAGATGGCCACAGATGACCATGGGGTCTGGTAGCCCAAAGGGTGATCATGGCAAGGATCTCTATCCCGAAACCACAGCTGTGGGATGTGGGGTGTCAGCTGAGGGTACTTCCTGTGGGATGTATCGTGGGAGGACTTCCTGTGGGATGTCAGCCGGGGGCACTTCCTGTGGAGTGTCAGTCAGAGGCACTCCCCATGGGTGCCACTGAGGAAAGTTCTTATTGAATGTAGCCTGGGAGGACTTCCTGTGGGGTGTCAGCCAGGGCACTTCCTGTGGGGTGTCCGCTGAGGGCACTTCTCATGGGATGTCTGCAGGGACACTTCCTGTAGGGTACCAGCCAGGACATTTCCTATAGGATGTCAGCTGAGGGAACTTCCTGTGGGGCATGGGTGTCAGCTAGGGGCACTTCCTATGGGGCATGGGTGTCACCTGGGGGCACTTCCTATGGGGCATGGCTGTCACCTGGGGCACTTCCTATGGGGCATGGCTGTCACCTGGGGCCACTTCCTGTGGGACATGGGTGTCACCTGGGGGCACTTCCTGTGGGTGTCACCTGAAGAAGGCTGCTGCAGTCTCTGGTCTCAGGACAGGGTATGGAGTTGAAAGCAGCCTTAGTCTCAGCAGGGATCCAAGGGCAGACCTGAAGGCCATGCACCTGCTTTCTGCTAAATCTTTGTCAGACTATACCTCACTCCTGGGATGCTGGGAGCTGGCGCTTCACTATCCCCCCAGTTGTGGCACATCCTCCCCCACACCAGCCATCTTTCCTACCTGATCCTACCAAGACATGGCCTTTCCAAGGTGGAGGCTCCCAAGAGCCCCCTTGGGGGAGCACCACCTCCAGGTAGGGGCTGTCCTAAGCCAAAGGCCTGGCCGTCAGTGCAACGTGGTCCCTTGGGAAGTCCCTCCCAGTTGACAGGCTTTCTGTTCCTCCCCCTGCAGAAGGACATGGCCCTGAAGCCACATGAGCGGAAGGAGAAATGGGAACGTCGCCTTGTCAAGAAGCCCCGGGAGTCGGAAAACTGCCCATCTGCAGAGCCCAGTGAAAACAGGCAGCCCCCGGAGGCAGGCAGCCCCGGGCAGGACTTGGAGCCCACCTGTGAGGAAGGGGCCAGGAAGGTCCCGCTGCAGCCCTCCAAGCAGGTGAGCGCCTAGTCCCTGCCCAACATGGAAGCCCTGCAGCTGGGTCTATCTTGGGCCACAGTAGCACCTGGACACCACCTGTCAGCATCTGGGCCTGCCTGGCAATGCACCCCATTGTTGTTGGGCTCGGGGTCTGGGGCACACATGGATGGGCTTGGGGCAGAAAGGTAGGGATGAGGCTGGTGTGTGGAGGTATGGGGTCTTGCCTGGGCTCAGCTGTAGAGACCTGCCTGGACCAGTGCTGCCACCTCTCCCAGAGTTGCAGGGGTGTGTGCTGGCCTGGGTGGGCAACAGTGCCAAGTTGGTAGGCTGGCCCCGTTTCCTGCTGCGTCTGTCAGGTTCCGCCGACTGTGGGTACCCAGGGGTGTCCAGCGTGTCTGTAATGAACCTAGGGACCAGGCTCACTGCCAAGCGCCCTTTTACTGTGCAGGAGAAACACCTACACCCTGTGGCATGATGGTGGGGCGCATTCAGCCACAGGCTTGGGGTAGGTGGTCCAGACAGAAGGAACAACTGGGACACAGGACTTCCTGCCTGGATGGGGTCAGGGCCAAGACCAGGAAGGGGCCTCAGAGCAGGCGGAAGCTGGGCCGGGTCCGTCATGGTCACAACTCAGTGTTGCAGCTGCGTTGCTCCTGGGGACCTCGGCTCTGCGCCTTCTTTTCGGATAGGGGTTCTCCTCGGTGTTCTGGGTTCTGCTTTGAGCTCACTTGGGAATGGGCTCTAGCAAGAGAACAGCATGTCTCAGGGGCCCGGGCTGGATGGGGGGTCCTCAGATGCACCTGCCCAGGTGGACACGTGCTCTTTCTTCCATGCAGGTGTGCTCCCCAGCAGGGGGGCCGCTCCCAGACAGCCCCTGGCACCAGAACGGCCCGACCCAGCTCCAGCCGCAGCTCCAGCCCAGCCAGCCCAGCCAGCCCCAGGGGCCCCTCCCAGCCCCGTGTCAGCGTTGCCAGCCCCGTCGGGCACCCCCGGACCCCGGGCAGCCCTGCCAGCCCCAGCGGCCACCCCCGGGTCAGCGCAGCTGGCCCCAGCGGTCACTTCCAGCCCTGAGACAGCCCTGCCAGCCCCAGCGGTCACTTCTGGGCCCCAGTCAGCACCGCCGGCCCCAGCGCCTGCTTCCGGCCCCAGATCAGCTCTGCCCGGCCCAGCGTTCCCGCCCAGCTCTGCCCCGCAGGCCGCTCTGGGCACACCCCAGCCCCAGGCAGCGCTACCAGCGCCTGCGCTCCCTCCTGGCTCCGTGGCACCGCTGCCGGCCCCTGCGCTCCCTGCTGACCCCTTGTCACCTCTGCCGGCCCCTCCGGTCCCTACTTACCCCTTATCACCTCTGCCATTCCCTGCTGACTCTGTGGCATTGCTGCCGGCCTCTGAGGTCATGGGCCACACCATGTCTTTGTGGCCAGCCTTGTAGGGAGACCTTGGGACAGCGCTGCCGGCCCCTCCGGTCCCTGCTGGCCCAGTGCCAGCGATGTCAGCCCCCACGATCACTCCTCACCCTGCGACCACGCCGCCGGCCTGCAAGCTCCCTCTCAGGCCAGTGCAGCTGCCCCCGGCGGGCACCTTTAGCCACACGGCAGCACAGTCAGCCCCACAGGTCCCTCCTGGGCCAGCCCAGTCGCCCACGACAGTCACTGGGCCTCAGGCAGCCCCAGCAATTAGTTGAAAGCCCAGAGCAAGCTAGCCCTCCCAAACCTCCCCTGCTGGGCCCCAGACAGTCCCACCAACAGCAGCGGCCACTTCTGGGCCCAGAGCAGCCCCACCAGCCCAAGCGGCCACTCTTGGGCCCAGAGCAGCCCTGCCAGCCCCTGAGGTCACTCCTGGGCCCAGGTCAGTCCCGTAAGCCCCAGCCATTACTTCCCATCCCCGATCGCCCTTCGCTTCTGGGGCAGCCAGGCCCACCCCTCCGGCCTCCCCCCAGGCCCCTGTGCCGGCCCAGGAGGCAGTCTTTGCTGGACCTGGTGCCAGGCCGGCAGCCCCAGCCTTCGCTCCTGGCCCTGGGCCATCCCTGCCGGGCCCCCAGGTCACGGTGGAGTCGATACTCTGCGCCAGGGGTGGTCCGCCAGGCCCCATCTGTGAGCCCTGGAGCCTGATACCCACATGCACCTCCCTGGATGAGTTTGTCAGGCAGCCCCCAGGTGGGCTGTGCTCATGGGGCCCCAAGGGCCTGTAACCCCTCATCCTTCAGGCCTGAGATACTTGGCCAGAGCAGCCTAAGGCCTTTCCAGATAGGCCTGGCCCGTCACTTTTGGAAACTGAGGCCCATCATGGCAGAAGGAGCGGAGACGAGCCAGACTTCTTCCTCTCCTCCTGTCACCCCCGCCCCTGTCACCCCCAGTGTGGAGGCCTCCTAGCATCATGGTGCCTCATTGCGAGCACTGCTTCGTGGTGTCCATCCCAAGAGATGGTGCACAGTTACCCTCAGGCTCGGCACCTGCTGGTTCCTCGGGTCTCCCTGTGCCTCTGAATTGCCACCACTGTCTTTGTATCTCTGAGTCTCCATACCTGTGTGCAGGTGCGCGTGGTGTGTGTGCCTTTGTGATGAGGCCAGCCCTGGCTATGCCCTCCCAGGCCTCCGTCTGGCCGCCGCACACCCCCTACCCCCAGGCAGAGTAGCCCAGGTGAACTGATCAAGACATAGGCCCAGCTGGCCAGGTTCTGGGCCCAGACCCTCCTCCCCTGGCAGTGGGGTGATGCTGGTGTCCACTCAAGGGTCCTCCAGCTGCAGGAGGGATGCACCCTTCCTCTCAGGGCTCTGCCTCCACCCCAGTGGGGCACCGATGGGGTCTCCAGGATAGGCCTCTCCAGAAGGGCCTCTCTGGGCCCTTCTCCAAATGCTGACCACATAGCTCTCTGTCCCACTGTTGGCTGCCCCTCTTTGGACAAACCTCACACTACTGGGCTGTCACCAGGCCCTGCATCCTCCCATCCTGCCATGCACCACGGGCATCCCCGCACTCAGGCCTCCTGGAGTCCTGGTGGCAGAGGGAGCCTCAGAAAGGAGCTGGTAGCCAAAGGAGGGGGGACCCTGGCATCCTCTGTCGCCAGGCCTCAGGGAGTCTGGGAGTCACTGTAGCCAGCCCTGCAAAGGCAGCCACTTCCAGGGAGCTGCACTGGCCATGGGGCCCCTAGCTGAGTGAACCGGAAGCCCCTAGCCAAGAACATACTCAGTGCTTCACCCACAGGGAAGCATCTGGGTCCTGGCCATCTTGTTTGCTTGTCCTGCTCACAGGGAGGAGAGAGCAGGGATTGCCGGCCCAGGACATCTACTGATCCCCAGCCTTTGCCCTCCTGCCTTGCTCATGAGGACCCAAGCGGCCTGTGGGGGCCATCCTGGTCCCCAGGCCCTGCAGCCTGCTGCCCCCTCTCCCCAACCAGGGCAGCTCTGAGCCTGCCCACTCTAGGCAGCCCCTTCTGGTGCTTACCTATAGCCTCCATCCAGGATTCGGGGCTTATTTTTCTGATTGAAGAGAATAAAAAGTGCCACGCTATTATTTTTTATAACAGTACTAGTGTTTATAATTTAAGCAGGCAAGCATGTCTCCTGTGACTTATTCTGACGAGTCGTTTTACACGTTTGAACTTAGCTCCAGGTTCATTAAATGTAGAGCAGAGAGACCCCTGGGGAGCCTGTTCTGTCCCACCCTGTCGGGGTGGTGGAGAGGGGCTGTCCTGGCTGTACTCCTTATGAGGGTTGCCATGGTGCCTGAGGAGTAAGAATGTGGGGTGTCTGAGCCACAGAGTGTAGGGGCTGTGGGAGAGTGGAGTCGAGACCCCTCTGAAGCTGCCCTGGACGTGACCAGCATTCAATGGCATTCAGGCTCCAGGGGGACACAGCCAGTGGTGTCTCATGCACCTGTGTCTCTTGGGGGCACCTAGGGTCAGTCCTGGTCAGGGCTCTGGCCAAGCCCTAAACTGGACACTGCATATTTGGGGGTGGGTTAGGGGAAGTTCCCCCCTGGCTGTAGCTACCTTCCAAGTCACTCTTGACAGCTGCCATGGCCGTGGACACCTACACAGGCCCATGTCTCTGCCTGAGGTGTCCCATGTGGCCCTCCACTGAGTCAGCCTCCCCTTCAGGAAAATCAGGGACTGGAGGCGTCCCCATGTGCACATGCACAGGCCAAGGTGGCCTGCGGCTGTCAGGTGAGCCACCCAGCAAGGGAGGAAGCATGTGGACACGCTGGGCTGGCAGTGCGGGCAGTGCCCTCAGCTGCCCCTTGGTGGGGGACCACGCTGATGGTGGGCTGGCCTGCAGTGAGGCTGAGGCTGCCACAGCTGACTGGGTCCCCATAGCAGGACGCTGCCTGGGGAAGCCACCTGGGCTTCACTCCCCTACAAGCCTGGACTTGGCCCCAGCATCCATAGCCAACCTGCGGCGTGAGTGCCACCACAGAGGCGGAGCCAGCTTTTCCCTGAGGGGCCAGCTCCTGTGCACTTCCTGGGGATGTCTATGGGGGCCACTGCCCATGTCCTCAGAGTCCAGGTTCTGTGTGGTTGGACCTCTTTCAGAACAGCAGGAAACTCGGGTTTTCTGTGGATGTGGCAGTTTTATAGGGTTGGAGGCTGATTCCAGTTTTCATAGCTTACATCACTGGCCAGAGGACAGCTGTGTGGGCTTCGTGGCCTGGTGGCCCAGGTGTGGGCCCTGTGGTGGGGTGGGCAGCCCCACCTGCGGGGCTTGCAACTGGAAGGTAGGCTTGGGCCCTGGCAGCTGCATGCTCCAGCAAGCACAGCCCACCCTTCAGGTGAGGGATGGAGTGAGACTTGGGGTATCACTGGGGGTTTGGGGAGGCCGACATGGCTCCACCAAAAGTGCAGTGCCAAGTGGCCATCAGCATGGAGTCACGCAGCTGGGCCCCCCCAGGCCCTCTCTCCCAAGAGGCCCTCGAGGTCCTGCCCTGCCTGGGGCAAGGTGCTGTAGGGAGAAGCCAACCACGTGGTTTGTTGGGGGTGTCTGGGGTGAGTTCCCAGAGAATGACCCAAGTGGCCTGCTCTTTCTGCTGGGAGGTGGGACAGACCTGCAATGGGCCTAGAGCCAGAAGGGCCCCCAGCTCGTCCACCTTGGCTGAGTCAGAAAGTGAGCTGGGGTGGTGGGGGGAGGGGCGTGAGCAACTCCAGCAGCCGTTCCAGTTCTCCCCAGAGCGTCTGTACACACCTGCCATTCCCTCATGGCGACCAAGATGTCTCCAGCTGGGCAGATCCCATGGTCAGATCCCTGCATCCTGCCTTCATGCTGGAAATGCCACCTGCTGGCACGAAGCTTCCCCAACCTCCCTGATCTGCTCACTTACCAGGTTTCGTGGACACTGCATGCCAGGTGCTGGGCTGGGGTCTGTAGCCGCATCAGTGATCCAGGCGGGTGGAGGCTGCCTTGCAGAGCCGCCTCTAGCTAGAGCCGTGCACCTGACTTCCACCAGCTGTTGTGGCACAGGGTGGTGTGACTGTGCTGAGGGGGTGCCTTGGAGGAGCCCCTGGCACCGGCTAGGGACGGAGGTCCTGGGAGGGCTTCTCTGAGGGAGATGAGGGAGCCTTGGGGAGTGACTTGGGATTCCTCTGGCTGGCTTCAGCTTCCCAGGTGGGTCAGGGTGCTAGTGCCTGCACAGCAGAGTGTAGTTCTCAGATACCTGCCAGTGCTGCTGGCCCTCCTCTCCACCTAGAAGCACCCCAGCAGCTGGCAGAGTGGAGAGAAAATCTGAGGGAGATGGACGGGGTCCACATCCAGCAACCAGACCTGGATTTTGGAAGTTGCTGCTCCCAGGGCCAGCCTCAGGCAGTGTTGGAGACCTCAGGGAGCAGATTCATACCTGCAGGACTCACCTGGGGAGCATTCAGAGAAGCAGACCCGGGTGTGAGCAGGGTCTGAGCTCATTCAGTAGAGATAGCATGTGAGCTACAAGTAGGATTTTAAATGTTCAAGAAGCCACGCTAAGAAAGTAAACTGATAAAATTAGTTTTAATATTTCTTGTTTAACTTCAGTATTCAAAATTATACCACTGCAACCTATAATCACTATAAAAATCATCAGAGATGGGTCAGGCATGGCAGCACACACTTGGAATCCCAGCACACAAGTTCAAGGCTAGCCGAGGCTACATAGGGAGACCTTGTCACAGAATACAAAGACCAAAAGGCCAGTGAGATGCTTTATATTCTTTTTTGTGTGTGTGCTGAGTCTCAGAAACTGGCATGAGTCCAGGGTTTAGCCACATTTCATGTGCTCAGTGACCCCACATGGCTTAGCACTTGCTGCCGTCGGACAGGCATGGAGGGCTCCTAGGGATGTACCCGTTGGTTCTCACTCATTCCTGCTGCTGTTCTGGGCTTCTGCTGTTGGCTTTCTCATCCTCCAGCCTACCTGCTCTGTGGGATGATCAGCCATGGCTCAGAGCCCAGCATGGCCCACGCTGCCAGGACCCTCGTCTCAGCATGAGCCAGATCACAGCAATTTTTGAATCTCCTTCCCCATCTCAGTGGATGAGCCTGTGTCCTTCCCAGATGATTGGGCCAGGAGTCAGGCATCGCCCTCCACTCCTCAGCTCCCTGCTCTCCCACACAGCACACCTGACAGGTCCTTGGCTTCCTCCTAAGTCTCCTTCTGGACTGGATTTCATTAGAAAACAGTGAACGTCACAACTGTGTTCAGTGCAGCCAAAGCTGTGCTCAGAGGGAAACTTGTAGGTTTCATTGTGTCTGTAGAAGAGAGGAGAGGTAAAGTCTGTGCTCTAAAGTTCCTGACTCCTGAGAATCAGGAAACCAGGTAAAGAAGGAAACAGTGCTGAGAAGAGCAGAGGTCAATTTCATGGCAAGCAGACAATAGAGAAAGTGAACGTTGCCAAAGAAATTTCTTTGAAGGTACTAACAGAATTGAGAATCCCTAACTAGATTGACCAAGAAAAAATAGCAAGTTGTGGGTCATTACAGATGCTACAGGCATTCAATAGATAAGGGAATGGTTTTACTCCAACCAACTCAGAAACACAGAGGAGATGGATAAATTCGTCAAACACCACAGGCACGAAAACTGACACAAAGCCAGGCCTGGTGGCTGAAACTAACCCCAGCACTTAGGGGGCTGAGGCAGGAGGATTGAGAGTTCAAGGCCAGCCAGGGCTACGTAGTGAGCCACTGTTTCAAAAAAAACAAAACAAATGGACACAAGGTGGAAGAGACCATCCAGCTTGCCCTGGACTGGCTCTCCTGAACACCAGCGTGTGCAGTTGGCACCTCCAGTGCCCCCTCCCAGCTGGCCATCTGACCAAGCCAGTGTTCTCAGCATGGGATGTTGTGGCGGATAAGACCCATTTGGCCTTACCCCAACACAGGCAGCCCAGTAATTTGCCCAAGGTCAACACAATGGATTCAAGCAGCTGGTTGTGGCATCTGCGCCCCTGGTCATTCCTAGCAGGCAGCTGCCCTTTCCCCAGCAGTCTGCCTGCCGGCAATAGGGCTCTTCCAGGGAGCCTCACCACCCCAGCATCCCCTTCCCTTTCAAAGCCTTTCTGGAAGGTTCCCTCCACCCTCTGGGTGAAACCCAGTTTGCTAGGTGTGCCCACAAGGCCATTCATGGGCTAATTCACCTTTCTGCTTTGCACCCCGGCCATCCTATGCAGGGGCCTTCCTTGCCCACCTCAACCCCCAGCCAACCTGGCTACTGACTGCACACGGTGCAGGTGCTCCTACCGACAGTGTCCACCTGCTGCGTGGCTGTCGTTCGCTTGGGTTTTGTGATCACTTCCAGGGCAGTGGACAGTCTGGGTTGGGTGGAGCCCTGTCTCCTGGCAGATGAGGCTCAAGAGACCTTACTCTGGCCTGGGCTGGTGCCTCTGCTGCCTCTTCCATGAAATGAGCTAATGATGCCTTCCAGGGACACCAGGGGCCTGCCACTTTTGGGCTGTGAGATCCTTAGCTGCCCCAGCAGTGTCTGCCTGCCATTGAGGTCAGCAGCTTCTACTGCCTCAGGCCTGGGGTGGCCTAGCTCCAAGCCAGCTCTGCAGTCCCCCATGTTCTGCCCTCCCTCGGCTTTGTGGAATCTTGGGGTGCCATGAGAGGCCTGAGACTTGCAGCCTCCTTCTGCCCTGCCCCATGCTTTGCTGAGGCTCATGGTGTCCCTTGTCTATGGGCTGCCTCTTCTGGCTTGGTGGCCTTTGGGCCATGACATCCCCTTTCTGGGCCTTAGCACCCTCCTCCATAAAGGGAGGGGCGTTCACAAAAGCACATTTGACTTCAGGTTGTGGAAATGCCAGGTAAAAGGTGCTGAAGTGCCACTGTGGCTGCCATTACCATGATGATTACTGCTCTTGTCCTTATGAGCTCGGTAACTTCTCCCTTCTCTGGGCACCACCTGGTTGGCTTGAGGCCTAGACCTTGGCAGCTCATCTTTATCTCCATCGGCAGGCCCAGGGCTCCTCATGTGGCACAGAGGTGGCCAGGCCATGGGCAGGGCCTGCAGTCATCCAGTGGCTTTGATGGTTGGGCCTGGGCCATCCAAGATGCAGCAGAAGGGCCACACGGACTAGAAGTCAGACAGGCACAGGGCTTACCTGGAAAGCCCGACACTCCACCTGCTCCCTGCAGCCTTGGGCTGTCCAGGCAGGGAATGGCCACAGTGACCTCTGCACTCTACAGCAAAGCTGGCCTTTGGGTTGTGCTGCCTCCATCATGGTGTCAGCCCCTATTCTCCTGGGGTTAGACTCTGACTGGGAAGACAGTAGAACAAGCAGAGGGCATGACAGGCTGCTGGGGGGAGGCACTCGGGTCTGCCAAGGGCCCGGGGTGGCAAGGAGGCTGTAGAGGGGCCTGCTCACCATAGACACTTCACTCACATGGGCAGGGAGCTACCCCGGGGCGTGAGGCAGGGTGGCCTGAGATGGAGGCCAGGACAACCGCCAGGTGGCCGTGACAGACGGGAGGCTGCTGCAGCTGTCCAAGGAAGGTGGCAGTGGTTTCTATAAGGTCATTAGTCCCTGGGATTGATAGGGCCACCAAGCAAGATCCACTCAGCCCAAGGAACCCAGGGCTGATGGCACATTCCAGCCAACGCCACGCTGATGTGGTTCTATGGGCAACACATGGCCACTGCCCTACCACTCCCTAGGAGGCAGGGCCGACACCTCTTGCAATGGCTCACACAGATGTGGCCTGAAGAGCTGGTGACGAATCTCCTAGGGAAGTGCCCTCAGCCAGCCAGTGTCCCTCCTGTCACCTGTGGTCCATCTCCATCTGTCTATCCACCTGCTATCTGTACACCCACCCACCTGTCCATCCATATGTCCATTCACCTGTCTGTCCTCTACGCACCCAGCCATCTGCCCAGCCATCTGTCCATCCATTCCCTTGTCTATTTGTCTACTCATCCATCCGTCCACCATCCACCCATTCATTCTACTTGTCTGAACTCCAGCAGAAGAACATGGAGAAGCGTTAAGAGAGTGGCCAGCACTCAAAGCTCCCTGATGCTGTGCCGGCTCTGGGCACACTTGGTCACTCCAAACACTGCTGACCACCCCCTGCAGGCACTGGTAAAAGGCCCATGCTGTCACTGTGATAGAATGCCTGGTAACAGCTCACCAGGAGAAAAGGTTCATTTCGGCTTATGCTTCTGGAGGTTTCCATCTGGTCTATCAGGCCATTGCTTTGGGCCTGTCGCAAGGCAGGGCATCATGGCTGGACCATGATGGGAAGAGTCCATTCACCTCATGGGGGTCAGGAGGCAAAAGAAGACAAACAGAAAGGAGCCTAGGTCCCCATATCCCTTGAAGAGCACACTGGTCACCTGGCCCCCACCAGGCCCCACCTCCTGAAGGTTCCACCACTTCCCAGTAGTGCCACAGGCTGGGACCAGACCTTCTGCATGCACATGGTGCTGGGGGAAACTCCAGATCCAAACCACAGCCCAGCCCCACTTTACTCTCACAGGGGTTCTCGGGGCTGTAGGAGCCTGCTGGGTTTTCTGCATAGGTTGGCACTGGCCATGGGTGAAGTGTGAGGAAAGGTGTCTGGAAGGGGCAGAGCCCCCACCTGAGTGGGTATGGATGCAGAGGAGAGGCCAGGACGCTGTGCTGGTGCCAGGGCCTCCCTGAGAATGGTGTTCCCCAATCTGGGGCACTGACGCCCACTCAGCTCTGAGAATGTCTCCTCCCAAGGGCTTCGTATCTGCCACAGCTGGGCCACAGTGTCACACTGCACATGGGCACCACTGCCAGCGTGAACTCCAGTGTGATCATGGGCCCTCATGGGGAAGCGCATACCTGCAGCGTCTATACCAAGAGTCCCTTCTCCTGACCTCGATGTGCCTTCTGTTGTCCTCCCCAGGGCTCCTCCACCCTCTGCAGACAAGAGCTTTCTCCAAGGCAGAAATGGCCGTGCTTTCTTTCCCCATCTTGGTTCATGTTGTGAGTAGAAGTTCACTCGGCAAACAGATTGCCAGTGCCATAGCACAGGTAGGCTCTGGAGCCACACTGGGGACCAGAGCAAAGCCCCTGCCCTTGAGGCGCCTGGAGGGTGGGGACAGCAGTCAACAAAGACAAAGCAATGTCCTTGCCAGCGGAAGTGTGGCAGGAAAGGAAGCAGGTGGCTCTGGGCCAACAAGACCCAGCCCTAAGGAGAGCAGAGGGCTGCACAGGGCAGGTGTGGAGTGCAGCCACCCTGAGCTTGGGGGCCGAGGGGATGAGCAGAAGGCACTGGTGGTCACAGCCCAGGGACAGCTAGGCCTGGACACACTGTGACACCCAGCAGATTGGGGTACAGCTCTGCCAAATGCGGCCCTGGAGCAGGCAGGCTCACCGCAGGGCCTGTGACCTGTACTCTGAGGGCCAGTGGGGACAGCACTGCTCCAGAGACCCAGAGGATGCATGAGAAGCAGGGCTCAGGCCTGGGAACTGGGGCAGCAGCGGGGCTGTGGTTCGGAAGCCAAGCACCTCAGCGATGGTCTCACTGTGCCGAAAGAGCGTGAGCCCTGAAAGGCCCTGGTGAGGTGGGGTCAGTGCTGGACGTGGGTGGGGCTACGTTGACCTTGAGGTGGGCATTGATTGCTTGGGGAGCGTGAACAAGTCTCTAAGCCTCGACTCTGGGTGTCTAGTCCCTGGGGATGTGCAGGAATCCTTCAGGCTCCTGGGCAGGTGACCACCAAGACTCAGTACTCGGAGGATTTGGGGGCCAGGGGCTGATCTCTGGAGGAGACAGGTGGGTGTGAGGAGCGGGGAGGTGCCAGCACACAGGATCTCTGCTTCACAGGGGGCCACGTGCTTGGGTCTGCAGAGGTTCTAGCCTTGACTCTGGGGTCCCTGGTTCCTATTTCCTGCTGGGACTGTGGCGTGCCCCATTATGGGACATGGGGGCCTGACCACGGAACACTTCCCAGGGGTCCGACCTGGGCCTGGCAGGTCTGAGGGAGCCGCAGCCCCTTTGGCAGGACTTCCCAGGGCCTGCAGCAGAAAGCACCCGGCACTGCCCCCGTCCAGGGCCCTTGCTCCAGGCCTGCAAGTGCAGAGGCCGGGTGGTCTGTGGTGGCCCTAGGCTGAGCCTGTCTGGCTGTGAAACTGTCTGGTGGAGTAGAAGGGACTCCCTGGGTATAATCTTGTTTGTGTGAGACTCACCAGGGTGCCCATGTACAGCTACTCAGGCCCTGCACTGCACTGCTTCAAGGTCACTGTTCCCACTGCCCTGTGTGTCTGCTGAGCCTACATAGCAGGGCTCTGGGGGCTGGTGGAGCCAGCAGGCCCCTTTGAAGTGTACCAAAACATGAGGGCAGGTGTCTGGGGACAGGTAGGCCTGAATAGCGATTGGTGCACGTGGGTTTCATGGACAAGCAGGGTGCATACATGGCAGTGTGTGTCCCTGTGTGTGCTAATCTCTGGGTCTGTCCCAGTGGGCGTGTCTGAGGCCCACCCCTCCACCTCCTGAACAGGCAGCCCTGTGCCTGAACCCACAGCGAGACCGAGTGCCCCAGAAGAGCCACATTTCCTGGTGGGGCGGAAGTGCACTTGGCCACCAGTCTGGAAAGCAGCCGCTTTCTCCGTCTCAGCCTGGAGCTGGGGTCTTGGGGGAGGGCCCCCCCACCCCGCCGGCTGGAACCACCATGTTCATGGGCTCGGGGCTGTTTCCCAGCCCACCAGGCTGAGTGCCATGTGCAGGTTGTACCTGCTGGAGGAGCCGATTGCCAAGGGTTCAGGAACTTCGCAGGCTGTTGAAGTATTGGTAGCTCACATCAGGCCTGGTGTGAGCGTTTATCACAGAGAAACTGGCAATGCTCCTAGTGGGGCCTTCACTCCCCCCAGGCTGGTTCACTGCACACTGCTCACTGTGCACTAGCTCTCTGTGCCCTGGTTCCGCTGACTGGGTAAGTTAGAGCTCCCTCCCTCCACCCCAGGCACAGGGACTGGTGTGGTTTGTTGGTTGGTCGATCGGTCGGCTGAGACCCACTGGACAGAATCGGGAGGTACAGTTCCTTGAAGAGGCTGGTGGGACCTCAGTGCCTGGCACTGGGGAGGGTGGGCAGGAGCACCCTGAGGCCCAGCTTGTATTTCAGTTCTTTGCTGTGGGGAGACCCACCATGGGTCAGAAGAGAAGAGACCCCCACATGGGCAGTTAACCAATGGTGACAGGGATTTAGGTGGCTCCTCTGGGCCAGCAGGCTCAGCAGTCGTTGGTGCTCCCCCCAGACCCCGATCCTGCAGCCTTAACCTCTCTGGGGCCTTGATAATTTGCCTGGGTTGGTGAGTGAGAGGCCCGCATATCACTGTCGGGACATGAACCAGTACTGGCTCTGAGTCTTGGCCTTGGCATTGCGTCAGCCCCACAAGGAAAGGGCATTAAACTCCTGGAGGCCTGGAGCTTCTGGGGAGGGGTCTGGGGTGGGGCTCCTGACCGAGCCTGTGACTTCAGCAGGTATACACACCTCCTGATGGTCCTGGGACAGGTCTCCAGGGCGGCATCTGCTGGGAGGAGTCCACACCATGGACTGAACATGAGGCCTTGGGGGGTGTGCTTGTGGGCACATCCTTCCACACGGCCCCCCATGTGATGGTTGAGAACTGTGGGTTCAGTGTGTGTGTGAGGCTGCCAGGCACATCCATTATGTGGCATGTTCCAGACTGAGGGGGCTGGGAGACCTGAGGCGGGGCCTGGCAGTGTCCCCACCAGGGTCAGGCCAGGGCTGCTGATGTCTGCAGCTCCCTCACTTTGTGCAAGTGT
The DNA here is from genome assembly GCA_007922755.1 of Pedetes capensis. NCBI lineage: Eukaryota > Metazoa > Chordata > Mammalia > Rodentia > Pedetidae > Pedetes > Pedetes capensis. The sequence continues at coordinate 288,811 of VMDO01000007.1, forward strand.
GAAGTTTCTTATAAATAAAAAGGCGCAGGTGTGCGGGTCCCAGTGCCCTGGCCCAGGCCTCGCCTGGGTGCTCACCCTCGCTGGGCCTGCCTTCTCTCTGTAAAGTGGAAATGAAAATCATTTCTCCTCAGGGCTGATATTATGACAGCAAATAGGGTGTGGATGCAAAGCTCCCAGAGTGGGGACTGACCCTCAGCCACCCCCTGGGTGCTCACTCCTATCTGCAGTAGTACATCTGCTCCATTTTGCACATGGCAGACTGAGGCACAGAGGGGCCAAGAAATGGCCCAAGGGTACCCAGTCGGGGAGTGTGGTGCCACCTGAAGGAGGTGCTGTAGGTGCCACCTTGGCAGGAAGAGAGCCGGGCTGTGGATGGGGAGGGAAGTCCTGCTCATGGGCCTCGCATTCCACCAGGATGTCTTTTAAGTCAGTGGCTTAAGGAAAGGAGGACAAGATTAACAACAGTCAGAATGTACCATTTGCTCCTCTGGGCCTTTCTCTCCCATCCCATCCTGGGGAGGGTCATGGGTTTCTGAGAGGTCAGTGGGTGGGTCTCCTGGCTCTGCCTGCTTCTATCCCCACAGACCCCAGGCCCTCAGCTCAGAGGGAGTGTCTCCTGTCTCAGTGGCACCTCAGGCTCCAGGACAAGTTGAATCCTGGCGGCTGTTCGGAGGAGGCCGGGGCTGGGTGGGGCCAGGTTGGATGCAGGGAGACATGTGTGCTCCTGGCCAGGAGGTCAGGTGCATGTTTGCCTGAGACTCTCTATCCTTGTCCTCAGATGAAGGTTGCCACATCCAGAGGGGGTGACCAGAACAGTGACAACGACAGTGTCCTTGAAGCCACTAGCTCCCGGCGGAGCAGCTCCCAGGACCAGCTTAGTGATGTGAGTACCAGGGTCTGCATCCACGGTGACTCCTGAGAGGTTATGGGGGGCCTCGGCTGGGGCCTGGCAGATACGCTGGGGGCTGCCTGTGAGCAGTTACTGTTGTGCCTCCACCAACACGATTTTTTTTACTAAGACCTTCCCGTTAAGAGGGATTTAAATGAGGGTGGCAGGTTAGAGCTGGCAGGAGCCCTGTAGCAGCCATGGTCTAGGCCATGGTGGGTGGGGAGGGCAGGACAGTTGCCAGCCAGGCTCAGGTGGACACCTGCACAGTCTTCCAGCAGGGATGCCTGTCCGTAGGGGCAGGAGGGGAGGTGGAAGCAACTCCACAAAGCTGTCCAGATGCCAGACACATTAAAGTGTCCGGGAAGATGCTTCATCACCCTGAGCCTCCCGGGACTGGCGTCCCCAGCACAGTGGATGGCCTGTGCGTCCTGGTGGGTCCTGAGGTGTGTGGAGCTAGCAGTGCAGGGCAGAGGCACCATGTAGGGACCTGAGTTGGGGCATGATGAAGTGAGTGGACCTGAGTGGGGCATGCACACCTGAGAGAGGGCTCTTGGGTTCCAGCCCACTGGGGACAGCCAGCCACAGGGCAGGTGGGAGGGCCTGGATCCCCTTCCAGGGCTGGCCTGCTGGGCACAGCCAGAGTGAGTGGCCAGAACCCCCAAGCTCAGGGGCTCAGACCCCAGACTCAGCCTGTGATGGGGCTGAGGGTCCAAGGGCAACCGTGGACACCACCGCCCGGATCCTGAACAGCCTCAGGGTGGTGGGTTCTTGCGGGGCTGGTTTGAATGAGCCACATCTCATTATGTAAATTGGGGCTTAGGGTGCAATCTGGGGCACAGGAAGAGGCATAATTGCCAGGCTCCTGATCTTGTTGCCACGAGATGGGAAAATAGGCTGGTAATTGTCTGGGGCCGCTGGGCCGCCCTAGTTAGCACTCATCTAATTGCCAGCCCAGGATGAATGAAGAGGGATTCCAGCATAGCAAGACTGGAAGCTGAAAACCTACCCGTCACGTCCCCACCCCCACCCCAGTGGTGCCTACAACCACAGGTGTGGCCCAGCTGCAGGCAGGACTAGGTATCCCCAGGAGGGGGTGGGCTCTGCCTGGCAGTGATCCCCAGGGGCTGGCCCAGCCCTAGCAGCAGTCTGTCTGGGAAGGGGAGGGGTCTCCATTCTGCAGGGCAGCAGAGATTAGCTTGAGGGATGAGGGGGCATGCCAGCCCCCACTCACCTTTCCTGACCCTCCTCCTCCACACCCTGGCCTCTTATCCTTCTCCAGTTTGACACAGGACACCAAGCAGGCCCTGCCCACCCTTCCCAGGGACCAGCCCACTGTCCCACATCCCTCCCTCAGCAGCCTCTGCCACAGATGGTCTGGCCTCCACTCCTGAGGCCTGAGGAAGCACCTCCTGCACCTTGAACATGTGAGCAAGACACGGTGCTCTGTCCTAATGGGACTCATAGTGCCCCTTGGGCTTGAGGGAGCCCTTCCTGTGCTGGCAGGCCCTCGCCTAGACCTCCTACATTGCCACTGGCTGACCTCGAGGCCCCCTGGCCTGTCTGGTCCCTGCCCAACTCCTCCTTCAAGGTCCCCATCCCCATCCACCTCCTCCTACAGGAAACCTTCCTGTAGATCCAGGCAAGAAAGAACCTCAGAAGGAGGTGGAGGAGGTCTCACCCTAGGCTGGGACAGGCAGGTGACCCACATGCAGGTCCCCAAATTCTTCCTGCTTCACTCTGGGGAATAGCTTTAGCATGTGGCTGCTGGAAGGGCTGTGGGCAGGCTGATGGCATCTCCACAGGATGGCTTTGGCTGGGCGAGGTCCCCTTCCAGGGCACTCCAGAGCTGCTGTGGGAGTGTGGGTCTGGCCCACCAAGGAGTCCCCAATGGTGCCCCAGATGCCATGCTTTCCCAGCAGTGGGGCCCTGGTGGCCCTGCCCAAGGGCTGCTGGCCGCAGGTTGTGCTGCATGAGTGGGACAGTGGGCCCTGGGGAGGAGGCCACAGGACTGTGAGCCACGGCCGACCTGACCATCTTCCTTCTCCCTCCTGCAGAGCTCAGCGCAGGCGGTTTCCGGGAGAGGATATTCTGTAAGTCCCCCCTGACATACCTCCCCAAGGTCCTTGTCCCCACTGTAAGGCCAGCCCCAGTGCACCTGCTCAGCAGCGCCCTCACCTGCAGGCCCCCTGCCCTGGATCTGTCCCTCCAGAGCACTGGCTGGCCAGCGGGTGGGTGGAGGGTGAACGTGCCCCTGGGAGTGTGCTGCTCAGGACCACCCAAGGGTGAGCTGCCTGCTCGTGCAACAGGCCGGTACAGCTCCCAAGGCGGGCAGCACTGGGAACCTGGGGGTTTGGTATGGAGGACACCCATGGGGCAAGCGCCCTCTAGCATCCTGACTCCATACCTCCCCCTGCACACCATTGGGGCTGGGCTCAGGCTGGACCCTGAGGGTACAACCCCCAGGGAGCTGCCCCACTGAGGGCACAGGTGGGGAGACACGCTGTGGCCCCTAGAGAGCAAGCCGGGGCTTGTGCTCTGAGGCTTCCTGGTGGCAGACAACACACAGCAAACTCCTGCTACATCCTGTGCCCGCAGGCACACCTGGCTCCACCAGGGTGGCCTAACACTGCCTGATGAAATCAGCTGCAGGAGTGACTGGGAGCAGGGCAGGCGCCACCTTGGCCCCGGTGCTTGAGACTGGACAGTGGCTATGGAACGGGCTCCCCTGCTCCCTCAGGAGCAGCCCCTGCTCCCTCCTTGTGACTTATTTCATTTTCCCTTAAGTATCAAGAGGAGCATTAATGACATCGTAAAACCCAGAGCTGCGTAAAAGCCATTTCTGTGGATTTACAGCCTTTCAGCTTGTTGGAGGGCAGAGGCTGGCTCCGCCCGCCTCATCCCTGCAGCCCCTGATTTACTGCCCTCTGTGGGGCCTGCCTGCTCACTCTCTAAATCATCGTGTCTTTGTGTAAGGTGTGGGATTAACCCATTAATTACTCAGCGTGCCCCCTAAGTCTCCACCTGGGTTCCTGCCAGACACTGGAGAGGAAGCCACGTGTGATCCCTGGGGGCACAGCGGCTCACAGCTTGAGTGGCCACTACAGAGCCTAGAGCAGGACTGGGCCTGAGGAGGGGCTTGGCCTGTCCCCTTCAGTGCCACCCCAGCCCCTTGACCCTGCCTCTCCTGTCGCCCACACAGACTCATCCTAGCACAGGGCTCTGCTTTCAGCTGGGTTTGGCTACAGAGTCTTTGGACTTTGGCTGGGGGCCATGGACACTTCTGGGAGGAAGGATGTGTCCTCGCTGGTGGCATGTGGCCTAGGCAGCCCGGACAGGGTGGTGGGTGCCCTGACTGCACCCCTGCTCTGTGCTGCCCACTCTATGGGGCATCTGCTGTGTCACAGCTGCTATGAGCAGTGCTGTGGCCGGTTGGTGCCAGATGCTGGGGCATAGCTGCAGAAACTCAGACAAGTGCCTGCTGTCCTAAGGGTCCTGGGGTCACAGCAGTCCCTCCCTGCTGGTGTCAGAGCTGGGTAGTGGGGAGCCTTTGCCAGGATGGGCCACCCACATCTGGAGATGCACTTGAGAAAGGAGTGAGATCTAAGCCTCCTCCTTGCACCCTAAGTTTCTAGGGGGCTGGGATACCCCATGGGCAAGAAGAAAGCTGGGTCCCTGGAACAGACCCCTAGACCCTGTGGGGTTACGTGACATTGGTCAGGCAAAGGCTGCGCAGCTGAGCCTGGTCAGGTGAGGGCTGGTTTTGAGCTCTTGGGGCAGGTCCTCTGCCCCTGTCGCCAGAGAAGCTGCACATGTCCTTGAGGGCATTCACCCCACCCAAGGCCCCTGGTGGTTGGGATCTTCCTGCCCTAGCCACTGGGCCTCTCCTCTGCTTCCAAATACCCATTTGTCATTCAGGTCTTCTCCTCAAACATGACTTTTTCCGTGTTTTCTTTAAAAACCTGTAATTAACTTGCCAGCTGCTTATAGCTTAACCTCCCCTGGCTACTGCTTGGGGCGGCAGATGGCAGCAGGCGGGGAAGCAGCTGCTGTTACATGCACGGGGTTCCCGTCTGTGAAGCTGGCTCAGGAGGGTGCAAAGGTCTGCAGATGGCCCTGTGTGTGCCCACGGGGCCCTGTGTGTCCACAGATCCCTGGTGTGCCCACAGAGCCCTGTGTGTGCCCATGGAGGCCTGTATGTCCACAGATCCTGGTGTGCCCACTGAGCCTTGTGTGTCCACAGATCCCTGGTGTGCCCACAGAGCCCTGTGTGTGCCCATGGAGGCCTGTATGTCCACAGATCTCTGGTGTGCCCACAGATCCCTGGTGTGACCATGGAGCCCTGGCATGCACGCTCATGTCGGGCAGAGCTGATGTACATATGCAGGCCCCCAGAGCTCTGCTATGTATTGCGGTGCCTCCTGGTCCAGGGTGTCGGTGGTCAGTCTTGGCCTCAGTGGCCCTAACTCCTGCCGAGGGTTTGTCCACTTGTCGTGTGGATTCACATGGGAGCCTGGCTCCAGGCCAACAGCAGGAAACAGGGTTCTGCCTGCCTTCTTACAATCAGTCCCATCCCTGCCGGCCCTCCCCAGGCTGGAAGCGAGGCTAAGGTTGAGGGGCTATAGGCAGCCAGGACGGCCTGGGCCAGGTAGAGGGGCTGGCCGACAGGGGCACAGGGTTCCTGATCAGGCTGTCTGTTGGGCCACCCATGTGTGTGAGCCTGAGTGTGTGTGCATGTCAGGGTGCCTATCCCTATATGTAGCTCACGTGTGGCTCTCTGTGCACCTATGTATTGACTGTGTGCCTGGGTATGTCCTGTGTGGAGGCCCTGAGGCTGTACACACCTTATCCAATGCATCACGTGGCTCTCTCTGGGCTTCTCTGTGTCTCTGTCCCATGTCGTGAGGTCTGTGACTCACTGAGTGTCTGTACGTGTGTCCTGAACACGTGCCTGGCGTCTCAGTGCCATGATGGCTTGCTGAATATTCCCCAGGGGTGCTGCACATTCCTCAGTGCCCTTCCTCCCTGTCCCCCAGTGTTGTCACGAGGAGTGATGTGGGTGTCTGTCAGCCGACTTGGCTTTGTAGACAGTGTTATAAAGTGAGTTAATTTTGCCAAGATTTATTCTCAGCAAATCCTCAATTATTGCTCATCCTCAATAGCTTTTGTCCCAGAAGCTCGGCATGCCCTCCCCGAGCACACCATCAGATGTTCGTTGGTGCCATAAAATTAGTTAGAAAGTGATTTTCTTAATTTGGTTGCTCGCATACAAAGACGTGATGATCTGTCTCCCACCAGGCAGGGGATTGGGCGCTTCCTCTATGAAAGAGAAATGAGACTCATAGATACCTGCTGGGGCTGCAACTGTTCCCACAGGCAGAAGAACCCGTCTGCCTCCCACTTGGTGCTCACAGTACTCTGGAAGCACCCCTGTCCAGCAGGTGTGGACAGAAACTAGAGCCAGAGACCAACAAGGCATCAATGCCATGGTGCTCCAGAGGCCGCCACATACCGGCACACCTGCAGGGGTCCAGGTGCTGAGACCCACCCACCCTGTGAGGCAGAAGTTCAATTTCTGGCATCACCCAGTTCTCCACGTGAGGCCTCAAAGCAGCGAGGCTAACAGGTGCCCTGGCTCCAGCCTCAGAGAGGGCCAGGGCTGGGCCTGCAGCTGAGACCCTTGTCACCGTGCCACACAGCCTGGACTCCTCCACATAGCAGCTGGTTCCAGGACCCCAAGCCCCTTGTCACAGGAGGGCACTGCTGTGGTTCCATAGTGCAGCCCCGGGGACCAAGTGCTAGCAGCCATGCAGAGGTCATGGGGACCTGAGGGAGGTAGCCATGGCTTGGAGGCCCAGGAGGCGTAGCCCAGCCTGGGCCATGGGCCCAAAGAAGAGGACAGAGGCTGGGCCCAGAGAGACTCTGGCTGGGGTGCAGCCTGGGGGCAAGTGAGGGTCTTCAGCAGGAGCAGGAGAAAATGGCACTGGCCTTCCCAGCCAGGCAGCTGGAGGAGACCCAGGCAGGTTTGTGGGAGGCCCCAGCCGCAGGGCACAAGACGCCCACCTGGCTCGCCTGGATCAGGCTGGACACCTGCTGTGCCGTGGGGAAGCCGCCCTGGCACAGGGTGAAATCAGCTGATTGGTTTGATTTCTTTTGAGGGATTTCTGAAAATGGATTTGAAGTTGTTATGCAACTTCACTAGTTTCTCAAAGACCCGCTCACTCCCCACTCTGCTCCCCACAGGGTGCCCCTCACTGCTGCCTGTGTCCCAGAGTGTAGGGGCCTGTGGGAAGGTACTCGCAGGGCTTCCCAGACAATACTGGCATGGAGGCTGCCCTTGCCCTCGTGGGAACATCCCAGCACGTTGGCACACAGTGAGGTCCCTGCATCTGAACCCCCAGCACAAGAGACATGTCCTAGCACAGCTGTATGATGAGCTCCCCGGCAGTGCCTGCATGCAGCCTGCAGGGAGTTTGGGATCTGCAGGTCAGGAGTTCAGATAGGGCACAGCAGACTGCTTTGTATCTACTGCCCAGCATCCTGGCCCCTGAGAAGCCTCTAAGGCCAAAGTGGGCTTCATCACTAGTGCATTCAGCCATATTGGCTACTGGGCTCTGGTTGTGGTAGGCCTCGGTCTCTGTGTGGCTGCTGGCTGAGATACTAGGGCACCAGGAGCTCAGAAGAAGGGTGAGGTGTGCTGCTGTCCCCATGGCTGCTCTCTGGGAGACCTGCCCACATCTGACTCCACTGTCCTCAGATGCAGAGGCCCCGCCAGGCCCCACACCAACTTTGAGCACCCTTGAGGCAGGCACAGGAAGTGGAGGTTCCAGGCGAGTGAGCAAAGCAGCAGCCTAAACCTGCCGCCCCTTAGACTTGCTTGAGGCTCCCAAGAGGCTGTGGATGTGGGTGGGCGCTCCATCTACCATCTGCGGTGCCAGCTTTCTGAGGCCTCAAGCCCACTGGGTGCTGGCCTCACACAAAACAGCAGCTTCTGCAGGCCATGAGGTTGTCAGGACCCTGGCCAAGCACAGTTTGAGCCTTTGAGCTGATTCAAGGGCCAAGGGCAGGAGGGCCAGGGATGGCAGGGAGTGGAAGGTAGAGGCCTAACTGGGCAGCACACAACCACCCTGTAATGGAGCCTCAGCCTGAGGGGCTGCGGGGCACAGTCCTTACCCTCTGTGGATTCCCCAGGCCTAGGAGGGGAGGGGTTGAGGAAGACTTCCAGGGAGCAACTTTGGCTTGTAGGAAGGGTTGACGGGCCTCCTCTGGACCCCAGGTGGCCCCTGCCAGCCCCTGCATCCACCACATGGCTGGGGTCCCCCGATGCAGAGCACAGACTGGCCAGGGCTCTGGGTGACACCTTGTTGACCCTTAACACCTCACCACAGCTCCCCCTTCCCTCCTGCCCCCTGGCCTGCCCCCTGGTGAGGAAAGCCTCCCATCCCCACTGCATCGCACTCTGCCCTGGCCCCCAGGTTGTCCCTCCAGCCTGGGGCGGGGCGGTTCCTGCTCTGTCCTAAGTTTCCAGTCCTGGTATGTCCTACAGACAGCTGAGCCCTGAGCCCAGCCCCCAGCACTTCACAGACCAGCTTCTGCCAAGGCAGGCTCTGCAGCACATGTTCTGGGACCCTCTGAGTGTGTAGCAGTGTCCCTTTGGGGTGGCCAGGGCCCCGCCCTCCCCAGTCCCCAGGATATGGGGGCTTTTTGTCCCCTCTCCCCAGCCAGTACTGAAGCTTTCCTCTGGAGCAGGATGCACAGGTGGGCACGCTGATGCTTGTGAGCTAGGAGGTGCCTCACCTGGCTCTGTGACCTTCCTGCCAGGACTGGGCATCTATCTAACCTCCCTGAGCCACAGCCTGCTTATCGCATCCGTCGGGGAGAGCACCTGCCTCCTGGACAGCTGAGGCAGCTGCAGTGATTGTGTGCCCATGCGTGGCAGACGAGACCCTGCAGCCACACTCAGGCACTCCAGGGCTGACAGTGGGGTCTGGGCAGATCCAAGGCTGCCTTGCCTGGGAGAGTGGGCAGTGTCACGTCCCCCAGCACAGGGTCACACCACAGCCTTCCCCGCAGGACACCTGTCAGCTGGGATACATTCGCCCAAAGAGGTGCAGCCTTTTGTGTCAGGAAACAGGATGGCCTGCCAGGGGCCTCCCTCACCCCTTTCTCGTGCCCAGAGGGCCCCCTGAGCCACCTTGACCTCCCCAGCCTGCCCAGCAAGACCCCTGTGCCCTCGGTAGCCTCTGATGGCAGAACAATCTGCTCTTGTGGCTGCTGCCAATGCCTAGCACCCTGGCTGGTGTCGCACCTCTTCTCAGCCTGGCAGTCCCAGCCCAGGCGCTGTCTTTATGAGGCAGGTTTCTGATATGCATTATGCTGCTCCTTGGAGCCCTGGAGTCAGGGAGCCACCCTCTCCCGGCCCCTGAGCACAAAGTCTTCATGGCTGGCTGTGGGGACACAGGACAGTGCCCTGAGCACATTTGCCCCCCCTCCCTACCTCCACTCTGTCCACCCCTAACCATGGCCATGTGCCTGGGGGGAGTGGCCTTGGCACAGACTGTCCTGCTCTGTGCCAGGGATATGACAGACAAATCACAAAGGCCTTGCCCTCTGGAGCTACTTCAGGGGACGGAGGCAGAGAAGCAGATTGATCTGTAGCAGATGACCCTTAAGGAGTAACCACCAGGCAGGAAGTAGAGTGGGTCAAGGTCATGCTGCAGATGCAGCTGCCCCAGTGGTCAGGGACCAGGTCTTAGGAGCCAGCAGGTGAATTTGGGCCAGGGCCTCTGGACGATGGTAGGTGCAGTGAGTCCAGGAATGGGTGAGGGAGGGAGGAGAGAGCAGGAAAGGAGAGCCACAGGTGAGGCCATGCCTACCCACACTGAGTTAGATACAAAGGACACTGAGACCCGAGAGACTGAGAGTGTAGGCTTCAGGCCAGGCTTGTTCCAGCAGTCCAGACCCAACTGCACAGGTGGCCTCTGGCCGGGTCACCCTGTGGAGCGTTGAGGCATTGTTGGGCAGCGAGTTGGCAAGGACTGCAGGATCTTGGAGGTGGCCATCCGCCTGGAGCCACAGGCTGTGATGAGAGGCTGGGACATTGTACATGACATGCAGGCATGCGTGCCATCCGCCTGAGTGTAGTGTGGGTACAGTGTGAGGCAGAGCACATGTGGGTGAAGACACCTCGCCTCTCTGGGCTGCCTTCAGTCACCTCTCATCCCTCTCCACACATGGTTTACTTCATATGAGCTGTTGTCCAGTGATAGGCGTCACCCCACATGCAGATGCAACCAAGGTGCAAACGCCACCCTCTTTGCACTGCCTCTGCCAGGAAACTGATGGCTCCCTTGAGGGCCCGTGTCTGTGGTCTTGGCCCCTCCCTGTCCCCACTCTGAAGCTTTTCAGGGACTCCCTGCCGTGCCCTCCATAGCAAGGGGACTCAGCTTTCATTTCTTTGTCACAACTAGGCTTAGCCATCGGGTGACTCTTTTGCCCCATGACAGTAAGTGGGGATGTTGGCCTGTGGCTGGGTGGGGCGAAGGGTCAGGGTGGCCACACTTACCTGCCTGGCTTCTGGTGGGGACTCTCCGTGGGCCTTTGCAGGTCTGCCTACCTCTAGAGACCATGCAGTCGGCTGGAGTCCGGGGCGGTGGACCAGCCCTTCATGTGTGCTGCAGCCTCCCCAGGTGTCCATGCTCCTTGCTTGTCTTCTGCTCTGCAGGGAGTCGCCCCTAACCTGTGTGCCTAGACCTGTGAGCTTTGTTCAGGGGTCGGGAGTTTGGAAGCCTCTCACTGGGGCCCTGCCTGGCCTCCCAGCATGGATGAGCCTGTGCAGGGCAGAGCCTTGGGGCTGTTGCTGCCACCCCCATATCAGAGCTCAGCCATGGTCACTTGCAGAATCTTGTCAGAATGCTAGGAAGGGCTATGGGGCCCCAGGAACCTCTTGGGTGCCCCAGCTACAGGCCGAAAGAGGCCTCTGCACCTGGACTGGAGCAGGGGCTCCTCAGGAGGTTCTGGGGGCAAGCAATGACACTCAGACCTGCTCTCATGCCCTCAGGCCCCCCATCTCCCAGGCGGTGCGGCATGTTAACCCTAACTCTAACCCTCTGACTCCATGGGGGGCTCTGGGGTCACAGTATCTCCCAGGGGGCCAGTTTCCTTTGGTTCCATCCTTGGCCATGAGTTGTGGGCCCCAGAAGCCTCAGCACCAACCCTCCTCTGCACCCCTGCAGGCTGTGAGCCCAGGGGCTCCCACCAAGCGGGGGCCAGCCACAGCCTGAGGCCAGAGGAGGCCCCTTGGTCCCAGGAACTACAACTGGCCACCAGGCAGAACCACATATGACCCGGAAGGAGGTGCCGGGCAGTGGTCCTGGGTGAAGGTGACCTGCTAGAGAGGGGCTCAGGATGCAAGAGGGTGGGCTGGAGCCCAGATACTCGTTGGAAGCTAAAATTCAGTTATTCAGAACAGGCTGAACTGCTATGACACAGAAGGTTAGGGATTAATGTTAACAGGGTTTCTGGTTAAGACTTTGTGTTGATAAATAATTCATGAGGCAGTTAACGCTCTGAGTCTGACAACATGAGAATATATTAATACAGTCGACTCCAAGAAAGGTCAGCTGTGAGCGGCGGGCCAGGCCATCTTTTATTCATTCTGTGACACTGGCTCCTTAATTATTCTGGTCTAGCCAGGGATGTGCGAAGAGGCGCTAATGAGAGAAAGGAGAGGGCTTAGGTACACATGCCATCTTGTGCCCAGTGAGGAAACAGAAGGAACCTGGGAAGGGTTGGGATGAGAACCCAAGCGTGGCCAAGGCTGGTGAGGGGTTCACCAAAGATGGTGCCAGGGCCATGTAGGACCAGGGAGCCAGGACATGGGCACAGGGTCTGTGCATGGTGACTGTGAGCAGGCCCCAGGGCTGTGGGACACAGGCTTTGGGGGCATCTGAGAGGAGGGATATGAGGAACACATGGACCATGGAGTGCATCAGAGCATGGACAGGAGTGGGCTGCAGGAGGGTCCCTAGCTCAGCGGGGCCCAGGGGACCCACACAGAATTCTGGGGAACGGGGCATGCCGAGAGCAGCAAGCACAGGCCTGGCAGAGCCACCAGTGCCTCACATGCAGGTGTGTGTGGGTGCAGGTGTGTACCTGTGGCAATGCCTACAGCTGTGTACCCATGGTGTGTCTGTTGCCGTGCACCTGTGTGTGCCCGTGACTATGTACCTCTGTCAGGTGCATACACATGCCTGTGGCCAAGTGCCTCTGTGTGCCTGACTATATGCCATTTGTGTCTGTAATTGTGTACGTATGCATACCTGTGGCCACACACCTGTGTGTGCCTGTGACCATGTGCCTGTGTGTGCTTGACTGTTTACCTGTGTGCCTGTGCCCATGTCCATATGCATGCCTATGGCTGTGTGCCTGTGAGCCTATAATTGTACAGCTGTGTGTACCCATGGCTGTGTGCCTATGTGCACCTGTGGCTGTGTGCCCGTGGCTGTGTGCCCCTGTCTATCCACCTGTGTGTGGCTGTGTGCCAGTGACTGTGTGCCCTTGACTGTGAGCCTGTGGCTATGTGTCTGTGACCATGTGCCTATGTCTATGCCTGTGACTGTGTGCCCGTGGCTGTATACCTGTGGTTATGTGCCTGTGACTGCTCCGGTGGCTGTGTGCCCCTCACTGTACCTCTGTGTTGCTGAGCGGCTATTACTGTGATCATGGCTGTGCATCTGTGGCTGTGCACCCCAGACAGTACACCTGTGTGTGACTGTGTGCCCATGGCTGTGCGCCTGTAGTTTTGTGCCTGACTGTCCGTCTGTGGCTGTGCGCCTGTGGTTATATGCCTGTGACTGTATGATTGTGGCTCTGTGCCTGTGGTTATGTTATGTGCTTGTGACTGTGCCCATAGCCATGCGCCTTTGTATGTCCATGGTTGTTGCCTACTCTACACACCCACTGCTCTGTTGACCATGGACCCAGATGTCCGTATACATCACCATGAATGCCAGTGCAAAAAGGTCCCAGGAGGCAGGGAAGCTGGCATGGTGCTTCTATAAAGGAGCCTCAGGCTGCAGTAAGGACTGGTGGGTGGGTGGGGGCTCCCTCAGGGCTCAGCTGAGTGGGCTAATGGCCTTCCCATCAGCTTGCCCATAAGCTATTAGTTTGTCAGAACCACTGGCTGGTTAATTGGGTAATTAGCATTTTGTTTTGTTTTAAAGCCTAAACACTCATAAAAAGTGAATTAGCTAAGTAAATAAGGATGGATGCCAGGCCCCAGGGGTTAACCAGGTGCTCATGATGGCCCCAGGGAGGGTCCTGGCTGCAGGGTCCAGTCTGGATCCAGGCCTCAGACCCACTTGGCCACTCTCTAGTTGTGCCTGCGGTCAAGTCCCCATCCCCTCTGTGCCTCAGTTTCTTTATCACTGACCAGGCATGTGGTGAGGCCTAAATGAGGCATGCAACCTTCATCTGGTTCATGTGACCCTCGTGAGCCACCTGTGAGGAGGGACTGCAGACCCTGTCCCCCGAGCTGTCCCCCAACCCCATCTCAGTTGATTGTAGCCCTCCCCCAGCTTCTCTCCCCTCAAATTCTCCCTCTGCTTGGCCTCTCCTTCCTCCCAGCCTCTCGCTCTGAACAGCCACTGGGCTCTGCTCCCTGGGTCACTGTCCACCCTTGCCTACATGCCCATGTCCAGTTTGTCACCAGCTCCTGCTCTTCCCCTCCCTCACATACACCTACTTAGGCTCCCTCCTGGCCCATCAGCTGGGCCCCGCCTGGCAGCAGAGCCATCCTGCTAAGCTCCCCTGTCTGTCCCTCTGGTGGCTCCTCCATAGCCATACCCAGTGTCCTTGCCCCTCCGCCCCCGCCTAATTTCCCTACCCTTAGTCCCAAATCCTCTCCCACCCGTCCCCTGGCCACAGCCCCGACCTTGCCAGGTGCCCCTCCTCTCAGCCTCTCCACTCTTTGCCCTTCCCTGCCACCCCGTGTTCCTAACCCTCCTGCTGCAGCCAGAGGTCTCTGTCCACCATGTGCATGGCTGCAGCCCCCATGTGGAGCCACAAGAGGCAGATGTCAAGAGGCTGGAGCCCAGGTACCACCTGACATTCAGGTGCCCTCCTCAGCCCAAGGAGCCCCTTCCACCATGCAGGGGTTCCTCCCGGCCCCTGCTTGGCCATTGGCTTGAGATCCACCCTCTTGGGCTCATAGTGTCAGCACCTGGAACCTGCGGGGGACTGCAGGCCCGCAGCACTGCCCCATCCGGGCCCCTGCCAAGTGTCAGAAGGGCTTCCTCTTTGCCCTGCTGTTAGCCCTGCCATCCCTCTGCTACCACTGGGCAGTGTGCAGAACCCCTTGGTTCCTGTTGGCTGGCCATGCAAGCACAGCAAGCCCCTTACCCTCTGGATGCCACTTGTCCTCTGTGAGATGGGCCAGCACTACCTGGCACTTTCTGACCTAAGTCCACCCATTTATCTCAGGGCCTCCAGCATGGAGGCAAGGCTGAGTCAGGACCCACACAGTCCTGTGGTGCCAGCACCTGCACCCTGCCCTCAAGGGTCCTTCAGCCTCAGGGGAGGGCTGGATGGGAAGGAAGTTCATGGAGCCAGCTGCAGGTCCCCCACTTACTCTCTGGGGCCACTGAGTGGCTGAGGGGGAGGATGCCATGGAAGCTTCTGCTGTGTGGGGTGAACACACCGTGCCCTCCAACCTCACTGCACCCCAGCTGTGAAGGTCAGCCCTCTGGCCTGTAAGGGGGAGGCACGCAGAACCCCTGAGGCCTCGCTCTGTGGCAGTGCTAATCTGCTAATTGAGGTGGGTGTAAAGGATGACAACGACCTCAGCACCGCTCCAGTTCTAAAATGACCTTACAATATTGTCATCAGGTGAACGTTTCGCACAGTATTAAGCACAGGGCATCCCCTCCTCCCTATGTACCCCATCCCCCAGAGCCCCCTGGCATTGGCCCTGGCTCCTCATTTTAGCTGAATTGCTTAATTGGAATGTGTTCTGCATTCCAGTCAAGTGCGGGTGGCACAAATGAAGAGGGCACCTTCACGCTGTATCAGCAGAGGAGATGGATCTCCTGGGGGGGCACTGCAAGCCCCACCCCTCCCCAAAGGAGGCAGAGGCCCAAGGTCCCTCCCTGCAAGCCCATAGATAGCCACACAGCCAAAGTCCCAAGTGTCCCACAGGAGCCTGGACACAGCAGGACCGTGCATCTGACCACACAAAGGACATAGGGAGGACTCAGGAGCCCCCAGTGTCAGACACCAGACCTCACATGTGTGAGGTCAGGACGTGAAGGTACTCGGCTGGCACACAGAGGTGTGTGTGCACACAGACAGGGTGGGCATGGCATACACCCAAGGAAAGTCCCCCAGTGTCCCCAGGCACACAGAATGTGTAAACTCATCCAACTAGCAGGGCCAGTGGTGCCTGCATGCACAGGACAGGGCAGCTTTGGCACCCAGTGTCGCTGCAAGTGAGACCCTCCTGCCCGCGCTCGGCTGGGCTTCCAGGACTGTTCACGCGATGTTTATGTTCCTGTTCCCGTTATCACACTTAGTGCCTGGCTACTTGGCCCTCTGCAGGTGGCAGGGTCCCTGGGAGATTTTCCCAGTGGGTGAGGTGGATCCAGCCTTCCTCTGCCCCAGTATCCTGGCAGGTAAGGCCCCACTGCAGCAGGACGAAAACTGATTGCATCCCTGCCTTGGGGAGGTGAGGGCCCTGGAGCAGGAAGCTGGGGAGGAAGAACCGGAGACTGGCTTCAGTTTCTAGTGCCTGCCAGACCCTCAGGACTTTCTCTCGCCCCTCTGTCCCCTCCTTCCCACCCATACAATGGACCCTCGGCCAAGCCCAGGTGCTCAGTCATCACCAGGAGCAGCCAGGCCCCTGTTCATGAATTTTCATGCCTTTGAGCAGTGGGAGGGAGGCAGCCCTCAGAGCGCTTTGCGGCTTTGCGGAGCAGTAATTAATACTCACATGGAGGAGAGACCGCGTGCGTTGTTGCTGCTTCCCAGCCACACCAGCTCTCCTCTGTGTGGAGCTGAGAAACCCTAGCAGGCAGCTGACTGTGTGTTTAGAAACAGTGTAGGGAGGCCAGGTGGGTGGAGGCCAAGCGCCCCAACTTCCTGCGCAGGCACTTTGGGAAAACAAGGCAGAGCACTGAAGCAACAGAGGTCCTTGTGGGGCCCTGAGGAGTGGGGCTCAGGCTCCTGCACAGCCAAGGTAGGTGACATGAGGGAAGGCAGTCAGCAATGGTGGTAGTGGAGGTGATGATGATGGTGGTGACCGTGATGATGGAGGTGTTGCTGGTGGTAGTAGAGGTGAGGATAGTGGTGACCGCGATAATGGAGATCATGGTGGAGGTGGAGGTGATGGTGGTGGTAACTGTGATGATGGAGGTGATGGCGGTGGCGACACCACCACCACACGTGTATCGTCTGAATCCGCATCCACCACTGTCCTCGTATTTTGTGTATTCATTCATTTAAACCCACATCATAGCCCTGTAACTAAGCTGTTGTCCTTGTTTTACAGAACCAAAAACTGAGGCACAGAGAGGTCACAGGACTTGCCCAAGGCGGCATAGGAGGTGATAGTGCAGCATCAGAGCATCAGAGCAGACATCTTCTCCAGAACCTGTGCCTTGGCCCCTGACCACACATACTCCTTCCCCTTAGGCTTGACAAGGTCTGTCTGCACCTGCAGCAGAGCCAGGCTCCCGAGGTCTGCAGAGCCCAGAACAGCCTGTGAAATTTACCTCACTCAGGCAGCTCTGTTCTGCGGTGTAACCTGCCCTGTGCTGCATGTCCCAGCCCTCCCCCATCTCCCTAGAGCTCCTTCTGCTCAGCCCTCCCCAACCCCTTGCTCTCCTCCCAACCCCCTGACTTCCCTCCCTCTGGCAGAGAGCTCTCCACCGAGTCCCACCCCTTAGTGGGCCAAGGAGGGACCCAGGCCACACTCAGAGGACCCCCGGAGGCTAGAAGCACCCCACCTCGTCCTGCCTGCAGGAGAGAACACCCACTCTAGGGTCTCAGTTCAGCTCATAGCGGGTAGCACGAGGCCGAGCAGACATCCATCCACCACAAGTGTGAAGCCTGCCAGCATCAGAAGACCCTGAGTGCCAGGCCCAGTTGCCTCGTGTGTCACTGTCACTGAGCTGGGAATGGTGCTTTTGGCTGCAGTGGTAGCTGGCAAGACGCATTTTTATACAACTCTATGAACTTTGTCATTGAAAGCATTATAGCCTTCAATTTGGGGAAGACAGTATAATTTGATCACCTACATTAATCAAGTGGAGTACAACATATAAACCTAGCAGGGCACGTGTCTGACCAGAGCTGGATCACCCTCTTGTGCGTCTTAGATTTATTTTCAGCAGTATAATTCATTTGACATGAACGTATCATAATTGCAGTTGCTAGGAAGGTTTTTTTTTTTTTTCTTTTTATTCTTTGAGGGGAAATTTCATTCTTCCTTGAGTAGTGTGCCCTTTTCAAAGCTGCTCACTGAAAATAGAAAGCAAGGGTTTTCTCTATCATTACTATCTCGCATTAACTGGCTGAGCTAACAAATTGGCCTCTAGCAGCACTGGATTCTGCCCTGAGCACTGTGTGAGGTGCCTTGGCCCCTTCCCCTCCGACTCCTCCCAGGAGGTGCTGGGGGTGCCTAGGCCTCCAGGAGAATTTCTAAATTTCAGGCCAAGAGAAGGAAGGTGGCCTCTTGGTCTGTGGAGTGGGGTCTTTGGCTACACGGGTCCTCAGGCCCATGTGGCAACATCAGTCTCCCCTGGACCCTGTCCAGTTTGGGTGTGGAGCTACCAGGAGGACACCCACCCTGCCCCTGACACCTGGGTGACAGAAGGGCCCTGACTCACTTTTTTCTCTCTCTGTCCCCACAGTGCGACAGTGAGAGCGGCGTGGATGACAAGGTAAGCCTGGCCCTCCCCTCATTGATGCCACCAGGGCATCCCTGCCCACCCCACTGGCCCTGACCAGAGCAGAGCTGGGCCCTGGAGACCAGGCAGGAAGGCCCAGCATTGGAGGGGTCCTCCCTTCTGGAGCGGGGCTAGGGGCTTCAGCCTCCCCAGGGTGGGATGTCAGCCTTGCCTGGCTGGGAGCTGGTCCGTGGTGGCTGCCCAGGCCCCGCCTGGCAGCACAGCCCCAGAGCATCCGTGCACCCTCCAGGAAGGGTGCCTGTGCCAGGTGGCTGTGGTCCTGGCCCAGCTCCAGCCCAGCCCTGCTGTAGGCTCCTGGGCTCTGCCGCTCCGCTGTGGGAGCAGCCAGGCTGGGCTGTATCGCCAGAATGACTTCTGAGAGGGTGCCTTGTTGGTCATTGTGGTCACCTTCTGCTCTGCAAAAAGACAGGGCCTCATTAATCCAGGGAATGTGCAGCGTGGCATTCAGCACAGGGGAACCTGCTCTGTGGCAGCCTCCTAGCACTGCTTTGTCCCCAAGCCTTCGCAGCGGCACTTCGCCACCTGATGTGGCCAGGGAGCCTGAGGAGGAGAACGGAGCGTACGGAGGCCACACCTCCTAGGGAGCCTGGAGTCTGGCATGGGGTCCTGACTGGTGCCCGCCACCCTTGGCCTCTGGGAAAATGAGCAAAGGCCCAGCAGAGGGGCCTGAGGTTTGGGTGGCCTTGGCAGGATGCTAGGGAGAAAGTGTCCCAAAAGCAGGGCACCAGAGGGGAAAGGAAGCTGGACCCTGGCTTTCAGTCCAGGCAAGTTTCTGTGAAATGGAAGGTGCATGGAAGGGTCTGTGCCATGGTTTCAGGGCATCTGGTGTGGTTGGGGTCTGGTCACATGCACTTAGTCCAGGTGACAGCCACCGCATGGGGTCCATTAGGAGCTGCCAAGTGGCTTCGGGCTATCTGAGGTGACGTGTTGCGGAGACCCAGGGACATTCTGGCTCCTTAAGGCTCTGTGCCCAGGGCTTCCTGGGGAGATGGCCCTGGGCTGTGGGGCCCTACGCACTGCAAGCTGTCCTCGACCATCCCTCTGTCAGACGGTGGGGAGGATGTGGCCCTCGAGGTCAGTGTGTCCAAGGGGAGCCACGAAGTCCCCGTGCGCTGGCCTCCTGAAGAGGATTGCACTGGGGTCCCCCTGCTCCCCACAGCCACTGACACTGCCTGCCACACTCTGACAGGCGAAGGTTTCAAGTGTGTCCTGACCTCATGGGTGGAATTAAACCACTGGTACCTGGGAACGTGCCAAGCCCGCAAGTCCCTCAGCACCTGCTGCACTTAAAACCAATTTTCAGAGAAAATGCTCTAACGGAGCTGCTCAGCAGAGGTGACAGGAGGGAGGAGGGAGGGGGTTTCAGCCACTTGGCCCCCCTCCTGTCTTCTAGCAGTGGTAAAGCCACGGACCCTCTGAGGCAAGTGATGAGAGTGGATGGCCGCCCTCACTGCCGCCCCTGCTCTCCGGAGTGGACTCCATCTTGCCAGGACCTAGCTGGTCACATCTGATGTTGTGTCCCATGGCTGTGCCCAGGTGCTGGAGTCCCCACCCCAGTGAGTTCTGGGGGATTTCCAGGAGGCCTTTGCCAGGGTGCTGTGGGGTGAATATCCAGCAGCCCCAAAGAGGACACAGCAGAGGTGGGAATCTGGAGTGGCCCCACGACACCCATGTGGAGGCACACAGGTCCCTGGCTCCCAGGGGGCTCTGAGGCTCATGGGGGGCCTGGACTCTTGCTCCCAGCCCCTGTGGGCATGAGGCAGGAGAGAGCAGAGATGCAGAGGGAGGCCAGGTGGCCCCATGCCTTGGTCACCTGCATGTCCTGAGAGCCAGTGGGCTGGGAGGCCTTGGTGAGGTCTAGGCTGTCACACACGGGACACTGAGCATACAGCTGGGGTGGGGAGCTCCAGCTTTCTGGGCTTGTTAGGAAGACAGGTCTTCAGCACAGGTCACCCGTCTTCCCAGGACTCCAGGTTGCCCTTCCTGTGAGTGGCAGGGTCCCCATGACTCGGGTGTGTCAGAGGTGTTTGTTTCGGTGTGGAGCTGCTGTCCTCCCAGATCATGGTCCCAACCTTCCTGTCACAGCTATGGCAGTGATGTGGCTCCTCATATGCTGGGTTCCTGAGTTTGAGGCCATGGGTGAGAGAGTCTGGACTCATGCTTCCTTGTGTCTAGCACTGGGTTCCAGGTCATCAGTACATGCTGCCTGCCTGGGCACAGGTGCACCACAGCGCTATCCTCTGCCAAGCCTCAATTCAAGGAGGACAGAGTTGCTGTAGTGTTTCAGAGGTGGTCTTTTGGGGCTGTGAGAGTGTGGGAAGGACAGGGGCCTCTGAGCAGCAGTAGGACAGGTCTGGACACGCCTGAGCTGCCCGAGTTCACAGGGCTCTTGGAGGAGCTCAAGCTTTACCCATGCTGTGCACAGCCGATTCCTCACGTTCCTCGGCACACAGTGGCTGGGAGAGGCCAGCGGGTGGACATAGTCTCAGGGTGAAGGGAGGCTGGACCTGCAGTTGGGCAGGAATCAGAAAAGCCTCAAGCTCGTCAGTGTCCCTAGGCCTCAGCAATGACTTGGCAAACCTCCCGCAGGACAGGCGCCGGTGAGTGCGGGGCTCACAGCTCCTCTGCCTGGCTGGATCACTGGACACCTTCCTCCCAAAGCAGCCAGTGTTTGAGCTCAGGCTGCTCCAGCGCCCACCAGGGCTCCTGGCAAGCATGACACAGGCACCTCAGAGACAGTCCTCCAAGTAGGCAGACCAACAAGGACAGGGAGCCCTCCGTCCTACCTCCCCCAGGGGTCCTTCCGGCCCCCAGCTGCAGCCTGCATCCATCATGGCAGCTGGCAGGGAGGCCAGGAGCACTGCCCACTCGGGTACAGTGAGCAGGCGGCCCCTCTGCAAGGCTGAGGTCAGCATCTGATGCTTCTCTATTGGAAAAACATGAGTGAAAACTGGGGCTCACAAGGTGGCCTACCAGGCCCTGGCCAGCTGCCTGCTACCCTATGGCAAGCCAGGCAGCCATCTGCTCAGCACTCCTCCCAGCTGCCTGCAGCTGCTGCCCACCAGCAGCCCCCAGAACACCTGTCTGCCTGTGGCCTGCCCACGGACACCTACTATGGGATGCTCCCGCACTCCCAAGGGGACCCCTGCAGGGGGCAGCAGCACAGGTGAGGCATAGCATTACAGCAGACCCTGAAAGTGCCCCAGTGTCAGTTTGCTGTGTGCAGAATGGGGTTACAGAGGTATCTGTGGCGGAGGCAAAGGTGCTGAGAGAGGATGTTAGTGCCCGGCTCTTTGGAATGCTGGTAGCTGTCCCTGGACAGACCAGCCACCCGTCCTCCACCCTGACCTTCACCATCCTACCAGCAGGTGCTTCTCCTAAGGGAGCTCTTTGCCTAGCTGAGGTTCTCTTTGAACCTCTGTCTTCTCACCTCTGAGGCAGGGATCACTAGGTCCAAATCTTAGGTCCTAGTTCTTGAAAACCAGACAAGATAGGCACCACCAGACAGACACAGATGAATGGATGGGCACAGCAGCTGGGGCAGAGACTCCCGCAGTGAGCTTTCCCCTTCAGTTGCCAACCTGCATGTGCTCAGCCACGCATGCTTCCTGGGTGCTTGCTGGGTTTCCTGCTGCCTGCACCAGCCAGACCCTTCTAGCCCCGCTCCTGAAAGCACCTCTTTTGAGTCCCTGTAGGGCTCCTGTCCTGCCTTAGAGACAGAGAGATGGGCCTGGTGCTCCCAGGCACTAGATCAGCTGGGCCAGGGCTGCCCTTACCCCAGGGGCGACCTCATGTACTGACCTTGAGGGAGGGGGTGACCTCCTTCCTAGATGACCTTCCATGTGGGTGGTCTTGGGTGTGATGGGGCTGAGCCCAGCATCTCCACTGCACAGTGGACTTTTCCCTGGGGCTCAAGCCCAGCAGTGTCTGCAGTGGGCAGTTGCGGGTACTCCTGCCCTTGGGCCTCCAAGACGACGCTTTGTGTGCTGGACCTCGCAGGCCGCATGGACCCTGCTCTTCTCTGCATGGCTGCTCATTGGGCTTAGGTCTGGGCACCCTCTGGCACTATGGGTAGGAAAGGCTCAGTGGCCCCACCAGGCGCCAGCAACAGGCTGTGCTGAGACAGGTGGGGCTGAGGGGCATGGGACAACTCCAGTGGTGCCTGCCCACTAGCCCCATCCAGCGGCCAGGCATCCGGGGAGAAGAAAGGTCCTGTCATGAGCAGGGCCATGGGGAGAAGTATCAGGACCACAGAGGCGAGAGAGGACAAGGGGCCAAGGACTGCAGGTGCAGACACCACGCTTGGGGCCTCGGGCCATCACCACCCGGATCTACCCCCCAGCAAGCCCCATCAGCCTCCTGGCACCGGTGGGCAGAGGACGCAGCTAGAGCAGAGTTGCTGCTCTCCCAGGCAGCCAGGAGGCCCTGTGTGAGGAGCCCGTGGGTGTCGGTAGACAGTGGCACATGTGCCACAGGAACTGGCTTGAAACAGCAGCTGGGGGCAGGTGGCGACATTTCCTTAGGATGGAGACCCCAGGAGCTTCCTTCACAGAGTGGGCCATGGAGTGAACCTGGGGGCCGAGGCCCCGCTGTCCTGAGCATATGAATGATGACGGGAGCCAACTTTCACGGAGTGCCTGCTGTGTACAGCAGGAAGCTGAGGCACAGACAATTTAGCTGCCCGTGTGCACATAGCACTGCCCGTCTGCCCATGTGTAGAGCATAACCTGACTCCAGGCGACCCGGCTCATAGGTGAGACTGCAGACTGTCCAGGCCTGTGCCTGAGCTTAGACAGGTTGGCAGGCAGGAAAGGTGACAATTCTATCTCATGGCGGCCCCTGGTGAATGGCAGCCACACACCTGGCCCTTCCAGAACTGGCTGAGCAGATGTGGGGTGCCAAGCTGGGCAGCCTGTGTTCATCCCTACCCCTCCCAGTCCAGCAGCACCTGTCTCCTGGTGGTGGACAGGGCAGGGGCCACTCCCGTCTGTGTCCATAGGGTCACTGCTGATGACAGACCCTGCGGCCTGCTGACTTTGGAGGCTTCCTGGGGCTGGGATACCTGGGCTATGGAAGCCTACAAGGGGAGGTTCTAACCTCAAGGGCAGGGGACAGGGAGCCCCAGGGCAGGCCTGGGCAGGGTCTCTGGGGCATAGGTAGAGGGGAGCAGGCCCTGTGCTGGGAGCCAAGTGGAGCAGCAGGTGGACTGCCTTCCAAGCCTGCCTCTCGTAACAGCCTCAGGAAAGCGCCTGGAACATCCCAGAAGCCCCACATTGCTGCCTATCGTTGCAAACATAGGGAGATTTGGGTTGGGTGGTGGTGGTGGTGGTGGTGGTGGTGGTGGTGGTGGTGGTGGTGGTGGTTAGGTGCCGTCGAGTGGGGGTCCGACTCATAGTGACCCTACGTACAACGCATGAAACACTGTCAGTGCTTCTCTGCTATTCATAGGGTTTTCAATGGCTGATGTTCCCAGGAGGTCTCCCATCCAGGTACTAACCAGGCCCAACCCTGCTTAGCTTCTGAGATCTGACGGGATCGGATGCCACAGTGGTATGGCTGCAGGCTTGGGTTGGGTTAGCTGCCCCAAAGTCCACAGAAAGGGCTGGAAGCCCCAGGTTCTCTGAGGCAGTGGCCATGTGTCCAAACATGCTGGGCTTTACCAGTGTTGGCTGCCCCCAGACCTCCTGGAGGACGCATTCTCACGCATTCTCACCTCCCCATCCATGAGAAGCTCTTCACTCCCTTTGGGAAGCCGGGCAAGTTGGCCCATCGTGTGGCCCCTCACTGCTTCACCCCAGCAGTGCTGGCAAGTTTCTGGTGTCAGAAATCAGCAGGGGATTCACATGAGACAGAGCAGATGTCACAGGAAAGACAGGCTCACAGAGCCTGCTCTGTGTGTCCCAGCAAATGCAGGGTGCTTGAGGGGCACGTGCATCTCCATGCTTTCTTGTGTATAACTGGCCTTGAAGCCCTTTGCCCCCCTGAGGCTGGTGTTGCTGCTGCCCAGGCACTCTGGTTGCTCCCCACCCCCAGGGACAACCCTGGGTGCAGGGGACTGCAGACTGCCAGAGACTTTCCGAACTCCTTTCCTTGCCTGAAAAATGGAAATAATAGTTCCTCCCTTGGGGCAGCTGTGAGGCAAGAGAGTTAACGTGCACAATGGGCTTAGAACAGCCTGGCAGCTAGGTGCATCTTTTCTGTTGTTACTTAACATTTAACAAACATTAACAAATACTCAACTGTGTGCAGTTCTTTCAAAGAGGCAATAGTGTAGCAGTGGTTTATTTTGGTAAGAGGATCATAATTTTTTCCAACAAAGCAACACAGGGCATGTTATTAGTACCTTGTGTCTACCATAACAAATTGCCCCAAACTGAGCACCACGCTCAGTGGTTTACGTCCTCACTGTTCTGGAAGCCAGAAGTCCAAAATCAAGATGCTGCCAACTGTGTCCCTATGCTCACTCTAGGGGGTCCTCCCCCACCTGTCCCAGCCTCAGGTAGCTCCATGTGTTTCTTGGCTTGTGGCCACATCGCTCCAGCCTCTGCCTCTGTTCTCATGTGGCCACCTTCTCTGTGTCTGTGTGCCCGTCCTCTCAGGAGGACACCAGGAACTGGATTTAGGACCCCGCTGGATAATCTAGGGTAGTGGCTTCCTTCCCAATTCAATCACATCTGTGGAGACCCTGCGTCCAAATGAGGTTCCATTGTGAGTTCCAGGGTCAATGTAGGTGTTGGGTCAGCAGGCTGCCCTGGATTTGTCCCCATGTCCTCGTGTACAGCACAAACCAGGGGATATTTGTGGCTACAGCATTCAGGGGGGTCCTGACCCTGCGGCCCAGAGCCTCCTGCAGCCCCCTTAGGCCCTTGGGTGGCATCTAACTGCATTTCTTTTCTCCACCCTGGGCTCTCATGTGGCCAGCAGCTCCTTTTGCACCGAGGCTTTCTGTAGGTTTTTCTTCTTCCCTGGAGTTAAGTGGTTCTTTGCTCTCTCCCCTAGCTGTCCTACCCTGAATTTGGGTTTCCTAGTCAGTTATGCTGGAAGCAGGGCTGCAGACTGCAGGGTGCTGGGCCATGCTTGAGTGGCACTGGCTCATCAGTGAGTGTTTCTGGTGGCCCCTGATCCTGAGGCTCAGGAGGCTGCTGGTGCCCCACATGTCCTGCCCAGCCTACTCAGAGGTCCATGGCCATCAGACTTCAGGGCAGAGCCACACTGCCTAGAACATGTGGCAGCCAAGGGGCTGTGAAAGCCCAGCAGGCACCCCAGGGCCTCCCAGAGCCTCAGCAAATTGGCCTCTGCCTCTGCTGGAGACCCATCTCCCAGGACTTACACAACCAGTGTCACTGTGATGCAGTCTCAACTCACGGTTCCCTATCTCCTCACTGGCAGCTTGGCCCCCACAAAGTGGCAGTGGGAGGGTGGCAGGCTTTGACTAGTCTGTGACCCTGGTGTAGGATAGAGCACTCGGGGCTCCCTGTCACTAGTCTTGGCAGCGTGGGTGGCCCATCGCCATCAAGGTGGGCCTCATACACTCCCTGCATCCCCACTTCTGGGTAGAGCCCCTCCAGGGGCCTTAGTGACAGCACCTCCCCCTCGGCACAGAACGATGACAGATGCAGTTATAATGTCGGTTGTTGAACCATAGGCTCTGGATAAATGTGCCTCTGAACACCACCATTAAGTCTCTAAGTGGATTATATATATTTGGTTTGGAAGCCTGATATTTAATATCGGTGTACTCTCTGGCGGCTGCCTTTATTTCTCTTGATAATCTATTCCCACTCCATTTCCTTCTCGATTTCTAACCTCATTAAATCTCTCATATCACAGCTACTTTCCTTTCTAAACAAAATTAAAGACAGACCTGCCCCAGGTTGTGAAAATCTAATTTTACTCCCAGACCAGGGTGGGGCCGCAGGAGGGGCACCAGCAGTGTTTCCTGACTGTATCTTAAGCCCCTTTGGGGAGGCTGCAGGACTCAGCCTCTTCAGTGCCTGTGGTGGTCTGGGGAGAGACAGGAAATGAGAGTCACAATTGGTGCAGGATCCTCCCTTGCCTGTGATTTGGGCATGTGGGTAGGTGAGGCCCCGGGAGGAGCTGGCTGCAGTCCGATGGCCAGGCTTGCTTTGGAGCCATGGGTCCCCTTGAACCTCCCCTCAGTCGCAGCTGCTTGGCTCCTACTTCTCACTCTCCCCACCCCACCACCCCCTGGAACCCATGTTACTATGAGGGATGGAGGCTCCCCAGACTCCAGCTAAGGAGAGGGGACGTGTCTGAATGTACCCAGCTTGCTGGGCGCCAGCCTTTCTGTGTCTTGTCTCTTACCTGTAGAAGGGCTGTGACAGCAAACATTCCCAGTGGCCCAGAATCAGCCACTCGGTTGGTACAAAGTGCAGCCCCAGAACTGGGCCCAGCCTGCCGGTGTTCACACAGGAGGGTCCTGCCCAGGGCCAGGCCACTGGGAAAGGGCAGAACCAGCATTAGACCCATGCAAAACAAAAGGGCATGCCATTCTCCTGGGGCTGGCACTGCTGACAACACCTGTTGTCCCCTGCTGATTTCTAGCACACGTGCCAGTGCCATTCCCTTGCACATTCCTCCACCTTTGGGAAAGGGATTGGCTGGCCCAGCATGCACCAGACAGAACCTTGGTGCTGGTGCCACAGGCTGTTTGAATGGCTGAGAACTCCTGCAGTGTGGACACCCAGCCTGGGCCACATGTTGGAAGCCTAGAAACAGAACCGTGGCCCTTCTGCTGACCTCAAACGGGGCTTAGTTGTGTGTCCCTGGAGGCTGGGCCTGCTGTTCCTCCTGGCCACCCTCCCCTCCAGCATGGTTTTCTGCCCAGCCCAGCCCTAGCAACGTTAGGCTGGGCCCTGGTTTTCGCCCGTGTGCCGGCGGGGATGGAAGATCTGCCTGGGCCTGTGTGGCATACATACTTGGCCTTCTCATGGCGGGGATCCGCCAGGATTGGAATTCATCTCCTGCGGCCCTGCAGAGGTGCTTTGTGTCTGTGACGGCCTTGTGTGAGGCCACCGCAGCAGCTCATGGTGGCCACAGTGGTCCCACTCTGCAGCTGTTCCGCAGCTGTGGCAACTGCTTGGAGCCACCTCTGACACCACACCCGGTTTTGCAGAGAAAACTAGGGGCAGGGCCATGGGGGGCGGGTTTGCTGCTGGTCACCCTGACACTGAACTGAGACCCGGGTCCTCCCAGTTCTCCAGGACCCTGCTCCTGGACCGTGGCAGTGACCTCACTTCTGTCTGACTCAGTTTCCCCCTCTAAGCGGCGCAGAAGTCCGTAACTTGTCTTGGTGAGGATCGCGGAGTCGGGTCCACGGGTGTTTTCTTGGCGCGCTGGAGCACTAGGACCAGGTCAGATTACATGGCCTGGACGTGGCCAGCGGCCCAGGGCGGGCAGATCCTAGCCTCGGGGCTGGATTAGTCGGGCCTGCCCGCGCCCCGCCCCCGCCGCGCCCCGCCCGCCAGCGCTGGCTGCCACCACTCCGCCCGCCCCACAGAGTGCGGGCCACCGAACCCGCCCGCCCGACGGCGCCGGGGCCCGCAGCGCCCACATCGCGCAGAGCAGGCGTAGCAGACATGCGCGCCCCCGGCCCGGGCTCCGGCTGAGCCGGGAGCGCGGGAGAGGGGCCGCCTGGACGGGCCGGGGTGGCCGGGGTCCACGTCCGTGCGGCGCCTCGAGCTGAGACCGGAGACGGACGGCGATCGTCTGCGGAGCGCGCCGGACCTGGGCACCCGCGAGGTCAGTGCGCGCCCGGGCTCCGGAGAGGGAAGCGGGACTTCGGGGGGCGGGGGCGGGAAAGCAGCGCCCCGCCGGAGGAGCGGAGCGCGGGAGGACCCCGGCGTCCTACCCACGCCGCCTCTCTCCGGAGCCGGGCGCGCAGAGCCCCCACATTCCCCCGGCTGCGTCCTAGACGCACGTGGCGGCAGGCTTCGGGGTGCAGCTCGGCGAGGGTCCCGGGCTGGCCAGGGTGCCCGCGGTGGAGGCGGGGCCGGGCGCCGTGCGGGGCACGCGCCTTTGTCTGCGCCCGGGCGCGGAGTCCACAGGGTGCGCGGTGCCTGGCTCACCTGCCCGGAGTTGAATTTCTTTGTCTGGGGCGGGGCGCGGCCGGCGGATGCGCCACATGTCTGAGCTGAGGCTGCCCGGTGGGTCGGGTCCTCGCAGACAAAGCGCGCCGCGACCTCCCCCCGCCGCCTGGATTGTTCCCGCCTCACTCTCCCTGCCGGGCATGTTCTCCTCTGGGACCTATAGCCTGCAGCCTGGGGACCCTCTACCTGCCCCTCCGGCTGGCACGACCTCCTTCATTCGTGCACACCAGTTCGGTGCCAGGATTGGAGGTGGACCGCGCGCCTGGGTCCGGTCCATGTAAATAATGCCCAGGAAGTTATTAGTGCAGGTATGGAGGCCTCTCTGGGGCACTTGGGACAGCCAGCCAGCTTGGAAGCCCTGGTAGAAGGCACAGCACTGAGGATCGGCGTGGGGCCAGCCCCGGAGGGGGCAGCTCTGGTGCCTAGGAAGAGGCTGGAACCTGTGCCACGGGCTCCTAGAGATCCCGTGAACTGAGGTTTCCTCCCTCGGTTCACAGCCTTTCTGGAGGGGCGTGGCCAAGCCTGGTCCACAGTCGGGACCCCTGCAGGGGTTGGGGATCTCTGGGGAGGACTGCTGTAAGGTGGGAGGCGCCCCTCTGCTCCTTTTGGCTTTTTTTGGAATCTGGGGCGCCTGGGGAATTGAGCTGAACCCATAAGATCGCTTGGGTCCCTTAGGGTGGGTGGAGTGGGAGTGCTGGGCCTTGGAGCCTACAGTTCACTTTTAGAGCTGGCTGAGCAGAGGCCACACCTGTGCTGGACTCCCAGGCCCTCTCCTCCAGCCCCCTCCCTGCTTCCAGTTACCCCAGGGGGCAGTGTCCATTGACCCCAGCTTTCAATGCCACCTTTTGGGTGGGCTCGGATTGTAGGTCGTGCCAGCTGGTCTCCTCTGGCTGCAGAGGCTTCTGTGTCCCTTCCTGGCCCACAGGCGGTGGCAGCCAGGGCGCTGCTCATTTATCTCATCTCTGCGAAGGCTTTGGGGAGTAGCCCTTTGGCAGTGTGGCCACTGGGACCTTCCAAGGGTCCTGTGCAGTTAGTGCTGTGCAGGCCCCACAGGGCCTGTCAGCGGCAGCCAAGCAATGAAGACCTCACAGCAGCCTCGTTAGAGAGAATGGCTGCCTGCTCTTCACAGGAGTGGGGACCAGCAGCCCAGCCTCTCATCCTGCAGAGGAGACAGTGACAGGCACAACCAAAGGGGTCTAGGCAGCCTAGGGGAGAGGCCCAGAGAATATGGAGTGGGACCCTCATGGAGGAGACTTGGGTCGGAGTTAAGGGTGACACACCACCTTGAAGCAGCTGGGGAGAAGTTGAGGCTGTGGTCTAGAGTGAAGGAAAGGCCTAGAATGTTCTTAGTTAGGGGCAACTTGTCCTGATTTGATTTTAAAGGATACTCAGCTGTTGGAGAGAATTTTGAAGAACTAAGCCAGCCCAGATGGTTGATATGAGGACAGGACCTGACACCTAGGCAGGGTGATGATGAGGCCCTCCTGGTGCCCATGGTCCAGGAAGCCAGGGAGGATTAGTGAGCAGGCCTGCCCCCAATGCCATTTCATACCTGGCACTGAGCACACAGTGCCTCATCTTCATCCCCTTGTCCTCCTAAGAAACACCAACAGGCTGCTGGTCTGGCCCAAGGCGATGTAGAATAGCCGCAGGAATGTTTGGTGGGGCCGCGTGGGGACCCAGACCCAGGACAACGTGCCTCGCCCTCTTTGGGAGCCCAGTGTCCTGTTTCCAAGTGGAAATGGCAGTGGCAGGCCAACCCCTCCCTGGTACACTGTCTCCCCTGAGCTCACTGTCTCCCCTGAGAGGCCATCGCCTGCCTGGGGACCCATCTTCTTCTGCTGACTCCTTGGTCCTCATAGTTCTGATCCCCTTTTGGAGTAGACCCTGCAGTGGTGACCTGTGTCCAGGTCTCCAGCAGCAGAAGCAGGAGAGAGAGGCTTTAGGACCTTTAGGACCCTTGGTCCTCCTGCCCTCCCCTCTATACCAAACCAGCTTCAAGGAGGTGGCCACAAGGAGGGGCAGGGGGCTCAGAGTGGCACAGAGTGTGGTGTGTGGCAGGAAGACCGAGCTGTGCATGCACTCTTGGCAGGAGGGTGACTGGGGGACTCCTGGGCCTTACTGGCATTAACTGTGGAGCCCCTGGCAGGGCCTAGAGTGTGCTGAGTGACTGGAGTGACTCTGGGGCAGAAGCCCCTCCTCCCTGGAACAGCCTGTGCCTCCCTCTGGGGACTAAGACCCACTGCATGTGGCATTTGGAGTTGCCCTGCCCACCCTCAGTGGGTGGACCCCTCATGCCCGGGAGTCGGGGGCTGCCACCAGGTGAGCAACCTGTGATTTAACTCTCTCTCCAGAACCAGAAGAGTGACACGGTAGTTGTTTAATATATAGAAATCACCCCAGCATGGAAGCCAGGAGCCCTCACATAAGCTCATTTATCTCAGTGTGCCTCACTGCTCATGGCCAGCCCTGCCCAGGGCCCTCCAGGCTCATTACCTTCACTGTTTTTCCAATGTCTTTTTGCCCCAGTGTTCTTAACTTCAGTCAGAAAACAGAGAAGGCACCCTGCTTATCTGTGTTCACGACCAGTCTTAGGTCATGTTTGGCAGGACCTGCTCATGCCATGCCCGCTCCACAGGGTCACTCTCTCTGCCTCTCTCAGGAGCCCCCAGGCCTGGCTCATGTGATGTCCCAGGCTTGAAGCTGCTGCCTTTTTTGGGGGGGGGGCACAGGCTGTTGCACAGTGCTTGGGAAGGGCCTGCGTCCTGCAGGATGGTAAAATGCATGCCCACGGTGCTTTGCCACACTGCTGCAAGTCTGTTCTTCCCATTCTATCTGCAGTCAGCTTGGGACTATTTTGGCATGGGGAATGAAGCAAAGACCTCACGCTTTCTTTTCCCAAGCAGGGATCCCTCCCATGTGTGTTTGACTACCCACCTCCTTGGTACCCCAGCCCGTGCTGAGTCCTCACCTCGCCTCTGTTTTGGATCCTTGTTTCTGCTCTGCCAACATGGGTCGGTGGGTGTCTCAGCACCACTTCTTTTGGTTGATTTTCTTGGCTGTAATTGACATGCAGTAGAATGCACCTGTGTTAGCCAGGCATTGTAACTCTTGTCTGTAATCCAATTTAGGAAGTGGAGGCAAGAGGATCATAAGTTTGAGGCCAGAGGCAGCCTGCATAAGACTTCATGAGACTCGGACTCAAGATAAAAAATAAAAAATTGGCTGGGAGTGCAGCTCAGTGGTAGAGCACTTGCAAAGTATGTGCAGTGCCCTTTGTTCAGCCCTCCAGTGCCACACACGAAAAATGCACCTGTTCTGCATGCAGTTCGCTGTGTTTTGCCACAGACAGACTGTACCCATTCCTTCTTTCTGCACCCTTGGCTGCCCTTCATTGTGGTTCACCTGCCAGGGGTCCAAGAATTTCCTGGTTATGCAGACGTGGACTCACTGTGTAGCCTTTGCCTGTTGGTGGACACTGGGGTGTCCTCACCCCATGGACAGTTGGGCCCTGGGCCTGGCATGCCAGAGACCCAGCTCTACCCCAACTCTGGGCTGGGACATGCAGAGGATTTATGAAAAGCTATTCACACAGCAAGGGCCGGACAATCTGAGCATTGCCACACTGTCTGCTTATGCTGAGTTGGTGCTGTCTACACCCATGTGGTGAGCATCAGCATCAGCATCTGGCCTCCTTGGGCAGAGCCATCCTTGGCCTCCAGGCCCCTCTGAGCTCTGCCTGGACTGTCCCCCGACACCTCATTCCCTGCCCCGTTGCTCACCCTGTGCTGCCTCAGAGCAAGTCTAGCTCCTCCCTCCCTTTTGTTGTTGGATTTTAATTACATGAGTGATAACTGAATTTGTTATTTTTTGTAAAGACAAGCCTTAAAGTAGAAGAGTTTAAGCCAGCTCCCTCAGTGTCCACTCCTGTACCTTTCCCCGGAGTGGGCTGGGTGTGTGTCCTTTAGGCCTTAATGTTTTGCTGACATAGAAGCAGATGTGTACGTGCATACACACAAATGTGCACAAACAGTGCGTACTCCTGTGTAAACATGCACACACAGCCTTGAGTGTACACATGCACGATTGTGCTCATTCCCATACACATGCAGGTACACACGCATCCATGCACATGTGTGTGTACACCTACACGAATACAGATGCACATCATGCATGCCTGTACGTGCCCACACATACAGACATACATGTACAGTGGACACACACATGCACCCCTGTGTTCACATCTGTCCGTAGATCCTGCATTAAGTCTTTTCTTCATAATCACTCCCCACAGTGAACAGTGTCCTCAATGTCTGTCTAAGAGGCACATGACATGGGCGGACCTCGAAGCATTCTGCTCTGCTCAGTGGAAGAAGTTGGTTGCAGCAGGCCCCATGCCATATGACAACATTCATGTGGCAGTCCAGAGCAAGGAGAGGCAGAGATGGAAGCCAGGGCTGGAGGAGATGCAGCATTAGATTGAAACTAGAGAGCCCAGGTCTCTTCTGGGGTGACAAAGAGGTTCTGTGCTCACTGATGGTGGCAAGTGCACTGCTCTGTGAATGTCGAAAACTCCTGAATTGTGTGTGCATTACTGGGTGGACTGTGTGGCATATGAAGGCATCTGTCAGTAACACATAGGCCAAGGATTTATAAATAACAGAGATTTGCTTTCATTGTTCTGGAGACCAGAAGTCCAAGGTCAAGGCTCTGGAAGATCTGGAATCTGGTGTGCACTGCTTCCTGGTTCAAGGGGGAGCCTTTGCACTGTCTTTACCTTGTGGAGTGGGCAGCGAGCTCCTGGGTTCAGTTATGAGGACACCACTCCTACCTGTGGGGCCCTGCCCATCCCTTCCTCACCTCCCGAAGGCCACCTCTCAGAACCATCAGGCAGGGCACTTCAATGTAGATTCTGAGGGATACGTTCAGTCCATAACTCAAGGAAGTGATTTAACAGGGAGAGAGAGAGAGAGAGAGACAGAGAGAGAGAGAGAGAGAGAAAATAGGAGAAAAGCTGTCTTCAGGGCACACTTGCCAAACTCATTCTGGAAAACTGAGACATTCCCTAGAACACAGCCCCCTCCATTTGCCTCACCCGTGTCAGTGGACATTTAGGGGCCGTGCCCTAACCCTGGCCACCACACTGGAATGCCCCCACAGTCCCTTGCACACACATGGGTGTGTCTCTAGGAGATGGAGAAGAGAGGCCACAGCAGGTCCTGTCACACGTGGCAGCAGATCATACCCCTCAGATGATCACAAACCTGGACAATCGGCTGCCTCACAACAGCAGTGGTTGGGAGACCTGACCTTGGCCAGTCCCAGGAGTAGGGATCGGTGCTGGGCTGCAGTGTGGATGAGCGCGTTGCCCACCTTTCAGGCAACTCCTCTGCCCTTGCCAACTCACTGTGCCCTGGTTGGGGCAGGAGGTACGTGTAGGAAGGACTTTCCTCTGCTCTGCTTCCAGCTGGCTGAGGCCCTCAGAACCCACCAGACACCCAGCCCCCCCCCCGCACAGTTGTGGACTCTCTTCTGGGGTGGCACATTCTCAGCCCGATATACTGTCCTGAAGTCTTTATGAAGGCCCCACTTTGAGGAAGCCTGTTGGCCTCAGCAAAGCGGCCTGTGTGCCACTGACATGAACGTGTGTGCACACTGCCTGAGCCCAGGACCCATGTGTGACCAGTCTTGGGTCGTGGGTGCCGGGCACAGGGCTGTGAGAGCTGGCTCACCCCAGCCCCAGCCTCTGAGCTTCTTCTCTCTCCTCAGGCATCGGTGGGCTCTGAGAAGCTCTTCGCCCCACCAGCTGACAAAGGTGAGCAAGTGCATCCTCAGGCCAGCTCCTGGTCTTGGGCGTGAGCAGGAACCCTGAGAGGATCTGTTCACCCTGGTAGGTGGGGACAGAGGGGACCAGCCTTGGTGTAGCAGAGCAGTTTCCCCTGACCAACCAGGGCTTCCATAAGAAAAGGTCTGCACCAGTACATGACTGATGCAGCCAAGCAGGTCCCTAGACTGGGTCTTTGAAGTACCTTGGCCCTATCTATAAACTGGGATCATGACTGCCTCTACCCAGGCATTATTATGGTGTCTAGTACTCTCCCTGTGGGCTGGGGCTTGACATCACCCCAGCTGTGTGCCTCAGGCAAAGTACATGATCACCCTGGGCCTGTTGCCCCGTCAGAAATGGGGAGACCATGGGATCCTCTGACAGGTTGCCAAGAGCATTGGTGGACTTGGACATCCTGGCTGTGGCAGGTGGTACCTGCCAGTCTCAGGAACACACCTGTCCCATACCTGCCCTCTCTCTGCAGGCCCCGGACAGGGCGAGAAGACGGAGGCCAAGGGTGGGACGGTGCCCAAGGTGTCTGGTCTGGAGCGCAGCCGTGAGCTCAGCACAGAGTCCTTGCTGCCGACACCCGCCACGCCCTCGGGGGCTCCACCCAGCACTCGGTCCAGCCCCCTGGTGAAGAGGGAAGCCCCAGCTGTGCCCCACCACACCCTGCAGCCGCCTGCAGCCTCGCAGCCCCGCGGCCCACTCCCAACACACGTGCCTCCATCCTTGGGCGCCTTCGCTGGCCTCGGCCCTGGCCAGGTGGCCCCCAACGGCCTGCACCTGCACGGCCTCAGGTGGGGAGGGGCCTGCAGAGGTGGGGGGGGGGCCTGGGGCAGGGTTAGGGAGGAAGCAAAAGGGCCTCAGGTGCGGGGGCGGGGCCGCCTCTGAGCGCCGGGAGGCCACACTGAGCCCCGTGTCCCGCAGCAGGAGCAGCAGTGTGGGCAGCAGCGCCCCCCTGGGCCTGGCAAAGCACGTGTCACTGTCGCCGCACGGGCCCGGCCCCCACCTCTCTACCTCACACCTGGCGCTCCGGTCCCAGGCGCAGCACCAGCACCCCGCAGCGGCCATGTTCGCCGCCCCCCCAACACTGCCCCCGCCCCCGGCACTGCCCGCCAGCAGCCTGGTCATCCCAGGACACCCCGCCGGTAGGTGTCAGACGAAGGGTCCACTCCACTCTTAGCCATGTCGCAACCCCGGGCAGGGCAGAAGAGGCGGGAGAGTCCCAGGAGGCACGCAGCCCGGCCCGCCAGCTGGGCTGGCCCTTGGTCCCCGCGGAGTGGTCTCTGGCCTTTCCTGGGGCTCCAGTGGGCTCACAGTCCGCGTGCACACTCGTGCGGACAGGCAGGCCCTCTCTGCCTCTGATGGGGCGGCTGTGGGCTTTGTGCCCCTCCCGGCCCTCCTGTGGCCGGGGCAGGAGGCCACCCAAGGCCCTGAGGTTCAGGCACAAAGGGTCCAAGCCTCTTCCCACCTCTGGCCCCAGCCTCGTGTCCTTGGCCTCCCGGAGGCGTCCTGCCATGGAGTGAGCCTGTCCAGGCCGGGCGCCCCGCTGTCCCGTGCAGGCCGGGTGCCAGCGGCGGCGGGCTCACCGTCTTCTCTCTTGCCTCTAGATGCCAGCCTGTTGATCTCATTCAACCAGCCAATCATGTATTGCCAGCCTCATTCGGGGATTCTGATTGGTACTTGGTCACAGGCTCCTCTCTTACCTCCACCCTTGGGCCCGCACGTAGCAAGCGGCCACCGCGGCTTGGCCTGCCGAAACCGGGAGTGCCAGGTGACTATCCGCCTCGCCCCGCCGGGAGCCCACGGCCAACGTGCCTCTCTGTCTCTCTCTCTTTTTCTCTTGTAGATCACGAGCTGCTCAGGCAAGAGCTGAACACGCGGTTTCTGGTGCAGAGCGCGGAGCGGCCTGGCGCCTCCCTGGGCCCGGGGGCTCTGCTGCGGGCCGAGTTCCACCAGCACCAGCACACACACCAACACACACACCAGCACACACACCAGCACCAACACACATTTGCCCCCTTCCCGGGGCTGCCCCCGACGCCGCTCATGCCGCCCGCAGCACCCCCGCCGGTGCGTAGGCCCGCGCGCTGGCGGGGGCAGGGGTTGGGGCGGGACATGCAGCAGGCACACGCAGACGCACGCTCGCTCGCACGCACGCAGGCCGGGAGGTGCCCGCCGTCGGTGCAGGTCCCGCGTGGCCCCGAGCGTGTGTGTGGGGCGGCTGGGGCTGTTCTTCCAGCCAGGCGGAGGGCGCATCCTGAGCCCCTCTACTGCACTTGGGCAGGCGCCCCGTGTCCACAGACTTGTGACACCCCCTGGAGCCAGCCCCATCCATGCTGGGTCCTCTGCGTGTGTTTGTGGCAGGACACCAGGTCAGGAGCCCGCGCAGCCAGGGCTTCAGAGACTTGGCCTGTGTCCCCCCATTCCATGCCACTTACCGTGGGCCCAGCTCCATCTCCATAGCAGCTGCTTTGTTGGGCCAGTCCTCTGTCAGCAGCCTGGGCTGTCCCACAGCTTGCCCCCAGCCAGGGCTTCATGCCCTCTCCCCCACCCATAGCCTCAGCTGGGCACAGGCAGGCTGCCCTGGAGGACGGGGCCCATGATTGGGAGAAGCCCTCTGGGCCATGAGCTCAGGCCCTACAGGGTGTAGTTCAGGGCCAGGGGCGGGGTTCTAAGGAGCCTGGGGACAGCTGGCCACAGGCCACCCACTTTGGAAGACATGATGGCTGTCCTGGCTGCTGCCTGGGCCAACCAGGGTGGGTGGGTGGTGGGCCCACGGAGGCTATGAGGCAGTGCAGAGGCCTCACCTCCACTTTCTTCTCTTGCAGTTTGACAAGTTCTCACCCAAGCTGGACAGCTCCTACTTCCGACATTCCAATGTGAGTGAGTCCTGTGCTTAGGCCCTGGAGCCGGCTTGCTGGGGGCACTGTGCCCTGTGTGTGCCTCCTTCCCAATGCAGGGGGTGGGGGCGCTCAAGGGGCTTCCTCAGGCCAAAGGCCTGCAATCCAGAACTCACTCTCTTTCTTGCAGCTCTTCCTGCCCTACCCTCCCAGCGGCCCAGGGCTGCCCACCCTGCTTGCACACCCTGGCCCCTTTGGGTCACTGCAGGGCGCTTTTCAGCCCAAGGTACAAGTACTCCTGGAAACTGGGATGGCAAGACAAGTGGGTGGGTCTAGGGGAGGCGAGGCCTTGCGACTGGCTGAGTGACCCCTACAGACAGGGGTCTGTCTGCAGTCTGCAAGGCTGCTTCTGTGCAGGGCAGTGGCCTAGAGGGACATGCGAAGAACATAGTCCCCTGGTATGGCACCCATTGCCTTGCCCTGGAGGGAAGTTGGGACAGGCTGAATGCTGGGCAGGAGAGGTATCATGGCTCTCCCTATGGGCAGTGAGTGTGGCCTCATGTCTCTCTGGACCATCCATGTCCAGACAGCAGCTCCCCTGGGGCTCCTGGGCTGAGCCTGGACTTGCTGCACTCAGATCCCAAGGTTCCTGGGTGCACAGGGGGGTCCCCTAGTGAGGACAGCCAGGCTCCCTGGGACAGTGGTGTCAATTGCAC
Organism: Pedetes capensis; assembly: GCA_007922755.1. Lineage (NCBI taxonomy): Eukaryota > Metazoa > Chordata > Mammalia > Rodentia > Pedetidae > Pedetes > Pedetes capensis. The sequence goes on from VMDO01000007.1 coordinate 326,159, forward strand.
CTGGACCGAGGGAAGGGTGGTCCTATGATGGGACCCAGGCCGCCCCAGCTGACAGTACACGGGGCTTCACAGGCAGGCGAGGCACAGGCCAACCTGGCACTGAGAAGCCCCAAAGAACCCTGCTTCCCAAGCCTGGGCCCCTCCCTCTACAGGGCTGTGGTCACTCACTCTCTCCCTCTCCCCCTGCCCCTCAGACTTCAAACCCAATCGAGGTAACGGGCCGGGCCAGTGCTGTTCACACCCTCCTGCAGAAAGCCCCAGGGGTAGGTGTCTGCAGCCCCCTGCCCCATGTAGTCCGGCAGCATCAGCTCAGGTGCCGCGTCCCCCACCCCGGACTCGTCTTCCCACAGAGCCTGGACGTAACTCCTCCTCTCCTCTGTCGACCACAGGTGTCTGACCCCTACCGGACAGCGGTCAGGGTAAGTGTGTGCACGTGTTTGGCAGCTCGGCAGGGCTGTGGCTGGGGGGAGCCTAGGCTCCTGCTGGATGGCATTGGTGTGCCTGTGGCAGCAGGAATGTGGGGAAGATGGGCTAGGAGAAGGCACTGCCCCCCTCTGAGCACATGCCCATCCTGTCACAGAAGCCAGGGAGGTGGTGTGCGATGCACGTGCAGATCGCCTGGCAGATCTACCACCACCAGCAGAAGATGAAGGTGAGGCGGGCAGGCGGCATGGCTGGGGCACCTCCCTGGGGGGGCCATTTTGGAGGACTCCTGGGTGCAGGTTGGAAAATTTCTGGCCTGTGTCCAAGGCTGCAGCAAAGGGAGCAGCCAGAACTGCCTCTGTCCAATGTGGGTGGAGTCTGGGATGGAGAGAAGGTAGAGGCCAGGAGTGAGCCCTGTGTTCATGCACAGGTCAGGGGCCAGGCAGTTAGGCAGGACCAGGAATGGGGGAGGGTCTTCTAGGAGGCCAGGAGAGTCCTGAGGGTCTTCTCCCCCAGGCTCCACTGTCAAAGGTGACTTCATGATGCATGATACCTTCATGTGCAATTCTTAAAAGTCACCTCTAAATGCCCTTCCAAGGAGAAGTCAGTGAAAAGGGACCTGTAACCTGATACTGTGTATTTCCACATGCAAATGCAGGGGATGACATTTACACAGCAGAGGGGTCCAGGAGCTTGGACCAAGGGGGAAGCTCAGGGTAGGAGTCTAACCTCCTAGCGTGGATGGATTCCCAGTGAAACAGTGGCAAAGTTGGGAAGTGGCCATAGCAGTCTCGTGAGAGACTCCTGGTGGGGCCCCGAGGAATGGGGCCTTGGTTCTCTCTGCTGAGGTCAGACTCTGTGCTGGTGATGCACAAATGGTACAGACCACGTAGGCAGGGTCTCCCCTGCCCTCTCGCCTGCCTCCACCGAGTGCAATGTACTCTCCATATCATCATGACCAGCAAAAGACCCCTGTGTGGGAACACACTGCAGGGAGCATAAGGGATATCAGGCCCCACATGCCAACAGGACAGGGTGGAGAGGGGGAGCCCAGGTTAGGAACAGCAGCCCACTCTCTGCACCCTCAGAGCACAAGCCAGTGGCTGTGAGCCCTGCAGTTGGCCAGCACAAAAGAGGACCTGTATCTTCATTTCTTTAATTTTAATGTTGTTGTTGTTAGGTGTCATCGAGTCGGTATCCGACTCATAGCGACCCTGTGTACAACAGGGAAAACACTACTATTGTCAGTGCTTTTCTGCTGTTCATAGGGTTTTCAATGGCGGATTGATTTCTGGGAGTGGTTTGCCGGGTCCTTCTCCCTTAATTTTAATAAATTTTAATAAATAAGTTTTTAATAAATTTTAGAACATACCAAATTGTGTCATTGGAAAACTCAAGCATATTTAGAAAAACGTGGGTCTTTGAATATGCTTCTTCAACTAAATTTTACAAAATCTAAATGCAAATAGAATATTTTCCATGCAATGATACATCTGAATTGAGACATGCTGTAAGTATAAAGAACACACCAGATTTCAAAGAAGTGGAATATCTCATTAATGACTTTTGTTGATCCCATGTTTTTATGATGTTTTGGTTATCCTGAGTCAGTTAAAATCTCACTAAAACCATCTTTCCTATCCCTTGTTTGGGGCTGCCCCAGTCCCTGTGTGCTTGGGCTCCTCAGGGGACAGTGGCCCAGCCCCACAGGCCGCCCTGCACATGCTCTGTCCCTTGGCAGATGCAGCTGGACCCCCACAAGCTGGAGGTGGGCACGAAGCTGGACCTATTTAGCAGACCCCCGGCCCCAGGTGTGTTCTCGGGGTTCCACTACCCACAGGACCTGGCCCGGCCCCTCTCCAGCACAGGTAAGATGGAGGGGCAGCTGGGGTCAACGGGCCTGAATAGGATAGAAATGCCCACCTTCTTGGGTGCAAGAGCACCCTACCTTGGCCCTCAGCACCACTTCTGTTTTCCCATTGCCCCTCATTACAGGCTGAAGTCCTTGCAGTTCCCCAAGCCTTTCCTGAAAGCCAGCCTGGGTCCCATGGGGGCCCTGATGCTGGTCACTCAAAGCCCTGTCTAGTGTGTTCTGTCTGGGTCTCCAGCCCACACTGCCTGACCCTCAGTGGCCCAGCCACCAGGACAGTGTTTCGCTTTTCTTTGGATGAGGAAACCACTCCTGATATTCCCCACACAGCCAACATGCCCCAGCCCTGCTCTTCCGCAGATGCATGCAACATTGGGATTCTCAGAACTACCAGGGCCACTGACCCTCCAGGAACACATGTCGTCTTCACAGTGACACAGCAGTTAGCAGGAGGGAGGGGGACATGTAGTTAGGTGGCAGTACAAGCTTCAAAGTGCTGTCTGCCAGGGAGGCCCTTTGCAAAGAGACTCAAATCCCAGGTCCCCAAGAGGAAAGAAGTGCTCAGCCTGAACCCCAGTGAATAAACAGTCTAGGCATGGTGCACCCCTCTTCTCAGCTGTGGGCATGGTGGGAACCTCCCAGAACCCCAAATCTGAACCCCTATGTTCCCAGAGGCCGGTGAGGGCCAGCCTTGTGCAGTCCTCCCGGGATGGCATCTAAGGCCTGTACACCTACAGCTCTACATCTGCCCTTCCCTCTACAGGGTCCTCTTCCCTGATAAGCGGGTCCTCAAGGCCTGTCTCCTCAGAGCCCTTGGCCCGCCTTGGTATGCCCCTCACTCCCCTTCCTTGCTCTGTCTTCTCAATTTACTCACTGCCACCAGATGCCACATTGCACATGAATGAGGGCAGGTGTGTCTGTTCATCTCTGGACCACGCAGCATGCTGGGGGGACAGGTGTGGACAGTAGTCACTCAGGACCAGTCTCAGGCACAATGGCTCTTCCCAAATTTGTTTCACCCTGATGGCCTCTGGGCTTTGGTCCCTAAGTGATCCAGACCCCTCAAAAATTAGAGGTGTTCCTGGTGGCCAGCAGCCTGGCTTGAGCCCCATCATTGTGTCCTGTGGATGGCCTCTCCTCTGTCCCTCCACCTCTATCTCATGCCAGGTCTGCCTGCTGCTTAGCCTCCCAGTTGGTATCAATCTCGGGCCCATAGGTGGCCCTTGTTCCATTCTGCTCATCCATGTGAACTTAAACCTTTCCTTTATGGCCCACCAAAAAGTCGGAAGTTTTTCACTGGGATTGGGTTGAATGTATACACAGAATTGAAATTCATTCCTTTTTGGTCTCATCCTATCCACAAACAAGGTACATCCCCATTTGTTTAGGATTTACAGACATTCCTTGATGCTTTGTATCTTATTGTTATTTTAAAAGTTACATTGCTAGAGAATAGAAGTACATATCCTTCCTTGTACTTTTTGCTATCCTTTATCTAACTTGAGTTTGGAGGTCACACCCTTAATCTTCAGCCTTTCTTCTGGTTCATGCATTTGAGGCAGGTATTTCTGCTTACCTCCCTGTGTGCTTTTTGATACATTGGATTCTGCCTTGATACATTTGATTCTCTTGATACACTGGATTCCGCTTTGGTACAATGGATTTCAGTGTCTCTGGAGTAGGCCATTTTCTATGTCCTGTGAAGAAGTGTGGGGTCAACTTTGGTGTTGGGGGCTCAGTGCAGACTGGAAGTTCTTGAGTGTACACTCTGACTTCTGATGGGCAGCAGGCCTGCAGCAGCCCACAGTGAGGATCCCCACCTTCTAGAATGAAGATGTGAGCCCCCCACCTGCAGGACAGATCCTTGACCTGCTGTAGCACCAGGTCCTCCCTCAGCCTCCCTCAGGCCCAGTGACCCCTGAGGCCACCACTCTCCACACTTAGTTCTGGGGGCCTGGGGGCTGGTTGGTAGGGATGGCAGGACAGTGCCAAGGTGACCCCTGTGGGCTGGGCCCTGTATCCACAGACTCCACAGAAGGAGCTGCCATTTTCAGCACTCAAGACCTGGACTAGTGTCCCTCAGGACCCAAGACCCCACTGCCTACCTGGAGTAGCCAGGATCACTTTTCGCTCAGAACCCCTGGTGTTCTGCCTGAGCACCAGACCCATCACAGCTCAGTCCCACTCGGACCCCCGCTCTCTGTCTCTGCCCAGTGTGGGCCCTCTTCTCTCCAGGGGCCATCAGCACCATTGCCCCAGTCCCCCTTGGGGTCCCAGATGGTGGCCACTGCGACCCAAAGTCACAGCTTCCAGACCTGGGGAGACTGGGTTCCCCCCCACTGACGACACTTTCACTCTGCAGTGGGGGAGAACGGGAGGCAGAGGTTCTCAGAGGACACCAGGGTGCCCCGGCCCCTGACCAGCACAGCACACAGGACCTCCCAGCTGCGTCCTCTGGGCCTCTGTCAACCTGGCTACCCTCCACCCAGGTGCCACTCCTCCAGCCACCCACCCATTCGGACCCTCAGCCCATCACGGCGGCTTCCTGCCAGCTAGTCACCTGACAGGTGGGTGCCCCAAGCCCCATCTGGCCTCCTCCACGACCCTGGGGCTAGAGGGACAGACTGGGTGGAAAGGGGCCCAGTGCACATCTGTCACACCTGCCTTGCTGGGAGTTGGGTGGGACCCACAGCTGGAGCCTCGCAGACTCCTGAGCCCGCTTGCCCCCACAGACCCTTTTACCAGATCGAGCACCTTTGGGGGCCTGGGGAGCCTGGGCGGCCACGCCTTCGGAGGTCTGGGCAGCCACGCGCTGAGTGAGTGACCCAGCCACACCCTCATATGCCCTGGTGGGGCTGGTGCTTCTCGAGGCCCCCCTGGGTTCCCGGGAGGCGGGGACAGCGGGGGAGGCACAGCCCCTGTCTCACGCTCCTGGCCCTCTTGCCCACTACCCACCCCAGCTCCCGGGGGCAGCATGTTTCCCCCCAAGGAGGGCTCCGGGCTGCACGGCCTGCCCAGCCCCCACGAGGCCTGGAACCGGCTGCACCGGACGCCGCCTTCCTTCCCCACACCGCCCCCGTGGCCCAAGCCAGTGGACACCGAGCGTGTCTCAGCCTTGACCAACCACGACCGAGAGCCTGACAAGGGCCGGGAGGAACGGGAGCGGGAGCGGTGAGTGAATGGCCGAGCCCCACCCAGCCCTGCCCTCCTTGCCTCCTCCCCTCGGCCTCTTCCCGGGCTCCTGGTGGCTTCCACATAGCTTTAAGCAGAGCTGGGATCCCCCACCACGTATCGAGGAATGGGCCAGAGAGAGGGGCAGGCGGTGGCCAGAGTCAGGTAGCTGTCAGGCTGCTTGAACTTGTTGACCACCAGGGGCCCCTGGGCATCCACCACCACCCTGGGAAGCAAAGCAGAGCAGAGGTGCCGTCTAGTGCCAAGTTTAAAGACCTCTTTTAAGCTGAGGCTGTGTCTTAGTGGTAGAGCACTTGTCTGACCTTGGATTCAATGCCTAGCACCACAAAAACAGAAAGATAAAAGAGCTCCCCAGTTCCAGTGGAGAGCTGTGTCCCCCAGGTGCGAGTACAGGTCTGGAGCCCCAGCGCCTCTCTCCTGCCTCTGGGATGTCCACAGGTCCTTGTAGAACTGCCTGCACGCTTTTATTGGGCGAGGGGCTCTGTCTGTGTCTGTATTAAATTTGGGGAATGTAGGAGCTGCAAAAACAAAGCAGCACATGGTGTCCCCACCCCAGCCTCACCCCAGCCCTTTACAAGGGTGTGTCCTCCCACCTGGATAAGTGCAGGCACTGGCTCAGAGCCCAGGCCCCAGCTTGATTAAAGCCGTGGAGTCTCCAAAGCAGCTCTGCTTGTGGGCCCCATAAACCTTGGGTGGTGCCTGTGTGGGTGTTCCCCCCATTCTTCCTCTACCTTCCCCTGGGTCCTGAATCTGGGGTGTCTCATGGGGCCACAGACAGGCTCTTAGAAGTTGCAGATGCTGGGCCTGGTGGGCAAATGTCTGCTCATGGTGATGCAAGACAGGTCCGGGAAGACCTCTAAGGAAGCATCCAGCCCTCCTGATCAGCAAATGCACCTAAGGGCCTGCTGGGTGCAGGCCATCCCTAGGAGCAGGGGTGGGGCTGCGGCTCATGGGTACACAGAGAAAGAAGAGGATGACTGTACCAAGGTCAGCGTGGGAGGTGGGGGCATAGGTCACAGCACCCAGGAGTCACAGTGGCCCTGGGCCTGCCCATGGGCTGTGGCCCTATTGTCACCACTGAGGGTCCAGCTGGAGGTGGGAAAGTGAGCCAGGACACCCTACAGCCCCAGGTACACCTCACAGAAAGCTAAAGCAGTGAGTTCCCCAAGTCTGAGCCACATGGGCCCAGCTGCAGGCACAGCCCTCCTTGGGATGACCTCTGGAGTGCACCCCTGGCCCTGGGAGCCCTCTGCCCAGTCCAGGGCAGGGGCAGGGTCCTCTGATGTGCCACTGAGAGCTTCTTGTTGTTGTTGTTGTTGTTTGGTGCCGCTGAGTCGGTGTCCGACTCATAGCGACCCTCACAGGGTTTTCAATGGCTATTTTGGGATTGCCTTGGGAGTGGATTGCCAGGTCCTTCTCCCATGAGAGCAGAGTTGGCAAATGTGAGGGCCTGAGCCCCAGCCTGCCCTGCCTTCTCCCAGTGTGAGCAGATGTTGGTAGAGAGGAGGCTGCTGCTGATCTCAGCTGGAGGCAAGCTGACCCCTACTGCAGATACTGTCCAGAAAGGATGTGGTGTTTCCAGGATCCCCTCCCAGCTGAGAAGTAGCACTAGACCTCCTGCCACAGGCCATGCTGTCCTGGGGACCTTCATGGGCCCCAAGTCAGTTCCCATCCCCCTAAAGGCAGCTGAGGGTCTGCTCATCCTGGGATCTCTCACCAAGGGCAGAGGCGAAGGGGATTAAGGTGCCAGGCAGAGTTGGACATCTGGTCGGACCACACAACCAGCACTGCACGGCTGGGCCTGAGAACTAAGTTTGAGGAGAGAATTCCAGGGAGGGCGTAGCCAGCGCTGGGCTGTGGACGCCCCACAGAAAGAACTCCCCAGGCTCTTTCCTTGGGTTGGCCCTCTTTGGTCTCCTGGCTGCTATGGGGTCTGTCACGGAGGGAGGGGAAGGAGGGGAAGCACGGGGGAGGCAGCGCTTGTTGTCACCAGGGTGCTGCTAGGATCAAGGGGGATCCCAGGGCGCTAAAGGGACCTTGCTGGCTAGCCATGCCCCAGGTGGGTGATGGAGGCCATCTGCTCACCCCCAGGGACCTCCTGGAGAAGACTCGCCTGCTAAGCCGGGCCTCGCCGGTGGGCCACCCCATCAGCAGCCTCCTGCTGCGTGGCCAGGGGGAGCTAGGCCGCCCCGGGGCCCCCACGGAACGCGAGGCCGAGCCCCGGGTCAAGGAAAGCCACTCGCCCGCCAAGGAAGACAACATCAAGCTGGCCGCACGCCCACCCTCGCCCTACGGCAAGGCGGCCCTGGGCGACTGCCTGCGCCTGGCCAGCCTGCTGGGCCGCGAGTCAGGGCTCCTGCCCGAGACGCCGACCGAGCGTCCCCAGGGCGATGTGAAGGTCAAGGAGGAGCGCAGGGAGGACGAGGCACCAGAGCCCGCCGGCGGAGGCCCGCACCCCGCCCCCGACCGCCCGCGTGCGCCACCCGTGCCCCCGCAGCTGGGCCTGGGCCGCGAGCGCCTGGGCGCGCCGGGCTTCGCATGGGAGCCGCTGCGCGAGGCCTACCGCGGCCTGGAACTGCCACGCCGCGCCTTCCCCTCCACGCCGCCTGCCGCAGGCCCCGCGCCCTTCGAGCCCCCCGAGCGGCCCTACCGCGACCGGGAGCCGCACGATTACAGCCCCGAGCGCCTGCGGGAGGCGCGCCGCGAGGAGGGGGCGCGCGGGCGGGCGCCCGGGCCCGACGCAGCGCTGCTGGGCGCCCTGCACTACCCTCGCCTGGCGCCGTCAGCGTTGCACGGCGCACTCCTGACGCGGACCCCGCCCGCCGCTGCTGCACTGGGCGCGCCGCCCCCGCTGGTGGCCGCGGGTGCGGTGGCCACGGCACCCGCGCCGCCCGCGCGCCCCAGGACTACGCCCCTGGCGCTGGGGCCCGGCGAGGCGCGCGACTACTCGCCGCCCCGCAACCCGCAGGAGGTGGAGGCGCGGTAGTCCCGCCGGCCTCCGCGGTGGGCAAAACGCGACGCAGCTGCAGACTTTAACAATGTAAATTCCTAGGACTTAAGCACAGTTCCGCTGCGCCCTGGAGCGACGTTAGGCTCTCGGCTGGAGCCTGCGGAGTCGGGGACGTAACGCTTTTCTGGTGGTGAGCATTTGTTTTCTGAGTTTGAGATTAGGCTACTGGGAGAAGTTCAACTTTGTACCTTTTTCCCCACAGGTGAGAAGCGTTTTTAATGGTTTTGTATTTTTCTTAATTTTGTGCTCTTCAGAAACTTAACCAAAAAAATATTTTTAGTTGAGATTTGCACTCTCCTGATCTCAGATCCCTTTTGAACCCTAGGATTTCTTTGTCTTATTTATGGGAAGAAAACAGTCTTTCTGTCCAGCGCACTGTGAGGCTCCCCACTCAGGCCCAGCCCCAGCCCTCCCTTGGTACTTGGAACCGAAGTTACAGATATATATTAAAATGATAATTAATAATAATGAACAAACCTTTGGCTTTTTTTTTTTTTTTTTTTTTTTTTTTTGCCTTATTCTATCACGCAGAAGCGTAGGAACATTTCTTTTTTAGTTTTTGGTTTTTTTAAAAAAACAATAAAGAAACAAGTGTAAGTAGTCTCTTAATGTAAATATAAGACACTTAAATTCTTAAGCTGGATAGTCTTTATAAAAAGTTTCCAGAAACTCGTCTGGTTATTTCTTTAATATAACCCACAAAAACCCACTCACTGTCAGTTGTAAACGTGGTCAGAAGTCTAACTGCAGCAACTACCTTTCAACTATGCAATCCTCCGGGGCAGGACTGCTGTCTAGGGGAAGAAGTTTCCAGGAGTGACTTCAGCCCCTGCCTATGAAGGGGAGTTGGTCCTCTAGGCCGTGGCCTTTGGGGGAGAGAAACCTTTTCTGGGCATTTTCTGCTCAAGGCTCACAGAGGGCTTCAGGACTGGCTGGCTCTAGCCACAAAGACAAATCTGTGGGCCCTTGTGCTAATATTAGTGCAGTGTTCTTGGAATCTAAGCCAGACAAGTAGAATTTTAGAAGTGTCAGAGTCTACAGGTGGCTACAAGAAAGAAAGAACGCCTGTTTTCTCTGCTGTTTGTAGGCTGGCAGTGTGCATTTGTCTCAGTGTTGCCCAACCTAAAAGCTTCGGCATGGTTCCCTTAGGTTTTGGTTTTGCTTTGGTGCCCTCCCAAGCTTCTCCATGTGCTATCAGCTTGTCCTCTTTGGTTTCCTGGAGTTGCTTTTGTCTGCCATGCTTCTAAGCCACAGCCATCTGCTTTGTTCAGTTCTTATTTTTAGCCCTATGTTCCCATTGTGGATTCTGGTTATTTTAAACGTTCTGTTTTCATGTCAATCAGTGAAGTTAAATACAGCCTTGATTTGGATGAAATGCAGTCCAGTGTTTTGTGTGGCATTGAGGCAGGTGGCTGTCCTGCAGGCCTGGTTGACACACCCTCTCCGGGCCCGGCAGCTGCCAGGTCCCCGAAAGCACCTTGTTGCGAGCATGTGGCAGGCACTGTCTTTGCCACCTGGCCTTTTCCTCATCGTTTCCTCGGGATTGTGCTCTTGTGGCCCTGACTGCTGGATCCCCTGCCCCCCTCTGCAGAGGACTCCACCAGCCCTGCAGGTCTGGACCTGTGAACCACGCACACCCTACCATCCCAGCCATAGCAGCAGGGCCAGCTCATCCTCAGAACATCACCCTGCTGGGTTCACTGCTTGGAAGCTGCTCTTCTTTGGTTTCCCATCTTTGTGTAGGGGTGTGATGACTCCTTGGGGACCTGTGTTCCTGTGTGGGGTTGGCCTTGTCCCTCACTGTGCGCAGCACCACAGGTGGCCCTTTGCTTAGTAAACACTAGCCCAGAGGGAATGCAAGAAGTGAGCCAGCAGCCACTTGCTGCCTCTGAGAAAGGTAAGAGGCTGCTCCTGGGCTGGGAGCCATGGAGCTGCCTGCTCTTAGCCTTGGGGCCCAGGACCCACATCCCCATGGGACCTGGTGCTAGCCATCACTCCCACAGGGTCTGTAGTTTGGAGGTGGAGTCCTGAGGTATCTCCTGGTTGGACCGGCCTCACTGGGTGAGTGGCAGGCCTGGGCCTTCAGAGCCATGGCTTCCCTAGACAGAATGGAGACCTTTGGGTGCAGTGATGCCCAGGGATGGGTGTCAGGAAGGTATCCTGGTCCTTGAGAATGACTGTGCCCTCGTGTTCTGCCAGTGGCCTTGCTGGGCTGACGCTGGGGCCTCCTGCAGGCCCTGGTCAAAACCCAAAGCACTGCCAGGGCCCTGCAGGGCTGCAGCAAGAAGCCAAGGTTATCCTGCAACCAAGACCACCTTGGGAGCCCAGGTTGTCACGTGGAAGGGTGACATATCTGAGTTAAGAGCCAGAGAACACTGTGCGTGGAGCTAAGGGTGAGAGGCGTGGCTCCATCACAGGCAGGGTCCCCAGTGGGTCCTCACCCCAGGGCAGCATGCACACTGGATTTAGGCAGATGTCCATGTCTGACATGGAATGTTGTCCTCAAAGGGCTTCTCCCAGACTGGGCAAAATCCATGGTGGCTCCTGCCTTTAGGGGAGCTCTATAAGACCCAGCAGCCCAGTCGGGCCATGGCAGCCATGAAGCTACAACACAGCTCCAGGGATGACGTGAGGTGGGGTTGTCCACAAAACCCCAGAAGTAGGGTCTTTTCAGACCTAAATAAAGGCAAATCTGGACACCCTGGGCTGGATCAGTATCTGGAGAAACAGGCCTGGCACTGCCCGGCCACCAGTACCCAGAACGCCTGGGCAGACTCAAGGGGTCTCACTGTCTGCAGCTTGGCTTCATCAAGGTCTCGTCAGCAGCTACCGACACTGGGGAGGAGTCCAGCAGCCTTTACCGAGGGACTGGGCTGGGGTAGGATGGCACTGGGAAGGGATGCACCTCCCCTTAGGGTCAGAGGTCTCTAACAGAGAGCAGGAGACCCCAAACCCTGATGGAAATCACCACCTGTGTGAAGGTGTAGCTCAGGGTGAGGTGGAGGGCAAGGCATGTGAGTCCCTCAGGCTCCCTCACCCCACTGCTGCCACTGTGTAGCAGGTGAGCCATTGCCTCAAAAAACACGCCCATCTTATTCACAGGAGCTGTGGGTTGGGATTGAGAAGAGGCAGAGTGGGGTGGCCTCCTTTGCCCTCAACGTTTACACCCTGGCAGGGTGACCTGAAGGCTGATGGGCGACTGGGGCCACAGGGCATTTCCCACCTGGGTGAGGTGTACTGTGGCCAGCCAGGCACGATTCCACGGGAAGCCCAGCAAGCCTCAGAGACCAGGCCCAGCCTGTCCTTGCTGGGGGACCCAGGTACACGCTGTACGCTGCATGCTTTGGGAGCCTGCAGAGTGGGGTAGGGTGTGTGCAAGGATGGGAGCAGCCCCAAGGCCACAGTAGCCTTTGTGAGGCACAGTCCTCACGAGGGAATGTCCAGGCCCCACAGGCAGAACAGCCGGCAAGGGTGGGCAAGGGGCGATTCCTGCCTAAGTAAGGCCTCAGCAGAGCGGCTGCCCCGAGGTCACCCCCAGTTTGCCATTCTGGAGACTGACTGGAGGTCCACCTCAAGCATTTTGCCTCTTTGGCATCTATTAAATTCAGAAATTCCTTTCCTGTGTTTTTTTGTTTGTTTGTTTTTGTTTTTTTGCATAATTCTTTGTGGCCTCTGTGGGTTCCCCACCCCATACCAGCTGTCAGGCTTGGGGAGCAACCTTGGGAGGTCAGAGAGGTCACAGGGCAGGTGGTCTGCCCTTCAGACTGCCCCAGGCTGGCAGATCAGAGGAACAGCAGGAGTGGTCAGCTGGGCCAGGCCTGAATTCCATCCTCAGCCTGACTTGCAGTTGCTGGCTTGTGGTAACAATAAAAAGCAGCTGTTGGTTCCATCTGGACTTTGCTTGTTTGAAGCCATCCACTGAGAGCTCAACTTCTGCTGCACAGGACACTCTGGTCACTGGTGAGGGCTCAGCTGGCTGGCGCTTCTCCCAATCAGCACCCTTGCCTTTGATGAAAGCTGGGAAGGTTGTGCAGGCAGTGGGCACTGGTGGTCAGAGACCCCAGATCCTCTCTGGAGCTGACTCCCAGGACTTCAGCCCTGGCTGTCAGGGTAGAAGAGTTCATCCTCACAGGTGACCTCCTGCCGCCTCCTGAAGGCTTGAGGGGCCTCTGGCCTCACTTTGGACCACCTTTTGGTGCAGTGGTAGCAGCCCCTCATCTGTCCTCTGTCCTTTTAAGCAGCTGTGTGGAAACAGCTTCAGAATCTACAGACCACCCCGGGCCTGCGTGGCTGGGCCCCTGCCCCAGCACCATCTCTTGAGACCATAAGTCCTGTGTTGCTCCAGTGTTCTTCCCAGCAGGTCTGCAGTGGCTAAGGATCTGTAACCCTGCTGGCAGCTGGACACATCCTGGCCAGCTCCATGGGAAGGAGTCTGCACAGGATATGGGCATCTTGAGGACCCCAAGGAGAGGATGGCAGCAATCAGCTCAGCTCCCAGGTTGCCAGGGCTAAGTTCCTGGAGTTTCTTTACGGAGCAACCATCTTCAAACCACAGGATGCTGTTCACAGTAGACCATGAAATCCATTGAACAGGTAAGAGCAGCATTTCAAAAATGAAGTAAATAGTATAGAAGATACCAAGGTATGCTTCACGTCACCAGAATAAAGATGGTTTCACAGAGCTTTGTTGCAGGTGTGTGTGTATGTCACGTGTGGTGGGTCATGATAGAAACGTATGTGGTACTGTGGGAATGGTAAAAATGAAGTTTGAAAGCCCCTGCTCTCACCATCCACTAACATGACCCAGCTCCCAACGCCTCCCAGCTGTGCATAATTCCCAGTTCCTGGAAGGATCTGATGTGAGGTTCTCAGGTGAGGAGCAGGAGGCAGAAGCATCCTGGGAAATGAGGCACCCGGCATGGGGAGAGGCTGAGCAGAGACTCCATTGCAGCCTACACAGCTGTCACAAGGCACCACAGTCAATGAGGAGAAAACAGTGAAAAGGAAAGATTTAATATCAGTCTGCCTGCTTCTCTGGGAAGACAGCCTTTGCAGAGTTTCTACATCAACTCCAGAGGATTTCTGCTCAGCGTTCACTGCTCAGGGCTGACACACACCCTTTTAACTGGCACAGTAGGAGAGTGGGACTTGGGGTGAGCTGCTGCTGAGACTCTCGGTCCTGGGTTGGGATGGCGCCACTTGCTGGGGGTCTGTGGTGCATCTTCACATCCAGGCTCAAGCCTGTACCTATTGAAATATGCAATAGTTTGCTACAAACTAACTTTTTTTTTTTTTTGAACACCACAGTCTGGGTATTACATACTTTTTCTCCAAGATCATGTGTGTAGCCAGACGTGGTGGCTCACATTTGTAATCCCAGTGACTCAGAAGGTGGAGGCAAGAGGATCACAGGTTCGAGGCCAGAGGCTGCTGTGTAACTTAGTGAGATGCTGTCTCAAGACAAAAGAATAAAAAAGGGTCTGAGCTGCAGCTCAGTGGCAGAGCACTTTCAAAGTATGTGTGAGGGCCTGGGTTCAACCACACACACACACACACACACACACACACACACACACACACACACACACACACACACACACAAGGTAGCCTATCATGTCTACGGATTTCATTTCCAGACAGAACAGTGGCCCTCAATGCATGAAAGTGTTGAGACACACAGCCACCTGGCCCTGATTCCTTCCTGCATGGCTGCTCAATGCACTTAGGACCTAGGATCTTAGTCATGGTGGTGGCGCACTGGGCGTGGGCTTGCTCCCTCTCCAACGTGGCAGGGCCAACAGGTTTTCAAGTGACTCTCTTGTTTCCTAGGAAGACTGTCAAATAGTCTCCAATGTGATGGTGTGGCTGTCCTCTAACGCCCACCACCCTGATGTTCCCAAGTCACTTCTTTAGCCTGGTTGTTGGCTGTTGGAGCAGCGGGGTGAGCGAGGGGTCCTGGCAGCCGGTCCTTGTTCCTGTCTGTGGTAGAGGATGATCCCAGGATGTCACAATTAAGTACGATGTTCGCTGTAAGTACATGGCAAATGATTTACTATTAGGTTACTAGTTCTTCTAGAGGCTGGGGTTTAGCTCAGTTGGTAGAGTGCAGCTCTGCATCTCTGAGACCTTGGATTTGGGCAACCCACTCCAGAAACAATCCTGGAACAATCAGCCATTGAACACCCTCAACAACATTTAAAACAACTCAACAGTATCTAACAAGAAGTTCTTCTATTTAGCTTACTTTTAATTTTTAAATCAGAAGTGGTGTTTAACAGTGTGTTTAATGGTGTATACCATTTTCAATATCTATTGAGTCACCAGGTTTTTCTCCTCTAGTCTATTGTTGTTGTCAGGTGCCATTGAGTCGTGTCGGACTCACAGTGACCCAGGACCTCAGAGACTGCTGAGTAGCACTCTACCAACTGAGCTAAATCTCAGCCCCCTTTAGTCTGTAGGTACTGCAAACTCATAAATAGATGTTCTGACATCGAGTCATCTCTGCACTCACTCTTTAGTATTTATTAAATTATTCACCTCTATTTACTGTGAGCTGCATCCCCATGGCACGCATATTCTCTCCAGCTGGGGCTTGTTCTCTGGGAAACTGAAAACATTGGCACAAGTACATACAATGTACATACATCACAATGCCCTTTACTGTTTAAACCTTTTTATATGTGACTTTGTTATCTTTCACATTTCTGGTGCTTGTTAGCAGGTCCTTGCTTTTTTCAGCCAGACTCTTGTCTACTTTGTTAATTGTTGCAAAAATAATAATAATAAACTTTTGAGTTTTTGTTCTATCTCTCTGTCTCTACCTCTCTGTCTCTTTCTCTATCTCTCTCTTATTCTCTGTCTCCCTCCTGGCCTCTGTCTCTCCCCCAGTGTGTCTGCTGCATTCCCTCTGGGCCAGTCTCCTCATCCACAATCCCTGGCTGAGTCCATTTTTACTCCTGCTCCCTCCTCATTCCCAAGATACAGCCTTTGCCCTACCTTCCTATGATCTTGGTTGTTTTTCTGAGCTGCTTCCAGAACCAGGTATTGACCACAAAACTGACCCAAAGCTGGAATGTCCTGCCTGCAAGACAAGAAAATACCATCATGGGGCCTTTGCCACCTGGTCAGCACTGGAACATCAACTGGCAGTTTCTGGCTTGGGAAATACTGATCTCTGCATATAGCCCCTGCCATGATCTGCATATAGACATTCCCCACATCCTCAGACACCTGAAAGGGGACTTGAGGCTTTAGTATGTCTCACTTCTGGCCAGCAAGCATCCCCAAGAAAGCTTGCTTCCTTTTCCCAACATTCATCTCTCAGGCTTTGCTTTTCCCATGGGACAAGGTTTTGGACCTTGAGTCCTTTGTGCTGACCACTACCCCACCCAGATACTCAACTGAGTCTGAGACAGAGGCTGACGCCACCACCAGAGTTTTCCAGAGGCCCACGGCCCTGACCTTCCAGTTGCATCTCCACTGGACCTTGTCCACAACAGGCAGTTCATTGTCTGCACAGATCAACAGCCATGGCTTAGGTGCTCCTCCGTATTGGTTTGGGGGGACTTCTTTGTTTTTGAGACAGGCTCTTACTTTGTAGCCCACCTTGGCCTCAAACTCATGATCCTCCTGCATCAGCCTCCTGAGTGCTGAGATCACAGCTTTGCACCACTATGCTGGACCTTTTGGTATTGGTTTTCTATTCCTGCACTAACAATAAAAGACAAGTTTGTCATTACAATTCTAAAGGCTGGAAGTCCACCTAGGTCCTATTAGGCTAAAGGAAAGAGGTCGGCCGCACTGCTCCCCTGGAAGCTCCTGGAAGGGTCCGTTCTGCCCCTCCCAGTTTCTGGACACCCATGCTCCTTGGCTGGTGGCCCCTTCATTTATCAGCAGATGGTTTGGTCCTCACCAGGGCATCTCCCCAGTTCTCTGGGGCCAGGAAAGGTCCAGGGTTTTTTGGTTCTTTTTTTTTTTTTTTTTTTTTTTTTTTTTTTTTGTGGTATTGGGGATTGAATCCAGGGCTTTGTGCATGCTAGGGAAGTGCTCCACCACTAAACCACACTCTAGCCCTTTTATTTTATTTTATTTTACCTTATTTTGCTTTGAGACAGGGTCTTGCTGAGTTGTGCAGCTGCCTCTTGCCTGGACCTCGCCATCCTCTTGCCTCAGGTTCCCACGTCATGGGGCTCACAAGCGTGCCCCACCATGTGCCCACCTGAGACATCCAGCAACCCCTCCCCTCTCAAGGTCCTTAACCTAATCATGTCTTTAGAATCCCTTTTGTCAAGCACAGATTCACAGGTGCTGGGGAGCCAGGCACAGATTTTGTGGCTGAGATTCTACCAGCTTCCCGCAACCTGACACCTGATTCATCTGCCTATTACTCCTGATCCATAAAGCAAAGCTTCCTCCAGGACAGACTCTGTCCTGCAGGCACAGGCAGAGGTCCTGTGTCTCACGTTGTGAGGCGGTCTGTGTCTTGGAGATCCTGCCCCAGGTACAGAAGGCTGGCTGAGACTATCCTGCAGAGCAACACAAAATAGGGAGAGCCGCTAGACTCCCAGTTATGCACTGGAGTTCCAAAAATCCAGACTGGGTTCTGGAGCACCTGTAAGGAGAGGAGGTGAACTCACTTGCCCCAACCTTCAGGCTGATGCAGGGTCCCCAGGGTCCAGCATGTGAAGTGATGAAGAGCTGGGTCAACCCAAGAAGCTATAACATGGGAACCCACTCCTTTATCCCTGCCAGTCTTGTAACTGTGTAATTGCAGGTGCCCAGGACAGATGGGCTCTGTAGGTGTCCACCCCAGCTCTGTCACACATGACCTGACCCTTGCCACCCTGCGGGCTGGACACAGACAAGATATCCTTAGTCCCATTGGCAATGAAGATCTCGTTTACTCTTTTAAACTAAACTGACCCAACATTTTTTTTTTTTTTTTAGATAGGACCTCACTGCATAGCCCAAGCTGGCCTTGAGCTCACAATCCTGCCTCCAGAGTGCTAATCCTGTCTGTCTCCAGAGTGCTAGGATCAGAGGTGTGAACCACCACACCCAACTAACATTTTGCTTTTTACTTTTTCTTTTTCCTTTTTTTTTTTTTTTTTTTTTGAGACAAAATCTCTCCAAATTACACAGACTGCTTCTGGCCTTGAACTTGTGATCCTCCTGTCTTTGCCTGTGAAGTTTCTGGGATTACAGACATGAGCCGTGGCACCCAGCTAACATTTTGCTTTTTAAAAGTTCCATGCAGGAGCTGGGTGTGGTGTGAATACCATGGTCCCAGGATTCAGGAGACTGAGGGGTTTTTTTTTTGTTTGTTTTTTGCGGTACTGGAGTTTGAACCCAGGGCCTTGTGCTTGCATGCTTTGCAAGTGCTGGACCACTGAGCTGCACCCCAGACCATTTTTTTACTTTTTGAGACAGGGTCTCACTAAGTTATGCAGACTGCCTCTGGTCTCGAACTTGCGATCCTCCTGCCTCCACCTCCTGAGCTGTTGGGATTACAGGTGTGCACCACCATGCCCGGTACAGGAGACTGAGGTTTTAAGTGCAAGATCTAGAAGCTAGTATGGGAGCCATCAAGCATGTAGAAAACTTAGTTCTCAATAGCTCCTACTCCTCATTGTTCACAAGGATCACAATAAATTCAACTTATCTGAAACAGGAAGTACAACTAGGAGTGAAGCTACATATTTTGAGCAATATTTATCCAGGCAAAAAACAACCTCAGTCTTTTTTTTTTTTTTTTTTTTTTTTTTCAGTACTAAATGCTGTACCACTGAGCTGTGCCCTCAGCCTATTTTTCACTTTTATCTTGAGATGGGGTCTTGCTAAGTTGGTTATGCAGGCTGCCTCTGGCCTCAAACTCGCAATCCTCCTGCTTCCACCTCCCCAGTCACTGGGATTACAGGCGTGCACCACTGCTCCCAACTTCAATATTCTCTTTAACAGTAAATTGGTAATGTTGAATCCCCCTACCTTTTGTTTTCTTCCCTGTGCTGCATCCTTGCTTTTGTTCGATATCCTCCAGGAAGAACCTCAGCAATACTCAAGGAGCTTGTTACTGGACAGCACAGGAAGCCCTAAGAGGCTGGCACCTTCTCAGGGAGGCCAGCAGGAATATGCTCTGCGGCCAAGGCGAGCAAGGGGCCAGGGCTGTGGGCATCTGCTTGGAGAGGAGGAGAGAGATGGAGGCACCATCCCCAGAGGGAGGCTCTGGGGAGCTGGAGGAGGGACATCACAGCAGGACTGGATCTGTGCTAGCAGGCGTGGGTGAGGGCCAGGGTCAGAGGCCTGGCGCGGCCGGTGGGACGCAAGCTCCTGACCTAGTGGGATTAGTGGTAGGCACTGGGGCAACCAGAGAAGCAGGAAGCGACTCCAGAAGCCCTGCAAGGAGAATGAGCAAAAGGAAGAGGAAACTGCCCTAGGGAGGCTAGTGGTGGGCCCTGGAAATGCCAGCATGGCCGACCTTGTGCTGAACTCACATGGCTGTGGGCAGTATGTGCAGGGGGGCTGCTGAGTTTGGAATAACCAATTTATCATGTTTACCTACAGCGACAGATGCACCTTCCCACCTTTGCGGTGGAGGCTCCTGCAGGGGTGGGCGCTGTGGCAATGCCCTACTTGCTCCCTGGTTTCTTGTACGCTGGGCACACGTGGCTTTAGTACTCTTGTCCTCCACTCCACACGCCTCCCAGGAAGGTGCTGGATTGGAGTTGAGCAAATGCATGTCTACGGTCTCCAGACTTTCTATAGACTTCTATGCTTTTGTTATTGAAACTTGGAGCCAATAAGACACTTCCTCATTTGATCACTAGGGTTTATTCAGGTGAGGTAATTAAGTGGTACACATTGGTTCTCACAAACACATTCTCTCTCTCTCAAGGAGTTCAGAGCAAGAGTGAGTGACAGGTGTCTCTTAATTCCTACAGACTTTCAGAGCCCCAGGAAGGGAACGGCAGGAACCAGAACCATGAGTGAAGCATCTCACCGAGTCCAGCTCCTGGCTCAGTGAGACCCAGAGCGAACTCCTCTGTGGTCCAAGTTTGGTTCCGTGGTGTGAAGACTCATATTCGTTCACTAAAGGAAATGCCAAAGATTAGGAAACACAGGGTTAGAGGGAGTAAATCCCATCAGCCCAGGACCATAGGCACCATGTAGGAAGTTGTGTCCGGAGCTGGCACACTGCAGGCATGGGACGATCTGATTCTGCTCACTCAGAGGCATCCCAGGCACAGAACAGGCAGATACAGAGGAGACAGGCTTGGTGCTCCCAGCAGGCACTGCCTTCTCAACTTTGGGGGCCAGAGAGCCCGGACACCTGCTGGGGTTGTGGAGCCCACATCCCCACACAGTGCCTACAGTCCTCACAGGGTCCCCTGAGCGGGAAAACGGCATGCAGTGGTGCTGCTGCCCTCAGCCACCCCCTGTCCCTGCAGCTCCTCTGTCCAGCCACATGAGTGCATCCCAGGAGCTCCTCCTGGTTTCATCCATAGGCTAGGGAGGTTAGTAGGGAGAGAAGTTGGGAGACCCTCCCTCTCCTCAGGTGGGTGTGGTGACTCCTCCTGCCTACACACAGACTCAGACACACATGCAGACAACAGAGCCTCACAGACACATACACAGACTCAGACACAAGCAGGCACACATGCCCACACAGATGCAGGTGCACAGAGAAGACACACAGACTCTCAGGACCGAGTTTAAGTCTTCTGAGGCTCCTGCTAGGCCAACACCAGCTCCCTGACTTGGGAGTCCCAGGTCCCCCAAGTGGGGTCCTTGTGGCCCCTCAGGGTCATGCCCTCTTGGAGGTGGTTGGCTTCTCTTGCGCGAGTGACTATCCCTGGGGAGGTGGGAGAGGACACGGTCGCTTCACTCCCAGCACAGAGGGTGCACTAGACCAAAGGGAGGCCACGTCCAGTCTGGAGGAGGGCGTCGAGCTTGCGGGGCTGCCTGCAGGGGCACAGGCAACTCGCAGACGGGGCTCTCCGCACCCCCATCCCCGGGGAGTCCCCACTGGGGAGTCAGGACAGCTACCCAGCCAAATCCCACCCTGCATCCGGGCAGCGGGGCAGCAGCGGTGGTGATGACGGCTTGGGCAGGGTCTTGTGACCCCCAGAAGCAACGTCAGCAGCCTTGTCACCCGCCCCGGCAGGGCTGCAGTTCTGCTTCCTTTCTTTCCCCGACGTCACTCAGTGGTCGGTCTCCAAAAGGCAGGACTGAACCCAGCCCAGAGGACCCAGTCACATGACGCTTGGGGCAGGGGACGGAGGGTCAGAAGACCCTCAGGAGACCCTGCCCACGGTGGGACTGGGCTGGGCAGCTGTCCTGATCACCCCGCGGGGAGCTCCCTGGGCTGGGGCTGGCCCCGTCCGCTACTCGCTCGCTCCTTGCAGGCAGCCCCGCAAGCTCGCCGCTCTCCTCCAGCCTGGACATGGCTTTCCTTTGGTCTCTGCGCCCTCTGTGCTGGGAGTGAAGGACGGACGTCCTCTCCCGCCTCCCCACGACAGTCACGCGTCACGCACGCAGCAGCCTCCTGTGGGACCCATCGGAGCCCCGACGCTCTGCCGCCTCGCCCAGCACCGGGACCTGGCCGCGGGTGGCCGCCGCGCCTGTTTGGGTAAAGACCCCCGCGGCCACACCCCGCCCAGTCACCCGCGGCCCGGGACTCACGAGGGGCAGGCACTTGGCCAGGATCCCGCTCCTCCGCGTGCAGCGCCAGGAGCCCGCCTTCCTCACGCGGAGGCAGCACAGGCTTCCGCAGTCCGCGTGGCTCTTGCAGTAGTCACCGTTAGGCTGTGGAGACGCGGCCAGAGGTCCCGACCCCGACCCTACCAGTCCCGGGGCCCCCACGGTGCCGCCTTCCCGGCTCACCTTGCGCCAGGGCACGCACTGCATGAAGATGGTCTTGGGCGTGCAGAACAGAAGCGCGCTGTAGCCGGTGCGCACGCAGCAGTCGCTGCTGCACTCCCAGTGGTCGGTGCACCGGTGCCCATTGGGCTGCGAGAGAGCGGCAGCCCGCAGTCCGGACCCTCCCGCAGGCCCCGCCCCGGCGCTGCATGCCCCCGCCCGCACCGGACCGCACCCACCAGCCACGCCCCGCCCCCCACTCCAGACTTCTTCCTGCTGGTCCCAGGGCCCCTAACCTGCTACCCAGGAACCCCCTTCTTCCCGCTTGTCCAGACACAGATGCGAGTTCAGGGTACAGGGGAGGACCCTCCAAACTCCTCACTCCCCTCCACCCCCAACAACCTCCCCAGGACCCCAAGACCCCCGCTCCCAACTCCCCTTGGTCTGCCCCACTCCCAGGTGCTGCCCGAGGCCTTCACCTTCCGCCAGGGCACGCACCGAAGGAAGATGGTCTGCGGGGTGCAGAACGTCTGAGGGTTCAGGCTGTTGGCGACGCAGCAGTTGCTCTGGCACTCGGAGTTGTGTTGGCAAGGCTCTCCCATCCCCTGAAATACGCGGCTCTGTTCACTGGCTCCACAAGCACGGGCGCCAGAGGGCTTGATTCCCACACGGCCTCCGCCCCCTCACTTCCCTAGGTCAACCATTGCTCAACTGCCTGCTGGGGAAGACAGAAGTGAGTCTGCCATAGGAAGGAAAGGGCGAGGAAAGAGAAGGGAGGTCCGTCCGTCCTGAGCCGAGTGCAGAGGGTAAGCTGAGGCACAGAGGGTGAAGGAAGCCAGTGTTAGAGCCCAGGTGTGGACAGGAAGGGTTGCAGGCCAAGTTTTCAGGATCTGGCTCAGCCCTTCCTCTGTCTGGCACTTTACAGGTGAACAAGCTGAGTCTCTGAGAGGGTAAGTAACCTGCCCAGGATCACACAGCTAACCAGGAGCTGGAGCAGGGAGACCTTCATAGGTGTTTTCCATCCAGGGACACTTTTGTTTTGCCCTTTAACAACAACAACAACAACAAAAAACTTCAGCCAGGCATGGTGGTGCACCCCTGTAATCCCAGCACTCGGGAAGCTGAGGCAGGAGGATCAATGTGAGTTTCAGGCCAGGCTGGGCTATGTACTAAGACCTTCTCTTAAAACAAATAAAAACAAACACTTAACTGACTCTGGGTCAAAGCCAGGTAACTGCTGGAGAGCCCAGGGGGTAGAAGTCCACTAGGGCAGGTGAGGCATTGCCCAGAGGGCCTTGCATCCACAGGACCACCTGGTTGGTTTGGGGGAGCAATGGAAGGGACCTGGGGCCACATGCACAGAAAGGAGAGACCCTGAGGTTCCCGGCACTCTGCCCTTGGATGTGGGCTCCTTGTTCTACTGTGTCCTGGGGGATCCATGGAAAGGTGGGGCAACCTGTGGGTTTGGGGCCAGGAGATGGCCGTGACACACAGATGTGTTCATTATTGTGTGAACACCACCCCACACCCCGTCGGCCCTGCCTGGACAGCCCAGGCCCCATCACCCCTGGTCCCTGCCCAATGAGGCCTGAGTTTCCCACGCTGAGCACAGGCCTGTCTGAGCTGGATGGGAGCTTTCCCTCCAGGGTGCCTGGCGGGCAGCTGGAGCACTCACCTTGTGTGACAGGAGTGCATTTGCCTTCCTCTCCTGTAGGGACGAGAACACTGGCTGTACCTGGAGCAGCAGCAGCAGCAGCGTCCATGCCAGGCTGGACATCGCACCACCGGCCTGCCAACATGGCACTGAGTGGGTCCTGCCTGAGCGCTGGCATGGGCCTCCCTGGCCAGCCCCAGTCCTTTCTCTTGCAAAATAGTTTTTACAAATATCAATAAACTGTTTTCTAAGCAGTTTTTGGCTTGAAGGAAGCGGAGTTCCCATGTGCCTGCTTTCCTCCCCTGCCCTGACCCCGCTGTTAACAGGTCACACCAGCAGTGTGCATGTTACGGTTGATGAACACGTCTACACATCACCATCCAGTGAAAGGCTCACACTGAGCCTCACTCTTGTGTTGGATGTTCCAGGTTTGGACAAACGTAGAAGGATGTGTCCATTGCCACATCATAGAACAATTTCACTGCCTCCAAATTCCCTGGGTTTCACCTGCTCATCTTTCCCTCCACCCCCTGGAAACCACTGATCCTTTTCTTGTTTTCATAGTTCAGCCTTTTCCAGAGCCTCAGCATTGGAACCATGGTCTGTGTCCTTTTCAGACTGGCTTTCACTTAGGGATGTGCAGTTAGGGTCCTCAGTCTTTCCCTGACTTAATATTTCATTTCTTCTTCATGCTGAGTGGAAAATGGACTTTGAACAGCCCGTTTTCCTAGGGAAGGATGTGACCTTCACTAATTGAAGCAAGAGCCTCATGGCTATAATCTCAGCAACTCAGGAAGCAGAGGCAGAAGGATCATGAGTTCAAGGCCAGAGGCAGCCTGCCCAACCTAGTGAGATCCTGTCTCAAAATAAAAAATAAATAAATAAAAAAGGAGCTGGGGGTGTAGCCCAGTGGTAAAGCACTTGCAAAGTATACACAAGGCCCTGAGTACTGCAAAAAGAAAAAAGAAAGAAAGGAAAGAGTTGAGAGAGAGAGGTAGAGAAAGGAAGAAGAAAGAAAGAAAGAGAGAGAGAGAAAGAAAGAAAGGGAGAGAAAGAAAGAAAGGGAGAGAAAGAAAGAAAGAGTGAGCATCTGCTGTTAGCATGGGGAGGTTGCCTGCAAGTCTGACCACAATGGCCTTTATCCTTGGGCTGGCTTCTCCTCAGACCTTGCTTTGGGGCCCATCTTGGAAAAGCCTTCCCTGGCCAGCCATGCAAAACCCTGTTCATGGTGCCAACAGGCTCTTCACTGCCGGGAGCCAGCACCTCTGTGCACATGGGCATCCCCAGCTGCCATGTAGCTATTTCCTTTAGGCCTGACGTGACCACTGCCATCTTGAGGCAAAGCAGGTGTGGTAACCTACAGGAGACTGGACTGCAGTCATGGCAATGTGATAAACAGAAGTGCAGGCAAACAGCTAGATCTGTGGCGATGAAAATGGGGCTGTTAACGTTCCCTTTGTTGGGGGGGTGAGTCACAAGACTCTAAGGAGACTAGCCCCTGAGATTTCAATGACTACCCTTCCTGCCTCACTGAATTATGTAAGAGGTAAAAAAATATCTGGATGCAGTGGCTCTCACCTGTAATACCAGCAACTCAGGAGGAGGAGGCAGAGGATGATGAGTTTGAGGCCAGAGGCAGGCTGCATAACTTAGCAAGACCCTGTCTTAAAAAGTAAAAAAGCAAGCTAGGGGTGCAGCCCAGTTGTAGAGCATTTGCCAAGTATGTGCAAGGCTCTTGGTTCAACCCCCAAGTACTGCAAGAAAAAAAAAATTCCAGAAAGAGGTTAAAAATTGCCAGGGTGGTGGGACTTTTCAGTGGTGCAGCTGCCCACCCCAGAGACATCCACACTCCTATTACTAACCTCAGTGAGCTCATTTATTCACCAAGCTGGACTTGACAGAATCTTTCTTTGGTCTGTTGGCTCCCTCCCTATGTGGGGTGAGTAGACATTCCTTGTCACTCTAGGAAATTCTCAAGGCATCAGCTCTCCTTTAGGTACTCACTCCATGGAACCACAAGATCTATGGAATCATGAGCTCTGTGGAACCACACCTGGTCCCTCTGTTTGGCATGTCACTGGCACTTAGATTTTTGCTCAATACATGACCATGATCTCTGCTCAGTATCCCTGCCCCTCTCTGTGTACACAGGACCCTGCCCTATCCCGAGTGACATGGTCTCTCTAGCCATGGGGAGTGGTCCAGGAAAAGATCAGATGGGTGAGAAATCTTTGCTGGAACTTTTCAGATAGATCTTAGAGGAAGAGGTTGCCAGAAGACTGTCTCCTCCCAGGTTACAAAGCTACAAGGGAAAATCCAGTAGACTCTACAAATTGTAGAAAATAATAAGAGAATTCAGAAAATTTCCAGGCAAGATCAACTTAAAATTTAAAACTATTTCTCTATACAATCCATGTTGTTGTTAGGTGCCATAGAGTCGAGTCTGACTCATAGTGACCCTATGTACAATAGAACAAAACACTCCCTAACACTGTACCATCCCCAGCACTATGACAGTGCTTCTCTGCTAACCATAGGGTTTTCAACAGCGATTGTTTTGGGAGTGGGCATCCAGGTGCTTCTCCCAAGCACGTGGTATTCCCAGGTGGTCTTTCATCCAGGACTAACCAAGCCTGACCCTACTTAGCTTCTGAAATCAGATGGGATTGGATGACAGCATGGTGTGGCTGTAGACATACTAGCCATTAGTAACTAAAAATAGAATATAAAATATCATTCGTGATCATAACTTAACTATAAATTATTTGAGGTTAACAGAAGGGATAATCAATGCCCAAGTTGGGGAGAAGAAAGCCAGGTCTCCTCCTCCCGAGGGTGAAGTGTGGAGGAGTATGTCGGGTGAAATGTGGTGTCTGGAGTGTAACACGTGGAGTGTGGTGTGTGGTTGTGGTTTGTGGTGTGTGGAGTGTGGTGTGTGGTGTTTAGAGTGTGGTTTGTGGTGTATGAAGTGTGGAGTGTGGTGTGTGTGTGATTGTGGTTTGTGGTGTGTAGAGTGTGGTGGGTGGTGTTTAGAGTGTGGTTTGTGGTGTATGAAGTGTGGAGTGTGGTGTGTGATTGTGGAGTATGGTGTGTGGAGTGTGGTTTGTGGTGTTTGGAGTATGGTTTGTGGAGTGTGGAGTGTGGTGTGTAGCTGTGGTTTGTAGTGTGTGGAATGTGATATGTGGAATGTGGCAAGTGCAGGAGTCCCAGGATGCTGCAGGCAACAACAGCAAGTTGGGAGCCCAGGCAGAGGGCTGCGTCAGTGTGGCAGAAGGGGGTCCCTTGGTCCAGTCACCTGCCTCTGTCACTACTACGTGGCACTGCAAGTCGAGGAAGGAAGGACAGAGGTTTTCATCAGTGATGTGGGAGAAGCTGGTTGGATGAAAGGCAGACTCCAAATGGGCTCAGAAAGGTGCAGTGAAGTCAGGGATGAAGCCACAGGAAGGAGGCAGAGATGGGAGAGTGCCACCTCCCTCCTTCCTGGCCTCCTGGGCCCTGGGCCTCATGGCTCCTTCCTGGAGCAGGGCAGCTGTTTTAGGAGCCTCTCAGTCTGGCCAGCAGCTGGGCGGTTTCTCTCCAGTGTGGGTTGTGTTTCCTGTGCTGTGGGTTTTAATTCTGGCATGTTCCACAAGCTTTGATGGTATGTTACAGATGGTCTGGATTCTGTTGTTCTAAGCACTGTGTTTGCTTGTCTCAGCAGGCGGTGAATAGAGTAGACTCTACCTGAAAGGGTGAGGCTCAGTGCACTGCTAAAGTCAATGGTCCACTTGTGGCTTTGTGGCTTCTTTCTGTAAAAGCTCCCCTGGCTTCCAGCTTCCGTGACTGCCAAGTCCTCCATTGGAGTTATCACAGGCTTTTCTTCGTACAGCAGCTGCCCATCCTCATAGACCCTGGAGAGCTGCCCCCTTCATCCCTTGCTACTCCCTCTTCTCCACCTCTGTGGTCTGGGGCCTTCAGATAGTCACTTTTCAGGGTGTGGTGGTGCCCACCTGTAATTCTAGTGCTTGGGCGACTGAGGCAGGAGGACACAAATTCAAGGCCAGCCAAGGCTATACAGTGATACTGTCTCAAAAGAAAAAAAAGTTTTTTGCTTCAAAGTTGCTTTTCAGCTGCAGAGCCGGCGGCTGTGGGCTGGATGCTCTCCAGAGCGTGGTGTGCCCTCAAGGTGCAGCCTGGGAACAGCAGCTTCCTACTTAGCCTTTGATCTGCATGAAATAGGACTGGTCCTGCTGCCTCTCCCGAACTGAGGATAAGCAGGAACTGCGGCATGCAGCACTGGAAACAGAAACACTCAAGAGGGCAGATCTGCCAGGTGTCCAGCACCCGCCTGGCCTGAGGCGGCCCCTTGCTCAGCTAGGGAACCTAGGCCCCTAGTGGTGTTTGTGGGCTTCCAGGTTCCAGGTTCTGGAATCTGGTTGATGCATGGCTGAGCTCAGTGGCCAGAGCCTCCCGGGACCGTGTGGTGTGGCTGCTTGTGGAGGGTGTGTGGCCTGTTTTCTCCTATCTCCCTGTAATCTGACTGAGACAAGCATCTGTGGCCTGCCATGGATGTGAAGGTGCCCAGGTCAGCAGATTTGAGACACTGCCACCATCTCCACCCAGGCCCAAAGCCTTCACCACCCACAGGAAACCCCGTCCCCGAGCTTCCATGTCTCTGTGGCTGAGAACCCCACGGGGTCAGGGGACCTGGGCTCCAGCTGCTACACAGACAATGTCCTCCAAGTACGCAGGGCAGCAATTCTGACCCGAGGCCTAGCTGTGCCCAAATCCAGGCTCCACCAGTGGGTGGGGCCACTGGAGCCTTCCCCAGGCTCCAGCCTGACACAGACCTCTGGCCCTGGCTTGTGACTGCTCTGTGCCCCACCTGAGCCACCCCTCCTCCTCCACATTCTAGAACGCCATGGGGCTACTTTCAGCCCCTCCTGGCTGGCTGGTCTCCAGGTCCCAGGTGATATTGTGTTCAGGGCCCCAGAACAGTTTGCACCAATCCCCAGTTCAGGGACCGGGGCCTTCCAAGACCTCGGGGAAATCACGGAGCCTTTTGTGGACTCAGTCACCAACCCTGGGAAGCAGGGATCCGAGTTGGTGTTGTCCAGACTGCAGGCTCTCAGACAGTGTCTAGTGGCCTCTCGATTTGTTTGTGCTGTTCTCCCTGTGAGGATCCTCAGTGGGGCACCACAGAGTTGGATTTTGCTTTTTATGTGCCAGACCACTTGAAGGCACAAGTGGGGAATCCTGGGGGCCCCTCCCTTGACCTTCCAGAGGAGGTGGGCGTTGAGGCTGGGTGACCCTGGCACGTTTCTGACTTGGCACCTCACCTTGTTTCCTATTCTGGGCCAGCCCTGGCCTTGGGGCCACTGGACACCAGACCTGGAGCCTTGGGCAGACACAGAGCTCAGAGCCCCAGGACAAGGCTGGAGCACAGGCTGGAACTCACAGGGAAGTCACTGGGCACAGCAGAGGGCTTCCAGGGACACTGTAGACCCTGCACTGGCAATAGACATGGAGAGGGGATCTGTGAGTCAAAGGGCCTGGGGCCTGGCTGGTTTGGGGCAGGTGGAGACTCAGGGAGGCCCCAGGGCTCTGACGTCTC
Source organism: Pedetes capensis (assembly GCA_007922755.1). Lineage (NCBI taxonomy): Eukaryota > Metazoa > Chordata > Mammalia > Rodentia > Pedetidae > Pedetes > Pedetes capensis. The sequence goes on from VMDO01000007.1 coordinate 354,756, forward strand.
TCCTTCTCCAGTGCAGACAGCATGCGCTCCAAGGTGCCTGCCACTAAGCTTGGCAGCTCAGAGCACCTACTGTATGTGTCATATAAAGTCCTGTTTGCCCACATCAATACCCAAAGATCAGCCCCTTGCCTGCGAAGGGCCGCCCCTGAGGACAAAGCCAGCAACACAAAATGTCTCTGTAAGACAGTTTCCTTAACAGATCAGTGGGCACGTGGCTTCTCTGAGTTTTGGGTAACTTTGGATTTCAGTTTTCCCAAAACAAGCCACAGCTTGCCCACAGCAGAGATATTCCTGGAACGTTTCATTAGGCAGTTGGGTTCACTGTTTCCTAAAGAGAGTTCAGTAGTGTGAAGGCAGAGCCCTGATTTGATCTGTGGCAAGTGAGAGGGGGATGGGCAGGGGAAGAGGGCAAAGGAAGATGTTATATCTACTTCTATGTATATGTAATGACAATGGTTGAAATGTTTCCCCTCAACACCCAGCAAAGATGAGGCACCTGTATTTACTAGTGTGTCTCATCCTGCATGGGACCCTCTGGTTCTTTGTGCTGCCTGATTGATGAGTCACTCTTTGCTCAGATAAATTCTTCTGTATTTACTTTGTCTTAAATTTCTCTTTTAGCACGAGGCTGCCAAGTACCTCCATGTTGAACCCCAAGAAACAACTTTTAAATTTTGGAGGGGGTTGAAACAATTAGAATTTATCCTCAGACAACACTGGAGGCCAGAAGCTCTTTTATGATCAAGGTGTTGGCAGGGCTGGTCCCTTCCGGAAGCTCAGGGGAGACTCCCTCCCATCCCTCCTCTTCCACTGTAGCCTGGGCTGTTGGCATTCCCATACTGTGACCTCAACACTCCAGTTGCCGACTCATCATCCTATCAGTTTAAAAAGTACTTAAAAATGATCTGAAGAGCTGGGTGTGACGGCCCACACCTGTGATATCAGGGACTTGGGAGGTGGAGGCAGGAGGATTATGCATTTGGGGCCAGAGACAGCCAGTGTAACTTACCAAGAACTTGACTCAAAATAAAAAATAAAAAATGGGCTGGGGGTGCAGCCCAGTGGTAGAGCACTTGCAAAGTATGTGGGAGGCCCTGGATTCAGCCCCACACCCCATTCCCAGTACCGGAAAAAAAAAAAAAAAAAAGATGTTCCAAAGAACACTGACACTTGGGACCAACAGAACACTGCAATGGGCACGCTCAGCCCTAATAAAAAATGGGTGTTCAAAGAGGTTGAAGCACGCAGAAGGTTTTTTTGTTTGTTTGTTTTTGTTTTTGTTTTTTGTGGTACTAGGGGTTGAACCCAGAGCCTCGAGCTTGCATGTTCTGCAAGTGCTGGACCACTGAGCTGCACCCCCAGCCCATTTTTTCACTTTTTGAGACAGGGTCTCACTAAATTACACAGACTGCCTCTGGTCTTGAATTTGCAATCCTCCTGCCTCCGCCTCCCGAGCCACTGGGATTATAGGCGTGTGCCACGCAGAAGTTTTTAAAGACAACCTGAGGAGGATTACCTCGGACACTTTGAAACAATGATCTTCCATCACCATGACTGATAATGCCCTCACCCTGGGGTTGTGTGAATGGCTGCAGAGTAGACGCACTTCTGTTGCGGGTTGCAGGGCCTCTGTGCAGGCCAGTGGTGCTGCTGGAGGTCCTAGGGTGGTCCCCCTCAGGCATCATGCATGAGAACCCTTCCTTCATCACCTTGGCATGATTATTTGTTTACTCATTTATTTATTATTATTTATTGGCATTAGGGTTGACACAGCACCTCTATTCTAATTCTGAAAACTTAAACATCTCCTCCCAACTAGAAACACCTTCTGGTCCTCAGAGATGGAATGAGCAGACAGGTCCAGGCCATGTACTAAACCAGAGCTCTGACGGCACCCCACAGTGAGCTGCGGGAGGCCAACCACAGCCTCCCCACTGTCAGCTGCAAGGGGCCCAGGCTCAGTGGGCGATCACAGCTCCACCATTTTTACCTCTACTTCTAACTCAGGAACAACCAGAGAAAGCCAGATGTGCCTCCCATCAGTCCACTGGGCTCCCACCTTCCCCACACTTACCACCGACCCTGACTCCCCTCCTCCCATTCCCGCCCCTGCCTGCCATAGGTGCAGCCACTCCAGTAAACAGTCCGCTAGGTCTTCACCCTCTAGGCTTTGCTGTTTCTACTGCTGTGTGCCTGAAGGCTGGGCAGTGGGTTATCCTCCAGGCCCTCCTCTGCCTTCCCTGTTGGTCTGTGCATGTTCTTACGTGAAGAAACCTTTGGGGCAGAAAAAGCCCAGGAACCCACATCTACTTCCCTCACAGTAGGCCAGGGTGTCAGATGCTGCTTGTTACTAGACACTCAGGACAGGTAAGCATTTTGCAGAACATGGGGGGAAAGATACATGGTCACTGCACAACCAACTCCTGTCTCCATATTAAATAAACCCTTTCTTCATGGCTCAGTGTGGCTTCATAAACGCTAAATTGAATCATGACATGGACATATTTAGATTATAAACTTGCTCTATTCTTTTTGTACATTGAACCAGGAAAAAAATTGCAGTCCCAAACATTTTCATAGACTCTGATGAGTCAAAGCCTGAGTTTCCAAATTGGGCACGTTGTGCCTGATTGATCAGACAGTCCCACACAAGACAGGGACACTGCAGGACACACTGCAGCCCATGAGGATTCCAGTGTATAAAGGCCACAGGTCACCACCATTCACAGCAACACTACTCACAATGGCCTGAAGGTGGACCCAACTCAAATGCCCATTGATGGACAATGTGTAAACAAAATGTAGTGGCCACACCTGTGACCCTAGCACTTGGGAGGCTGAGACAAGCAGATCCAGAGTTTGAGGCTGGCCTGGGCTACATACCAAGATCCTGTCTCAAAACAAAACAAAATCAAAACAAAACAGAATGCAGTGCACACATATAGAAAGAAAGGAAATTCCAATATATACCACATCATGGGTGAACCCTGAAGACATCATGTTAAATGCAATAAGCCAGTCACAAAAGGACAAATACTGCAGGAGGCTGCTGATATGAGGGCCCTGGAGCCACACAATCCATAGAGACAGAAAGAAGAACAGGCTGCTAGGGCCTGGGGAGATAGCGTTTATGGGGACAGAGTTTTAGACTAAAGAGAAGAAAACGTTCTGCAGGTGGAGTTGGCTGCACAGTGAAGTGAATGTGCTCAATGCCCTGAACTGTGTGTACTTCCGTCATTTAAGATGGTCAGCTTTATGTTCAGTGTATTTTATGAAAATAGAAGCAAAGGCTGCAGGCAGATCTTGTGTCCTGAAGCATACCTGTTTCTGCACATGACAAGCACTCAGTGCCCCTTGTTATTCTAAGAGATCCTTCTACATATGGTGTCTGTTTTCCTGGACTCCTCTGTCCTCCCACATCAGTGGCAGGTCTGACTCCACATACCTCAATGTGCCAAATAAGCTGGGTGCTGAGTCACACCAAAGACGTTACAAATCCCAGTGAATGATTCTTGCCTGGTGACCCAAAGCCCCTCAGATGGGTGCTGTGCCCATAAACAGCAGTAGGGGAAGCCAGTCTTGGCCTCTGGCACCAGCATGGGAAGGAGGGGTCACTGCCATGGTGCACTCTGAGCAGGACAGGGTTGGGCTCAGCAGGGCCTGGAGGACCCCAACCCTGGGTTCTTGCTAACCATACAAGCATCCCCTCAGCTATTTACACACAGGAAAACAGAACATGCAAGACAATTCCCGAGGCAGCGTTTCCCTTGCTGAGAAACTTACCTGGCCATTGACCTACTCAAGTTCACAGTGCTCCTACCTTACTGTCTCAGATCCACTTGTTCCTCTGTGTAGAAGTGAGACCAGCCTGGCTGCGGCTTCCAGAACAAGCACCTGCCCCAAGCAGAGAGGTCCCAATTTAGCCCAGAGCAGAGCCTGTGGAGTTCTGAGCCCCACCCACTCGCCTCTGCTTTCTCCTTCCTGTCCTGCCCTCAGCCCCAGGTGGCCGTCAATCATTCACGCACTCATGGGAGAGACTGAGCAAATGGACAATTCCAGGACACCCAGGACCAGGGGACTCTGGCCACACGGTAGCCGAAGCCATCCCAGAACCTCCACAGCGACTGGCCCAGTGGCCAGGACATGACCCACAACCACAGCTTCCCTGTTTTTTCTCCTACTTCCTACATCCTACTTCCTACTCAGGGCCACCAGAGAGCCAAATACACCCTCTGACCAGTCACATGGGACACCAGCCCCTCATTGGCCACCCCATCCCTGGGACAATCACCCAAAGTCCCCTCTACTCTGAAGGTCCCACCCCCAGCTGCTCATGGATGCCATCTGCAGGGGCGGCGCTCCCTCCCAGCTCTGGATAGTATTCTTATTTCTTGTTGCAGACTTCTGTCCCTCCAATACACACATGGCTGTTCTTTGTGTTCTTGGCTTTTTTTTTTTTTTTTTTTTTCAGTGCTTGGAACTGAACCCAGGGCCTCCCACATGTTGGGTAAGCACTTGACCACTGTGACATCTCCTAGCCCTTGTTGCTTATTTCTGATGACTGTGCTGGGCAGTGTGGCAGGCTCCAGGGAGGAAAGGTTGGGCTCTCTTCAGAGGTACAATGGAGCTGCAAGGAGAGAGGAGAGCCCTCCGCAGGGGAGTTGGAGTGAGGAAGGGCTAGGCACTTGCAGGCCAGCTGAAGGCTGATGTCTGCCAGAAATGTCATGAGAATGGCAGGGCTATGCTTTAGAAAGCTTTGGGCACAGAATGCAGCCTCCTATACTGTGACAGCAATCCTAGGGGAAAGTGGCCCACTGCAAGAGTTTGCCCATGTCCAGGCAGCAGGACCTAGGAAGCTGACCAGGCAGGGCAGGTTGGATAGAAAAGACAAACAAGGCCAGGCGTGGTGGCTCATGCCTATAATCCCAGTGACTCAGGAGACAGAGACAGGAGGATGGCAGGTTGAGGCCAGAGACAGTGAGACCTTGTCTCAAGATAAAATATAAAAAACAAGCTGGTGGTACAGCCCACTGGTAGAGCATTTGCAAAGTATATGTGAGGTCCTGGGTTCAACCTCTAAGTACCACGAGAGAGAGAGAAAGGAAAGAAAGAAAGAAAAAGGAAGGGAGGGAGGGAGTGAGGGAGAGAGGGAAAAGAAAAGAAAAGAAAAGAAAAGAAAAGAAAAGAAAGAATAGAAAAGAAATGAAAAGAAAAGAAAAGAAAAGACGGCTGCCCAGAAGGAAAAAGAGGGTTCAGCCCATGCCTGGAGATGGGATGGGAGGATTCTGCAGGGCAGACAGTACCACACATGATGCACATCAGTAGCATAGCCTGTCCACTCTCTGCCACCACACAACAAAACTCCCAAACTTGGTGGCCTGGGAGGGACCTGACACCTTCCAGCTCTGGGTGCTGACCAACTTGGCCGAGTTGCTGGGGCAGCAGTTAAGGGATCCTGGGCTGTGTGCAGCCCCTGACCACTAGAGGGCTGAGATCAATGCATACTGGGAGGGGCCCAGGTGGCTGGCACCAGCGGACCCTGCTTCCAGGTGCCTCCTTCCCACTTGGTTAACAGGGGCATCCTAACACCTGGTGGCTGCTTCCTGCTTGTCACCTTCCCCAATTTAGTATCCTGAGAGTTGCAAGGCCCCTTCTGGCCCAGTCCAGAAGTCACACAGCATCACTTTCACTGCACCCATGGTCAGCTGCACTCTGGCCAGCTGCCTGAGCCATGGTGTGAGAGCAAGCAGTGGACACTGCCACCCAGGGAAGGTGCACAGGCAAGAAACCAGGAGAGGTGGGAGAGGGAGGTGTGAAAAAAAATATTTTGACACTAGATCATTGTGAATTTGCACAACCCTGTGGATCTACTACAAGGGAGGAATTCTATACTTTAAATGGGCAAATCATGTTTAACATATGAACTCTACCTCAAAAAGGCTGTTACAAAATTTTTAGGGAAAAAAGTCATTGCATAATTTAAAAATAACAATAAACCCATGTATTTATAAGAAACGTCCAGAACAGGCAAATGCATAGGAACAGAAAGGAGATTAGTAAGAAACACCCTAAACATCCATGAGTGATGAGTGGATTCAGAAAACCCAGTCCACACATATGAGCACTTGCCGGACCAACACTGCTGCACTTGACAGCTCGGATGGATCTTGAGGGTACAGTGGGAACCACAGACACACCACCAATTGTCCTTCTATGAGCTGAGTGTCTAAAACAGAGTCAGGGAATCAGAGTGGTACCAAGGTCACCTGGGGCTGGGGGATGGGAACTGGGGACTCACCTGTCAGCAGCAGGTTTCTAGAGTGAGTTCCAGAGATCTGCTGGATGACATTGTCACCATTGCCAACAACAGTGTAGTGTGCACTGAAAATTTAATAGCATAGATCTCATGGTAAATGTTCTTACATGATAAAAATATGATTAATGAAAAGAAAGTAGATTAGTGGTTGCTTGGGATGGGGATATGGGTCTTAGAGGTCAAAGGCTAAAGGGTGCTAGATTTCTTTTGTGACAATGAGAATATTCTACAACTGGTGGCATATTCACAACTCCTAATGAGCTGAAGGGCTGGGATTTAGCTCAGTTGGTAGAGCTCTGCGCTGCAGTCTCTGAGCCCTCGAGTTCAATTCCCAGCACCTCAAAAATGGGAGAAGGGCCTGGCAATCCACTCCCAAGGCAATCCTGAAACAGTCAGCCACTGAAAACCCTATGAGGGTTGCTATGAGTTGGATACAAACTTGACGGCACCTAACAACAACAACAATGAACTGAAAGCTGTTGAGTTGTGCATGCCAAGTGGGTGAACTGTATGTGAATTTTATCTCAATAAAGCTACTTTTAAGAGAAGTTTATTTAAAGTTTTCCTTGTAACTTGGTTGTTTAAATAGGGTTATTTGTAGATATATTTTTTTTCCAGTGCTGGGGATCAAACCCAGGGCTTCTCCCTTGCCAGGCAAGTGCTCTACCACTGTCTTGCACCCCCAGCCCTATAGGTTAAATTTCTGACAAAGACCAGGACTGGCTGCACCCAAACATGCAGCTCCCTCTAGGTCTGGTTTGCTGCTGCCCTCTGCTGGGCACGGCACACACATAAAGCTCTTAGACCAGCAGCGTGGGAGGGACAGTGGCTTCAGTGGGTGAAGCTGCTGTAAACTGTCCAAAGCTCTGTGGATGACCCCCAATGCACTCACTTACTAACCAAGCCAGACGTTTTCAAGTCATTCTGTTGGCACCATCCCAATTCAGAAGCAGATCTTCCTGGGAAATTCACACAACAGATGCACATTTATGTACAAGTTTCTGTGTGGATGTGTGCGGTGTTTTGTTTTTAACTTTTTATTTGTTTGTTTTTTGACAAGGTTTTACTAAATAACCACACTTGGGCCTAGAACTCACCTTGTAATCCAGACTGGCCTTGAACTCATGATCCTCCTACCTTACCCTCCCAGATGTGTTTTCATTGCTCTAAGCATTGCTCTTGGGAGAAGGACCTGGTAGCTCACTCCCAAAACACAATCAGCCATCGAAAACCCTATGGATATCAGAGAAGTACTGACAATAGTGTTTCAACTGTTGTACCTAAGGTCACCATGAGTCAGACACTAACTCGATAGGACCTAACAAGCATTGCTCCAGGATGCCATACTACCCTGTCAACTAAGCAGTGTCAGGTCTGGTTAGTCCTTAGATAGGAGACCACCTGGGAATACTGGGTACTGACTGTAGGGTTGGGAGAAGGTCCTGGCATCCCACTCCTGAAACAATCAGCCATCAAAAACCCTATATATAGCAGAGAATCACTGACATAGTGCCAGGCATGACACAGTGTTGGAAAGCATTTCACCTGTAGTACATAGGGTTACTATGAGTTGGACCGGACTCAATGGCACCTAACACAAACAAGGTATTCTACTAGAAGTGGAACTGATAGTTCCTGTGGTAACTCTGGGTTTAACCCTTTGAAGGGCTGCTAGACAGTTTTCCAACGTGGCTGCACCATTTTACACACCTGTCAGTGGTGTGTGAAGGATCCACTTTCTCCACATCCCCATGGATGTTTCTCATTGTTTTTTTGATGATGCCCATCCTGGTAGATGTGAAGTGGTATCTCATAGTTTTTTTGTTAGTTTGTTTTGAGGCAAGTCTTGAACTATAGCCCAGGCTGGCCTGGAATTCATAATCCTCTTGCCTCAGCTCCTTGAGTGGTGGGATTACAAGTGTGTGCTGCTGTGCCTGGCTTATCTTCTGGCTTTGATTTGCATTTCCCTATTGCTGATCATCTTTTCATATGCTTATTGGTCATCTGTGAATCTTCCTGGGAAAAATCTCTCTTCAGATTCTTTGCCCAACTTCTATTTATTTATTTCTTTGCCTTTTTTTTTTTTTTTTTGGCAGTATTTGGGGATTGAATCCAGGGCCTTGCACATACTTTGCAAGTGCTCTACCACTTTTTAAATTTTTAAATTTTGAGTCAGGTTCTCACTAAATTACACAAATTGCCTCTAGCCTTGAACTTGTGATCTTCCTACCTCAGCTTCCTGAGTCGCTAAGATTACAGGAGTGCACCACCACACCTGGCTCTCTGCCCAACTTTTAAATTGGTTGTCATTTTATTATTGAGTTGTACAAGGTTTTTTAAAACATATATTCTAAACACAAGTCCCTTATAACTTATCTGATTTACAGATATTTTCTCCAAGGATATGGGTTGTCTTTTCATTTTCTTGGTGGCTACCAAAATTGTATTGAAAGTTTAGCCAGAGTAACTAGAAAAAAAAAAGAAGGAAAGAAAGAATGAAAGAAAGGAGGAAGAAAGAAAGAAGGAAAGAAAGAAAGAAAGAAAGAAGAAAAGAAGGAAGAAAAAGCAATCCAAATTGGAAAGAAAAAAGTAAAACTACAGTATCTTTATTCACAGATGACATGCTCCTATACACAGAAAATCCAAAGTCTGAACTGGGCACAGTGGCACACACCTGTAAGCCCAGCGGCCCGGGAGGTGGAGGCAAGAGGATCACAAGTTCGAGACCAGAGGCAGTCTGAGTAACCTAGTGAGACCCTGTCTCAAAAAGTAAAAAAAAAAAAAAAAAAAAAAAAAAAAAAAAAAAAAAAAAAAAAAAGAAAGAAAGAAAAGAAAAGAAAATCCAAAGTCTGTAGAAGAAAACTATTAGCGTTAAAAAATAAATTCAAAAAAATTTCAGAGAGATCAATACACAAAAATAAGTTACATTTTTATATAGTAGCAGTGAATAATCTGAAAAGGAAATTAAGAAAATAATTCTATAATACACAAAAGAATAAAATGCCTAGGAATAAATTTAACCAAGGCAATAACATAGTTGTACACTAAAAACTATAAAACACTGCTGAAAGAAATTAAGAAATACCCAGATAAATGGGATGATAGCCCATGCTCACAGACCAGAAGAGTAAATACTGATAAGAGAGCAATATTACTGAAAGCAAGTAGCAGCTGCAATACAATCCCTGTCAAAACTCCTACGGCTTTTTCTATGGCAATGATAATGCCGGTCCTCAGATTGGCATGGAACTCAAAGGCACCAAAGAGGCAAACAATACTGAAAAAGAAAAACAAAGGTGGAGAATTCATAGTTGCCAGAAAAACTTACTACAAAACTACTGTAATTAAAATCCTGTGGTGCAGGCATGAGGATCTACATACAGACCAATGAAACTAGAATGTCCAGGAACAAACCACCTTGAATTGGAATGTCCAGAACTGAATGATCAGAAATTAACTATCTTGTAGCCAGTTGAATTTGGACAAGGGTGCCAAGACTCTTCAATGGGTAAAGAAAAGTCTTTTCAACAAATGTTGCTGGGACAACTGGATATCCACATGCAAAAGAACAAAGATGGACCCTACCTCTCATCATATGTAGATTGAATGGACCAATCACCTAACCTAAAACATAAAATCTGGGAAGAAAACAGGGGTAAATCTTCATGACTTTGGATTTGGAAACACATTCTTAGAAATGATGCCAGGTTGGGGATTTATCTCAGTGGTAGAGTGCTTGCTTGGTTCAGTCCTCAGCACCAAGAGAGAAAAAAAAAGAAAAAGAAAAAAGAAAAAAAGAAATCACTCTGGCGAGGTGTGGTGGCTCACGCTTTAATCTCAGCAACTCAGAAGGCAGAGGCAGGAGGATCACAGTTCAAGGCCAGAGGTGGCCTGTGTAATTTAGCAAGACTCTGTCTCAAGATAAAGAATAAAAAGTGGGCTGGGGTTGCAGTTCAGTGGTAAAGCACTTGCAAAATATGCAAGGCTAGGGTTCAATCTCCAAGTACCACGGGGGGGGGGGGGGAAGAAAAGAAAAAAGAAATCACTCTACTGGGTGCCAGTGTCTCACACCAGCAACTCAGAAAGTGGAGGCAGGAGGACAGCAGGTTTGAGGACAGAGGTAGCCTGAGTAACTTAGCAAGACCCTGTATTAAAATAAACAAAAAACGGGCTGAGGGCAGCCCAGTAATAGAGCACTTGTAAAGCATGTGTAAGTCACAGGGCTTTTTTTTTTTTTCCCCCAATACTGGGGGTTTAACCCAGGGCCTTGCACTTGCATGCTCTGCAAGTACTGGACCACTGAGCTGCACCCCTAGCCCCCCCCCCTTTTTTTTTTTTTTTTTTTTTACTTTTTGAGACAGGGTCTCGCTAAGTTACACAGACTGCCT